>CM060963.1:178600117-178782617 GCA_030765045.1 Tenodera sinensis | reverse complement strand
CCCTCATGAAGTGCAAGGGTATATTCCCCTATACTTATCTTGATGCTGTCGAAAAGCTCCAAGAGGAGGAGCTGCCCCCGATCGAGCTTTTCGATGGCATTTCGGAAGAGGAGTATGCCCATGCACTTAAGGTATGGAAGACCTTCGACATAAAGAATCTCGGGGAATATAGTGACCTTTATCTAAAGACTGATACGCTGCTTTTAGCAGATGTATTCGAGAAATTTAGAGACTTGTCGCTTGAAATGTATCATCTAGACCCTGCCTGGTACTACACCCTACCGTCGCTAGCCTTCGATGCCATGCTTAAGACCACCCAAGTCAAGCTTGACTTGATAAATGATGTCAGTATGATAGAATTTTTCGAGAAAGGTATTCGTGGCGGGCTTTGCACAGTATCAAAGCGGTACTCCAAAGCCAACCACCAATACATTGCAGACTACAATCCTGACCAGAAGACGAACTTTCTATCATATGTTGACATCAATAACTTATGATAACTTATGATGGAAATGATCCCATATGGCAATCTCAGATGGCTTGAAAGGGATGAAATTGATACCATCGACTTTGCGACGATCCCAGAGGACTCCAAGACAGGATACGTTCTAGAAGTAGACCTAGAGTATCCTGTCCATCTCCACGACATTCATAATGATCTTCCCCTCTGTCCCCAGAGCGAGATACCACCCGGCAGCCAATACAAGAAACTGATTGCAAGTCTAGAGAATAAAAGCAAATATGTCTTGCATTATAAAACCTTGCAGCAGTGCTTAGATCTGGGGCTGTTATTGAGACATATTCATCGGGTGGTATCGTATGACCAATCAGAATGGCTTAAGGTTTACATTAACCTTAATGCCGAGAAGCGAGCCAGGGAAACTTCAAAGTTTGGTCAAGCGCTTTGGAAGAAAATGAACAACGCTGTGTACGGTAAGTTCATTGAAAATGTGCGCAAATACCGTGATTTCCGTATTGTACCTACCTGGAAGCAAGCACGGAAATTAACGGCTCGTCCAACATACGTACGCAGCATAATTTTCAGTGAAAACTTAGTTGGCATAGAGTTGGCTCGAGAGGAGATCCTCATGAACAAACCAATCTACATTGGTCAGGCGATTCTAGACCTTTCAAAATTTATTATGTATGATTTTTTTTATAAAGTAATGAAACCCCAACTGAATGATCTTGTCTTGAATTACATGGACACAGATTCATTCATTTTCGAAACTAGTTCAGATATATATCACTTCATGAAAACACATCCCCAATATTTCGATACTTCAAATTACAGCCATGATAATGTATATGGTATAAATCCAGCCAATAAGAAAAAGATTGGGTTGTTCAAGGATGAGTTGGGTGGAAGGGTGATGACTGAGTATGTTGGTCTTAGAGCAAAACTATACAGCTATAGATATGATCAACATACAGTCACAAAGGCGAAGGGGATTACCAAAGGTGGAATGCGAACAATCACCTTTGAAAATTATTTCGAGTGTCTGAAAGACTTAAACAAAAAGATTTTGGCAAAACAAATTTGCTTCAGAAGCACCAAACATAAAGTTTCGACTGTTGAAATTAACAAAATTGCATTGCATGGAGGAGATACCAAGCGTAAGATGATTGATGGCTCTCATGCAACTCTCGCATGGGGTCATTATTCTCTTAGGTCTGAATAATCAAATCCGACTTCCCTGGCTGCCTCATCACCATCAAATTGTAAATTTTTATATATTTTATTTATTATATTAAATTATTATTGTAAATTTTGTAAATATTTATTATATTCAATTAATATTGTAAATTTTCTATGCATTTTATTTTAATATATTTTTTTGAAAAAATTGTAAATACTTTATTTTTTAGTTGTTGAATTATTGTATATCTATTTTGTATATTGAATAAAAACACATATATTGGAAATGAAAAGACTCTTTATTTCAGAATTATTATCATTGCTACAACAAATCCTTCCTCTCAATCCACTGACTCTCAGGAAATCCATACCATTTAACAAGAATTCTGTTTCCTTGACGCCTCAGAATCTTCTCCACCAAATAGGTGTTAGGATACAGTGTAGAATGAAGTTCATGTCCATAGAATGTTCCCTTTATCACCTCACCATCCTTATCCTTTAGTATGTATGTAGTAGGATTGCTGCGTTTCACTTGAGCCACTTTGAAGATTTCAACACTCCAATTAGCTTGAAAGCCTTTCTCGAAATGTCCCTTATTCTTAGATATCCTCACATAATCACCAACACTAAACTTCCTTGGGCTCATCTTCTCTTTTTGAGGATGATTGTAGTTGTAAACAGTCAGAAGAAGATCATTGTTCCTGACTTCGCTAGGCTTCATCCTGATGGTTGAGTGGTAAGTGTTATTGTACTTTGTGATGATTTTGGGTAAAAGATCCAGCCACTTGTATGATCCTTGCGTTAGAAACTCACGATACATCATGTTCTTTAAGGTTCTTATTAAACGTTCAACAGCTGCAGCCTTGACATTACTATAAGTGCTGTAGTGATTGATATTATACTTGTCCATTAAATTCTTAAAGTACTTGTTATAAAATTCCTTTCCATTATCACTCTGAATATTCTTGGGAATCGTTTCCAATTCTTGTAGTATATCTTCCATAGCCTTCGTAACTTGTGGACCTGACTTGTCCTTTAATGGTCGTGCATATGCCACTTTTGAATAGAAGTTAATTGCAATAAGGATGTATTTGAAATTCTTGTTGATTCTTGCATGAGGTATCATCTCAACCAAGTCGATCTGTAGCAAATCATTGAGTCCTTTGCTGACAATTTTTCGACGTAAGAATCTTCTTCGAGCAGGGGCATGGAGCTCTCTCGCTATATTTTGCTTCACTGTTGTCATGCTATGATTTGGGCTGATTTCAACTCTTGAATAATTTCTTCAATTTCTTGGGTGTGGTTGTTATTGCCAGCGTCTCTGGATGCAATGAGAAGTCGCAAGCGATTCACTAGATCATTGGGGTCGTTCCAGTAGATGTAGTCATGCTTCAACTCAGGACGATGTTCTTTCCACTGCAAGCCTAATCCCTTATGGTTCTTCACTAAAGGACGTATAATGTTTTTATACTTATAGGAATTACCGTGTCTCAGTTGTCCCTGTCTGCTGTAGTTTCTGCGATGAACCCTTGATGCTTTCAGTATTTTGCTATATGTATGAAGATCGTCTTCTGAATAGGAGTGCATTTCAGGTATCTTCTTGAAAATGAGATCAATCAATCCAGGTGTAACATCATACATTTCATCTCCTATTCTAACTTTATCGTTAATAAAGTCAATGCTCTTGTTTCCTAGCATATAGATTCCATCTTCGTATCTTACTCCATATGTCGTATCTATTTCTCCCTTGTCATTCTTTTGAACTTTCTGTAGGTAGCTCAATATTTTTTCATCTTTCTGATTGTTAGGGACAGAATTCTTCTTTTTCTGACTTTCCTCCTTAGCTGAAGTAGTCATAGTATCCTTTTTCTTCTGTATTTCCAGTATATCATGTAGCGGTTCTGTTACTGGTTGAAGAGCTTCACTCATTACCCTCTGAGTTTCAAACTGTTGACCTTTTAGGGCGCGTAGCTTTTCTCTTATAGCCCTAGCATGCTTGGCTACAGATTCTTTAAGCCTTATACTCTCGCTGTCCATCTTAAAATGACACTAAAACACGTTTTCATGTCAATATATATGTTTTTTTTATTCTGAATGGGTCAAATTATATGAAAATTTCAACTCAATATTTAAAATATGGCCGTCTTTTGCTCGATTGGCTGGAGCAGTGAAGGATAGTATATCACCTATGTGAACGGTCGCAGGGTAACTTTCAACTAATCGACCGTTTATTGCAAACATTGTACCTGATCTTGTATTCGGTTGCGGCGATGATATCATAGAGCAAGAAATCACATCCCCGTTTATAGTCGATTTGTAGTATTCGAGTCCTGATGTTAACATATACCTTAGCGAAGGACCTCTGTAAGGTTTCGTCTGTAATGTAATAATGAGCTGACCTTTCATTTGCTCTAGAATAGCATTTATGACGGTAACCTGTGCTTTAAGAGTATTAACATTATTCATGGTTGCTGTCAGGTGTTTATCCATGGAACTCTGTCGATTTGCTATATTTTCTGTGTGTTTTCCCATTACTTCAGAAATGTCATTTCCAATAGTTTGTATTCTCCTGTTGAACTCTTGCTGTGCTTCATTTTGTTTCCTTCCAATGGCGTGTTTAACAAACCTTTTGGTTGCTGCATCACTGTCATCTATAGGATCTGCTATTTCTCTTAATCTTCTTTGTTGAAAGGAAATGTTCCCATTTGAATCGAGCGGAGGCGTTCTCGAGTTTACAAAGTCTATTACATACTTCTTGTTCGGTACATCGTGATCATCCTGCGGCGGTAGTAATGACTTCATTCTTATTGTATCGAGTATGATATTGTTTCCATTATCTCGTTTAAGTGTATTTTTGTCTAAGTAGCTCATAAGATTATCATGCTGTTTGTCTAGTGATTTCTGGATGTGGCTCCTAAGCGTAGATTGAAGTTGCTCCATGCGTTGATATGCCACCTTTTCGGTGAATTCTTGCAGACGATTTTCGCTAGAAGCCGTAAGCGAATCAACGTAGCGTTTAGTGGCCCCATCATTATCTTCCTCAGGGTCCTGAACAATGCACAATCTTTTGTTCCTGAATTGGTAGTTTCCTTTTCCATCTCTGGCTATCATGAATTGTTGAAGTGATCTTTTAAGTGGCGCTGTCCTGCGGGATCCGAACCGGTCAATACTCATCTTGAACTACAAATGATCATTTTCTTTCTTTTGCACTTTAATATATACATCAAATCCATTCCTATATCGACCCTCATTCATGGGGAATTCGGGGACTATCACTACAAATGGTCTTCCTTCTGAGGTACTCTCCCAGACATTTTTGCACAATTCTTTGAATTCAATGTAAGACATGTCAGTGTTCACATAATCTTCATATATATGCTTCAGGTTTAAATTATCTTGCCTGAAAAGGATAATCATGTTTGTATTATCTCGAATGAGATGTTTCGGTACTTTTGCATAAGACTGGGCTAAATATATAGAGTCGACATTGCGATGTCTCCCCATACTGTAAAAGGAGGCTATCTTGTCCTGCTTTTCAGTTATGACATCATCGAATACAAAGATTGAGTTTTCTTTAACTTCTGAAGGATGCAATACATTTTCGCCATCTTCATAGGTATTCACTTCTATTCCCTCAATGCTTTTAAGTAGGCTTATTAGATATTGATACTTTGGCTGATATAATGACTTTGAATAAATGTACAAGTTCTCAAAACGTAATCCGTTCTCATGAAGCAGCATATTCAGTAATACATTTGTTTTCCCTGCACTGGAGCTCCCTAGGATTAGAGCTCTGACATTGCTAGGAAATAGCCTTCCGTGTCGATCACTTCTAAAATCGCTTTCAAAGTCTAGCACCTGAATAGGCAGAGAACATTCCTGCTTAACAAGCTCCATCCTATCGACTAAGTTTTTAAATCCATGTCTAATATTTATATATACTAAATATCCGGGGACTCTCACTACCTTTTACGCACTTTAATGGAAAGTATGATGCATTGATTGGTTAATTGGCTTGGAAAACAAGGTATAAAAGCACCCCTGCAAAAATGAAAATCAATTAGTGTACCATGAGAGCTAAGAGGATAAGGGTCTCGAGTGGCTCGGGTTTACTTAATTCCCTCATCAATAGGCTACCGTTTGAAGCACATCTACCTGGTTACAGATATTGCGGACCAGGGACGAAGCTAGAAAAGCGTCTAAAGAGAGGAGACCCAGGAATCAATCCGTTAGATGAAGCTTGCAAATTTCACGACGTTGCCTACGCCGAGCACAAGGACACTGCATCGAGAAATATTGCTGATAAGATCTTAGCAGAGAAGGCGTGGAAAAGGGTTCAGTCATCGGATGCTACCTTAGGTGAAAGGTTGGCTGCAAGACTGGTAACAACAATTATGAAGGGCAAGGTTGCTGTTGGTGCTGGCTCAAGGAAGAAGAAACGTGGCGGATTTCTGCCGATCATACCCATTATCGCAGCCTTAGGTGCTGCAGCTGGTGGTGCGGCACAAATTGCCACCGCGGTGAATAAGAAAAAAGCTGCTGATAAAAAGCTTGCAGAAATGATGCGACATAACAGAGAGATGGAAACAAGAGGAAAAGGTCTTCGGCAGGCAAAGAGGAAGAGGAATAAAAGGAGAAGCGGAGGTTTTCTACCAATGCTACCGCTGGCTGCATCTTTAGCACTTGCCTCCAAAATTGCTTCAAGTGTAAAGGGAAATAAGTCTGCTAAAGGAAATGGACTGAAGAGGAGAAAGAATCGTCAGATCAAAAACAAGATATCAAAAAACTCGGGCGGAGGACTATACTTATCCCGGAAAAAGCCCTAAGTAACATCGAGCTCAACCTATATGCGCGACGTTTAAACATTCCTTATTTTAGAGGTGTATATATGATTGATAAGCTGCCTTCAAAACCAAATTTCCGAGAGAGAATTATTGTCAATCTAGATTCATCACAGAATGAAGGCACACATTGGGTGGCTGTAAAGAAGGATGGAAATACTGCATTTTATTTCGATAGCTTTGGAAACTTGAAACCTCCGAAAGAGATAGAAAGGTACCTCAAAGGCGTTAAGTTGATGTATAATACTCGAAGATTTCAGAGTTTTAGCTCAGTCATCTGCGGACACTTGTGCTTGCAATTTCTATCGCAATGAGCTACACTATTGCTGTTAGCGGTAATGAATCTGTTCTTACCACGTATCTAAATCCTCCACTCAGGATTGATCCTAAATATTATTATGAGATTGCGCTACTGAATTTCGAAACCTTCTATTCAATCCCCAACGTTGATCAAACTAATAACCAGTTTCATTACATTTACAATGAAGAGCCTAAGGTTATTCATATACCTCACGGTACATATGAAATTTCAGACATTAACAATTATATAAAGGACAAGCTTGAAGTGGAGGAAAATGCCTTCTTTATTCGACCAAACAATAATACCATGAAGGCTGAAATTAAATGCCCATTCCCTGTAGATTTTTCCAAGGAGCACACTATAGGATCTCTTTTAGGATTCGATGAAAAGAGAGTTGTGCCTGCTAATCAGCTGACTGAATCTGATTTTCTAGTAAACATATTTAAGGTGAGCATCATTCGAATCGAGTGCAGTATTGCAACAGGCTCTTTCATTGACGGTAAAAGCGGACACTCTATCTACGAGTTTTTCCCTTCCGTCCCGCCTGGATATCACATTTCGCAAGAGCCTTCAAATCCCATTTACCTGCCTATCATAGACACCAACATTATTGACCAAATCACTCTTCGAATAGTCGATCAGAACGGACATACAATAAACTTTCGAAACGAAGATATAAGCATAAGACTCCACATTCGTCGGAATGGGAATCGATTTTAGCAGAAGGAGAAGAGGCTGGACAGGATATAAGAAGTCTAGGATTCATCATGTTCCTCATACTCTGCATTTGACATTCAAGGCGTTAACATCAAGCAGTCGCAAGTTCCTCGAAGCGTTAGGCTTTAGAATTCTGTAATGGATATCTTCAATGTGACCGAAACGCCTACATTTGAGGACAAGATTGCTAAAGAAGAGGAGCATGTGTTTCTACCATATAATACATCAGCTCTGGACGCTAATGATGAGATTAGAATACCCTGTCAAGCTGAAGATTTGTATACTCTACCTAGCCGGAGTTATCTCTACATTGAGGGATCTATTACGAAACCTAATGCATCAGCTACTACAGCAAAGCTCTCTAATAATGCTATGGCATTTATGTTTGATGAGATTCGCTTGGACATGAATGGAACAACTATAGATAGAACAAGAAATCCAGGGATTTCATCAACTATTCGCAACTATGCTGCCCTCAACCCCATGGAATCAAATCGGTTGCTAAATGCTGGATGGTGCTACCCTGGCAAAGATGTGGATATTGTACATTCTGAGAGTGGAGCATTCAACGCCGTAGTACCGCTGTCAATGCTTCTGGGGTTTGCAGATGACCACAAGGACCTGATTCTCAATAGCAAGTTTGAACTGGTGCTCATTCGTTCCAAGGACTCTAAGAACTGTATTGTTACATCTGCCGGAGAAGCGGATGCGTCTGTTAACCTTATTCGCATTGAGTGGAGGATGCCTGTAATGCGCCTTTCAGATGCTGAAAAGGTTGAGATCCTCAAGATTGTCAAGTCGGACAGACCGCTACATATTGCCTTTCGAACTATGGATCTTCATACTCAGCCTGCTGTACCGCAAACTAGATCCTTTACATGGAACGTTGCAACAACATCGAAACTAGAGAAACCAAGATTTGTCATTGTCGGAGCACAGACTTCAAGACTGAATAATGCAACTAAGGACTGCTCCATGTTTGATCATTGCAACATAACAAATTTGAGACTTTACCTCAATAGTGAATGTTATCCCTACCACGACATGAACTTGGACTTTGGAAACTCAAGATTTGCAACATTATACGAAATGTATTCAAAGTTCCAAAACTCTTATTATGCTAAAGACAATTACCCCTTATTGAAGAGAAAGGATTTTCTTAAATATGCACCATTATTTATAATTGACTGTTCACATCAGCCTGAGGAGATTGTAAATGGAGCTGTCAATATTAGACTTGAAATTCAAACAAGTGCAAATATTCCTGCACAGACCTCACTGTATTGTCTAATAATACATGACAAAGTATTTACATACAAGCCCCTCACTCATGTGATGCAGTCATTATTTTGAAGAAAAAAAAGTGTTCCAATGTAAGCTGGATTTTCATGAGGAAAATAAGGAATGTAAGGTGTTTCTTAATGAATAAAAAGATGTTATAAGCAGACAATCATTTATTTATTCTTTTTTCATACAATTCCAGCATCTTCCTCCTCCAACTCCTTGTCCCTACATATATATCATTACTTGCAGTGGAGAGGTTTCGCAAATGTCTATGAATATAGGGTTCAAGTCTTTTCACTTCTGCTATTTCATTACAGTCTAAAAGTATTTCACCATTACTGAAAATTGTATTCAAAAGTCTTATTCTCTCATTTTCCATAAGTGCAATTAGATTATACGAGTACACAATATTTTCACCGTAAGCACTGCAAGGGCACTTTTTCACTTTGAGGAAAGTTTCGAACATGGAAAGATTTTGTTGAAAAATCTCCCAGTCCAGCAACGACATGTACACAAATTCGTTACTGCATGTTTTTTTTATGAAGATCACTGGAATATCATGAAACAACCCTACATTTACGCTATGGTTTCTTAAGATGGATGCGTCTTGGAGCACGAGTGTTACTGGCGGTGCTTCCATCTGACTTTGAGTTGTCAAGTCGTTTCATTCGATCTTCCAAGAGCCTGAGCCTTCTATGGAGATCAGAAAATGTATTCTTCTTCTTCAATGCTTTACTGGATCTGAAACATTTCACATTGACTACGTTAGAAATTTTAGGTCTCGGTAAAGGCAAAGGGTGATCTTCTGAAAGAAATACATGAGATATGGTTAAAGCTCTTGCATAGTTTTATGCAATAAAGGTTCTTTCAGGATAAGGTTGAATACTTACATCAATTTTTTGTGTAGTTCTGCTTGTTTACTGGGTGAATGCTCTGGAGTCACTTGCAACAGATCGTCTATTGGAAGGGTATCACGCTCTGCAATGCATGCATCTACTTCATCCACCCCACTGATGTACGGATCTTCACACTCTTTAGGATTTGGTGTTGTCATTCGTATTCTGAAGTCAAGAATGTTTTCGTTAATAAATATTAAATGATCTCTCACTGCTAATTATATTTAACTATTTGCTGCAATGCTACTTACTTTAAGTTTCTCTGCCGGAGTTGATATACACCACAGTTTTCGTTACACAGAAAGTATGATGTCATTTGGTTATGAACCTCTGGCTTGTCACATAGGGTTGCATGAGTGTAGCCGTTACAAAACTCTGAATGGCACTCTGCAGCGTGGCTTGAAGCAAATGCGTCTACCTCATCCACTCCACTATGTTCTTGATCCTCGTCGTCAGCTTCTCTGGAAAAAAATCCCTTGTATTGCAATAAACATTTTCTTAAAGACCTGCTAAAGAATAGTATTTATAAAAAATGTAACAAAGAATTATCTACTTACAAGTATCTTCTTCTGTATATGCGGCAGTTTTCCGTACATACATCTCTAGAAGACATCTGATCGTGATATGAAGGTTTGTTGCATACAATTGAATGCATGAACCCATTGCATGACTCCTTGTGGTAGTATGTATAGTGATGTGCTTCCTCTCCACATTCGCTCCAAAAGTCATCCATTCCACTCATAACAATATACTTCTTTTGCAGGAAACGTTTGTAAATTTGTAATCCAACTAATATTTCCCAGTCTTAGCAGGCGTGCTTATATACTACTTGAGCTGTGACGTAGTGTGGGGGTGGGGGTAGCTTGCAGAAGGGTGGGAATACGCATGCGCCTAAACAGAGTTGGCAGGAGGGACATAGGGCTGAAACAGGTTCAGACAGGAAAAATGCAGGTGTCTATACTCGCTCCTTAAAGAATCCATTAAGATTACCATCTTCTATTCTCGCTGGAAATTCTCTCACACCAACATAAATATACTAGGCCTGTTCAGAAACTAATAATAAGGCGAGATATTACTTAGTGTCTGAAATTTGTCCATTATTTTGAAAATGCGCCCTTATGCAATTTTGCTTCTATTTTATGATGTAATAACAATAATAACCTGTATTGCTGATGGTTCAATGATTCAGCTACGTTCCTCGGGTGCTTACTGTTCCTGCATTGTGGTATCGTTATTCTTAGGTGCGATTTAAAAAATATTACTTACTAGGATTAAACAAGCATAGTAATCTGTAAGATACTATAAATAAGAAAATAAATGTATAAATAAGTGTCCTCTTAAACACCTCGGATATTTCAGAAAGAAAACTGAGTAGAGAATCAATGTGAAAGAAGACTGAGTAGGGAATGTCATGTGAAATGTAAAACGTGAGGGGTAGTTGAGTAGAGAATCCTTGTGAAAGAAGACTGAGTAGGGACTGTCATGTGAATGTAAAGCGTGAGAGATAGTCCCCACTGTGTGGGAACGCATTGAAGTGTTGGGGGGGTTGGACGGCCATTCAACGCCAAACGGTCATTATGAGGGAAGGCAGGGAACCCCTCGCAGTGGGGGACCACATGGGTGGTCCTCGCGTCAATGCAGAAGTATTCTTTCGCTTGTGAAAAGATTTCTTCCTGCAGGTGGGCGATCTTTGGCTGTTATGTTAAGAGAAAAACACTAGGCCTGTTCAGACGGGAAAATGGGGGTGTCTATGCTCGCCCCCTTGCAAGTTGTAGCGTGTTCTTTTCAAAACTGTCAGAGGGGAACATTTCCAACTGTCACATTCGAAAACACATGCAGACACTAGAATAGGAGGGTCAGGGGGGACGGGGGTCATTAATTACCCTTCCTTTGTCATCCTCTATGCTCGCCGTTGCAAGATGAAGCTTGTTCTTTTCAAAAACTGTCAGAGGGAAACATTTCCAACTGTCACATAAATATATCAAGATCTGTAAGGGGCCATTCATTGTAGGGTTTCTTACCCTCACGTTCTTCTTTCGAAAACACGTGCAGACACTAGAATAGGAGGGTCAGGGGGGACGGGGGTCATTAATTACCCTTCCTTTGTCATCCTCTATGCTCGCCGTTGCAAGATGAAGCTTGTTCTTTTCAAAAACTGTCAGAGGGAAACATTTCCAACTGTCACATAAATATATCAAGATCTGTAAGGGGCCATTCATTGTAGGGTTTCTTACCCTCACGTTCTTCTTTCGAAAACACATGCAGACACTAGAATAGGAGGGTCAGGGGGGGACGGGGGTCATTAATTATCCTTCCTTTGTCATCCTGATCGCGACAGACCATCCAACCTCTCTTTTCGGAATTCCCACGTGTCCAAAGAAATACCCATGTCACTTAAGGGGGGGGGCGAGAGGAGTGTGAGGGGGTGGATTATTAATGGGGAAATTATGTTAAGTGGGGCAGAAAGCTCATACCTTTTTGGAAATTCCCCACATGTGGGGGGTGGAGGGGTGAGGGGGGAGGGGGAGGGGGGAGGGGGGGCGTGACAGGATTTGATTAATGGGATATTTATGCTAATTGGTGGTGAAAGCTCCTCTTATGACTACTCAGGTATGGTAGTGAGGAAGAGGATGATATGAAATGCAGGCGAAAACCGATTATTCGAAAGGTGATAATGGAGTAATCGGTGGAGTGAATGGCTGGGGAAACCGGAGAACCCGGAGAAAATCCACCTAGACCACGAATACCACATGCGGGTCCCTGGAATGGAACCCAAGCCGCCTAGGTGGTAGACGAACGCCAGGTTGCCAACCCGTACAATAATTCTGGGGCATACGATAATTTTAATGTTTGTACTCATGGTAACCAACCCGTGCAATAATTATGGGGGTGTACGATAATTTGAATGTTGTAAGTTCGATACCGGCGAAGTATCATTTTCACCGGTTTGTCACACCAGCGAAATAAAATTAATTACAAATAGCGACATCACTTTTGCTCTCATGGCCTGTCTCCACCCCTCTAAGACAACGATTTCACCCTTTACCCTCTTGTTGACAGTGTGCCCAGATCTGGTAATCTCAATGAAGAAGGCACTGTTCAGAAAATTGATGATCAATGGAGAAAACTAGGAATAAGTGATATTCCGTGTGAAATAAACACATGTGTTACCTAGGTGGAAATACTCATTTCAAAGAACTGGCGGAATTTGCATTGCCAGTGGTTTCGTTGCCCCACAGAAATGCTTCTTGTAGAAGACTTTTTTCTAAACTGGTCTTAAAAAAGCCAAAATTAGAAGCAGATTGGTGCTAGATATGTAAATGGACTTATTATGTCGTCTCAGCTTATGAAAGAATATGGTGTGCAAGTTATCGAGATGTTAAAGTTTATCTCAGCAACAAATTTGTATAATGCTGCTATAGTTGAGGAAGATGAACTTTCAGATGAATAGTGCGAGAAACATAAGTACTAAAGTTGAAATACTGATTGAGGTCATCAATCTTGTAAGTGGATATCATAAACATTAATACTAGGTATTACATTTTCATAAGTGTTGTGCTGATATTTTCGTTGTTGTAGCATTTGGTTTGTGATGTACGATAATTTTGAATTCAAATCTATAATTTTGAGTTGCCGGTACGATAATCTTACTTTAAAAAGTTGGTAACCCTGACGAACGCCACGGCGCCGCCCCCGCCCGGATGCTTATGGCCTAAAAATGTTAGAAATATTATTTATGGCCGAAGAAGATTAGAAAATGTGACCTAAAAATTTTGGATGCATTTTCGAAATCTTAAAACACTTAATGCTGTTTAAAGTAACATTATATTGAAAATCTACTTTAAAATCTATCACTCTCAGTAATTAATAAATAAATAATATTAATATTTATTGTTGCATTTTCATGTATTGAATTGTTCAATCAAGGGCTAACCCTCAGCTAGGCACAGAATGAAATAAATGTCACATTTTGAAGGGCGAACAGAACGAAGAATTACAGTACCAAATTACATACGTTTTAGTTTTCAGAAAAGAACGATATTCTATTTGCACGCAGCACTGTAACGGGAAAGTCACCTAATATTGCAGACAAGAATTAGGAGATATGAAAAATCGCCTTTGGGACGACAGCAAGCACATTTGTGAAACATAAAAATATGACAAAAAATAGGATATTTTAAGAGAACTATAGTATGAAAAATGAAAATATTACTTATATGACCCATGAGAGCAGGATTGCCAGATCTACTGATTTTGCAGATCTGCTTTTTTGCAAATCTACTGATCTACTGCTAAAAACTGAACGCATTTCAAAATCTGCTGCTTTTATGTATTTTCCATTTTTAAACACAATTTTCCTTAACATCATATAATTCGCTCTTCCGAAAAAGATTTTCAGGCAAGGCATTTCCCTTATGTATAAAAATAAAAGATAAATATAATCACCTGTATACATAAACAGTATACTACATCTGTTGTTTCTGCATTACGAACTATCCATGACCACTACATTAAACTTGAACATTTGAACTCCTCTGAAATAGATAAAGTTGAATGAAGGGATCCAAAAGTATTTCTTCCTGTGGAAAACATGTATTTTGGTGCCAAAGTTCAAATATCTCTGACAAAATCATCTCTGCCTGAAAAATATGTACACGCTTTCAAACTACGCTGTGTTGATTATTACGTTGAGTTAGTTCGCAGCATACTAAGTTGTGTTTCATTAAGTGATCCTCTTCTTACAATGTTGGAAGTGTTAGAACCAGCTAAAGTCCAAACAGTTCAGTCAATTGCATCACTTGCTTCTCGGTTTCCTAATTTGGCGAAAGCGGGAGAAATCCAACAAATAGATACAGAATGGAGGCTATTGCGCAATACTGACATTGCATGTGGCAGTAACTACAGAGCAAGAATTTTGGAGCGAATATGTCATTATCATCATCATCATGATCATCATCATTATCATCATTTTCTTCTTCTTCTTCTTCTTCTTCTTCTTCTTCTTCTTCTTCTTCTTCTTCTTGTTAGTGTTAGTGTTACTGTTATTGTTATTACTATTACTATTATTATTATTATTATTATTATTATTATTATTATTATTATTATTACTACTACTACTACTACTACTACTACTACTACTACTACTACTACTACTACTACTACTACTACTACTACTACTATTATTGCACTAATGTGTTACGCAATATTACACTGGAATTCACATTATGAGCATTTAATAATATACAATTAATAATGCACAAACAGTGTGCCAGAATGACATAACAAGCAAAGCTAAATGTTATGCACAAAATACACTTGCCTCGTAAGCAGTGACTGTCAGCTGAAACAGAAGTAAGTAGTTTCTCCTACATCATGTAATACTGAAACAATAGACGTGATGTCACTTGGGTTGCCTATGTGGACGGCGATTCGGGCACACCGTGTATGTTGCCTCCTTAATACTGTTCATGATTTCTGAAAATAACTATGCTAGTCATATTCTGTATACCAAAATTTTAAGCTAATATGTTTCATGATGAACGGAATATAAAACGGCACATTTTTAATCCACAGAAGTGAAGATAAAGAGGTAAAAGCGAGAGTTGTAATGTGTAGAACAAGTCCCTTCCTTGCTCATCGACCCAGTTTTGCTGAACCATAACTTTAATGTAAAATGAAGAGCAATGTGAAGATATAACACGTTTGCTTTGAGCCTTCTTCCATATTAAGGTATTCTGTATTTTCTCATACTGCTTTGTAAATGACTTGAACATCATGTTTTATAATGCCAATAAAATGAGGAACGTGATAAAGGAAGAATTTTTTAGATGTCTGTGCATTTGCACATCTTTTAGTTTTTAGTGCCTATATTAAACTTGGATCAAAAATTAATGCTCTTTATATATATTCTAGAAAATACATACGACGGTATTAAGTTATTCACTCTAAGTGGGAGAACACATCTGAAACACAGCGGACTTTAATTTATATATATATATATAAAAAATAATAAATAAATAATAAATATATATATAAATTAAAGTCCGCTGTGTTTCAGATGTGTTCTCCCACTTAGGGTGAATAACTTAATACCGTCGTATATATTTTCTAGAAATCTGAAAAACCTAGCGACATTGCCGTGGATCATGCTGAAGCAGCCAAGACATAATCCAAACGGATGCATGTCACATGAAGCGGAAATTATTTTATGGAGAAAACATACGATAGGTGTTAAACTCGATTCTCTTTGGTTATTTTGGATATAGCTTCTGCATGTTTGTCCATCTGTCTGTCTGCCTCTATTTATCTAAGCTATGTGAGTGTGTGTAAATATCAGGAAGCAAAGATGTAAATGAATGATGTCAAAACACTTAGAAATTACAAAAGTGTATTGTGACAAAAATGACAGAAGTCCAATTACATTTTCAGTCACTTTATTTTCCTTCAAAAATATTTGCACAAAATACAGTTCTCTTCTACTGATATTAACACAGTTTTCAGTCTATCGTGGTATCACAACTCACAGCTGTTTTCTTATTGTATCCTTTACTCAGTCCTTCCACTGTCTTTCTCCACTTTCTCTGGTTCTCATACATTAACTCCGATGATACAATCACTCAATGCTTGTTAAAACTTCTTCCTTTGATACCGAAATTTATGGATACTTTAAAAAGACTAATTATTTAAAAAGGAAATCAAGCATTTAAAAACAATAACTATTGTAATAATTTTAAATAAATTATTTTAAGTAGTAATAATGATGATAAAATAATAATGATCATGATGATAATGATGATGATTACAATGATGATAACAATGATGACGATAACGATGATGACGACAACGACGACGACAATAACAATAATAACAATAATAGTAATAGGAACAGGAACAGTAGTAATAATAATAATAATAATAACAACACTAATAATAATAATAATAATAATAATAATAATAATAATAATAATAATAATAATAATAATAATAATAATAATAATAATAATAATAATAATAATAATAATAATAATAATAATAATAATAATAATAATAATAATAATAATAATAATAATAATAATAATAATAATAATAATAATAATAATAATAATAATAATAATAATAATAATAATAATAATAATAACAACAATGTAACAAATTAAGAAAACACCAGTTACTGCTATTCACACTTTATTGCCTTTTAGTCAGCGTAGTGCTAACGTTACACTCAGATTACTTTTGTACAAGCTCAGAGCAACAGAACAACTGCCGAATCACAAATCAGAACTGTCAGATGAGACTCGCACTGAACTGCTCGTCGGCACGATTCCTGAACGCTTCGTATACGTCTTTTTCCTCGTGCCCGGTGCTTGGCAGCGACTTATATAGGTCCTTAAACCGAGGGAAAGTTCTGGAGGTAGAATATTCGGGAGTGCCTTTGGCCGAACGGTCCAGAAACCGCACCGCTATGTAATAGCTATTGTCTCGTACGCTCCTATTGCTGTCGGCGGCCCGTGGCGGAACGTTCCAGAAACCGCACCGCCATGTAATAACTATTGTCTCGTACGCTCCTATTGTTGTCGGCGGCAGGTCGTTAGGCCAGGCAGGCGACTGGCTGGGTCCCCCCTCCCCAGTGTAGGCAATCAGATGCGGCGGTCGCGGTGACAATAATAATAATAATAATAATAATAATAATAATAATAATAATAATAATAATAATAATAATAATAATAATAATAATAATAATAATAATAATAATAATAATAATAATAATAATAATAATAATAATAATAATAATAATAATAATAATAATAATAATAATAATAATAATAATAATAATAATAATAATAATAATAATAATAATAATAATAATAATAATAATAATAATAATAATAATAATAATAATAATAATAATAATAATAATAATAATAATAATAATAGTAAACATAGGGAGAAAACAAATAAAAACAGGGTAACCTCATAAATGGGAATAGCGAAATTTACGTATTTCTGAACATAGCTTCTTTTTCTCGATAGACCAACAGACACTACTGTCTTTCTCTGGTTACCTTGCACTGCTGGTCAGACAGTCAAGGGTGATAGACGTGCATTATGTTATCACCTCAAATTTTGCAGAAACCAGCGGAGAAAGAGTGTCTAAAGTTTAATTGTGTCTGGGAATAGTGTTCATTGGTGAATTGATTCTGCGAGAACTATCCTGGTCAAATTCAAAAGCTGCAGCAGCACTTGGGAGAAAATAGAGACCATCATATGTCTCCTCTCAGCCCTTTTAGAATAAATTGCCCATGTAAGGGGAGGCACAACTTTAACTCGCGCACTACTGTGGAATGCAGATGGGATCCACAGGAAGCAACACAAACTTGAAAACTACCTACGGCGTAACAAAATTGACGTCGCATTCATCTGCGAAACAAAATTAAAGCACGAGCACACTTTTAAGCTCCAGGGGTATCAAATCTTTCGGAACGACAGAATTGGCAGACAAGGAGGAGGGACTGCTATTTTGCTTAGAAATACTATTGCTCATGCTTCTGTTACGTTGCCTGTAATGGCAGCGTTAGAGTGCACAGCACTTAAAACACGTGTTAATAGTCAAACGGTGATGTTGGTAGCACTTTATCGGCCCCCTAACTCCCCAGATTTCATACGTGACCTCGAACAAATCCTCGCTTTAGAGGACCATGTTATAATTGCAGGAGATTTCAATGCCCGGCACCCCTGGTGGTTTTCACGCCGGGCAAACGCAGCGGGAAATCTCCTGGTTGAATTTATAACTGATAATGGCGACATTGAGGTACATCTTCCCCAAAAAACCCACCTTTTGGCATCGATCAGGGCACTTTGACCCTGAGATTTTGGACATCGTACTCACAAAAAATGCGACACTGTTAAACAACTTTACTGTGTATCAAAGCCTGGACTCCGACCATCTTCCTGTGCATTTCGACATACAGGGTGGTATTTCAGCCGGTGTCTCTGGCCCTCGAAGGAGGGCTGAGACCGACTGGAATAAGTTCACCATCGAAATGCACGGGATGGCGCAACCCAGACTGTCATACTATAGTGAGGCAGATATAGATGTCGCCATTGAAAACTTTACTGCCTCGCTACACACAGCCAAGAGAAGCGCTACCACTTACACCACAAGACCACCCGGTTTTTGCACGTACCCCGAGGTAGAGCAACTCATTGCGCGGAGACGACGCTTGACAAAACTGTGGCGATACACCCGACAGCCTGAATATACAGTGCTAGCAAAATGGCTACGCAACGTCATTCGGCAACAAATTAGACTTAATAAATTGAACAGCGGGAAAACAAAATGCTGAGTACCACCCATTTGACTCTTCTTTGTGGAAATTACTCAAGGCTTTCAAAGTTTCCACGAGCGTCAACTCCGCAACTGAGGCGCTGCACACTCAAAGCGGCTTGCACTTCTCCGAAGAGGAGAAAGCCGAGGTCTTTGCTGACTGTCTCCAAGACAGATTCACCGAAAACCCAGTGACCAACCGTGAAATAGAACTGGAGGTCCAGACATGGGTACAAACCTGGGTGGCGCAGAAGCAAGAGCAACAACTACCCATCATAACACCGCAGGAAGTTTTCAAGCTCATTAGGAAGTTGCCTAATGGGAAAGCTGCCGGCCCAGACAAAGTGACTAATGAGGAACTTAAGCATCTCCCGAGAAAAGCTCTGGTGCAACTAACAAAGATATTTAACGCCTGTTTGCAGCAGGGCTATTTCCCCTCCACTTGGAAACGAGCTAAGGTTATCATGCTCCCAAAGCAAGGGAAAAGCACCAGAAAACCGCAAAACTACCGCCCCATTAGTCTTTTGTCTACTATTGGTAAATTGCTCGAAAAATGTATCCTTTCTCGACTACAAAAACAAGTCTCGGCAACACATGAGCTCTCAAATTCACAGTTTGGCTTTAGAAAAGGACATTCCACTGAACTACAGCTCCTCAGACTAACTGATGACGTAACAGAGCAATTTAACAATGGGGCTTCAACGTTGGCGCTATTTCTGGACGTAGAAGCCGCATTTGATCGGTGCTGGCACAATGGCCTCATTTACAAACTGCACCACAATTTTCCGGCTCTTCAAAATGATCTATACTTGCTGCACAATTTTCTAGAAAAACGGCAGTTTTACGTCCAAGTGGGCCGCTCCTCCTCACGGGAGCAAGTGATGCGGGCTGGCGTCCCACAAGGGGCAATCATGTCCCCTTTTCTGTACATGTTATTCACTAATGACTTCCCAGTGGACGCCAGATGTAAGGTCGCCATGTATGCTGACGACACTGCAATATACAACCACCATAGAAACCCACGTTTCGGCCTTGCAGAAATGCAACGTTATGTGAACAACTTCCTCTTATGGCAACATGACTGGAAAATCAAAATTAATCCCAACAAATGCCAGCTGATAGGTACATTTCTCTAAGCGGCATCACACTTTGGCAATGGACCTAACGGTCGGTGGTCAAATATTGTACTGCCGTCAGCAGGTTAAATACTTAGGTGTCACCTTGGACCGCACAATGTGTTGGTCCACCCACATAAAAAATAGCGCCAACAAAGGCAGACAGCGGCTAAAGTTGTGCGCCCCCATCTTCCGTAGTAAACAGTTGCGACTGAAGTCAAAACTGATACTATATAGGTCATTTATTCTCTCGGTAATCCTGTATGCATGTGTGGCCTGGGCTAATGCCTCCAAAACTGCCCTGAAACAACTCCAAACCCTCCAAAACCTCTCCCTCAGAAAAATCCTCTCTACTCCACTCCTCACCACTAACCACACTCTTCACCGCGAAACCCGAATCCTGTTTGTCCCAGAGGCAATAGAAAAACGAGCAATGGCGGTATGGACGCGCATTTGAAACCACGAGAATGACGTGATCGCCAACATCAGCAAAGGCGAGCCGAAGCACCGCAAACATACTAGAATAAAAATATTCTAGAAGCGGCACGACTCGCCGACAAATGCGCGTCCACGCAACCTCGTTCCTAAGCCACACACATGTTCCGGCAGAGGCCCTCGCCTCGGAAAATATTCAGGAGCTGTCCCCTGCCCGCGCAGGAAAACTGCGGGAAAGTGTATATATGAAGTGTAGATAGTGCAGTGCGCTGGGACGCATATTTCTGGTGTGCCCAGTGAAGGTGTGTGTGTGTGTGTGTGTGTGTGTGTGTGTGTGCGTGTGTGTGTGTGTGTGTGTGTGTGTGTGTGTGTGTGTGTGTGTGTGTGTGAGTGCGCGCGTGTAGGTATGTATGCGTGTATATAATTGTAAATGTGTACATATGTATATACATATATATATATATATATAAACCAAACTGAACAGAACTTAAAGGACATAAAAAAACTATCCTCGGTAACCGATAGACGGTCACCGTATGGGTTTTTGCACAAACCAAAAACTATAATTAGTTATAAGTAAGCAAATTGTATATAAATTTCAAATATAGCCTGTAAGCTGGGCCCTATGTGCCGGCACCAGGCCAATACTTTATAATAAACAAACTAAAACTACGAGAATACATATATTGGTGGCCAATATCTCCAGGTAAAAGAGTTTAAAAATATATCCTTCATTAAAATTCGTTAAATCCAAAAATCTGTGTTATCCTTACTAAACCATCCACGCAAACCCAAAGAGAGAGAATCCTCATCGCTTCATCAACGGCAAAAGGACAGTCAAAGAAGCTTCTAGACATTGTTAAGCGCCGGAGAGCATTGTCGATTCAAATAGTTTCACTGAAAGCAATGTATGATTTTGCTTCAAACTAGTGTAGTCTGTTTAGTCAACGTATGTGCAGTTGGATCACAAAATATGAAATTTGCGCTACCCACAACAATAACTGTCATAAATCCATCTCCGCGCCGCAGAAAAGGGAAACCCCTCCCCCTTGTCCTTTAAGACCAATAGCAACTGGCAGAGACTCCACGTGGAGTAAACATGTGTCTGCTAGTTCCTTAAAATCAAGGTTGCTATTGGTCTTAAAGGACAAGGGTTTCCCTTTTCTCAATTCAATTCAAAAATGTTTATTTGGGCATGCTTACAACATGCCCGGGCTGTTTAGGGAAACCCCTCTTCAGCCTAGTGTGGTATTTGTTTCGTTGTCGTGTTGGGATTTCCCTCGACTGAAGTGCGTATTTGTGTTATTTTGTGTTTTTGTTGACATTATGTAGTGTAGTGTGTATCTGTGTGTCAGTTCCCGTGTTCCACATCCATGGCTCCATTCGTGTGCTTCTGCCCAACAAGATTTATGGTTTTGTTGCTAGTTTATTTATTTTTATTTGAATGTTGCTGCTACGCTCATCGGTATTTTTATGTTTAGTGTGTTTTTGTATGTTAGAGGTTTTAGTGTGTGTTTGTGTCTATTGTGTGTCTAAATGTTTTGGAAGTGTTGTAGATGCTCTCGTATTTTCTGTTCTTCTTGTTCTTGATATTTGTCGTATACATGTATGAGTGTGATAAGGGGAGGGTTTTTGTCTGTTGGTGTTTCTTGTATAGTTTTCATCTTTTGTGCCGTGTTTATGAGTGTTCTTCTGTAGCTGCTTGTGTGTGCGTTGTGTATGTATATAATCATTTATTTTGCTATGTGTGTGTGTGTGTGTGTGTGTGTGTGTGTGTGTGTGCGCGCGGTGTGTGTCAATGGGTATTGTGTTTGTGTATTGATGTACAGTGTTGGATTTGAATGATGGTGAAAGTTTGTAGGCACTTCCTTTCGCATGCTTTTATTTTATTCATCATTGTTGTTGTTATGAAGGGCATTGTGGCTACGGCTGCATATGTGAGTTGTGGCCGGACTAATGTGATGTATGTATAGTTTGTGTAGTATTTGCGGTGTGAGTCCTCGTTTGTTGAGTTTGGCCAGATAGTTTAGTGTTGCGTGTATGTGACGTGCTTTGTTGAGTAGTTGTGTGTAGTGTGGTTTTATTCTGAGTTGGTTGTGTATGTGTACTCCTAAGTATTTTGCTGTTTTTTTGCATGTGATTGTTTATTGGTTGAATGTAAGTGTGGCTGTTCTGTATGTGTGTTTTCTTATTTGCCTTATTACAATGGCTTTTTTTTTTTTTTGGTATGTTTATGGTTATTCGCCATTTGCGTGTCCATTGTAGAAACGTGTTTAATTGTTTTTCCAGTCTGCCTTTGGCTGCTAGTAGTGTGGTGTGCTCCAATATGCTCCCTTTTCTGAGGCGCGGAGATGGCTTTATGACAGTCATTGTTGTGGGTAGCGGGTTCCTCAAAGAAAGCGGACGAAGTGCACACGCGTTGAGTTATAACAACGAAAATCAGTAAAGCTTTTGGCTTCAAACTGGCGCTCTAATGTGTAACACGAGAAGGAAGTTACCACCGCCTTACCACAGTCCCATATCCATATCTCATTCTTGAGCCAGCAAAGGACTTGTCCTGGAATGGCTTTTGTCTTGAGGCTCCACCACGGTGGAATCCCTCATGTGACACCCACCTAATTGAACGAGAAGGAAGGATGACCACCAGGACGTAAGGAGGCCAACCAGGAGTCGAACCAGAGACGACCAAGAGAGAAGAAAGAAGACCAGGGAATATGGTGTGCAACAAAATAAACAGGTACCAAGTGGCATTTTTAAAGTGAATTAATGCAGATGTGCTTAGTAAGTAGTGGAAAAATGTTACATCAGAAGTTTCAAGACAATATGGAAGTTCAGGAGGTACAAAATAGTGGCAGTGGAAAGAAAATTATTGAGAAAGTAACTGAGTCAGGAGAACGCAATAGAAAGTACAAAATAGTTTAGAACAAGAGTAATAAAGTTGTAGAAGTAGGGAAATTAATGTAAATAGTTCAGAAATGCATGGAAATATGTTAGAAGCAGTTATGGAAATGTAAAAACAGAAAAAAATTACAAAAAAGTTTAGAAGACAAGATAGAAAATACCAATCAAAAGGTAAAAAGTACCAATCATAGATAAAACTATGACAGCAAGAGCTAGGGAAGCAGAAACATTCAAGGATGAGATCAGAGGAAAAATAAATCAGGTTAGGAATTAAGTGAAGGAAAATAAAGAACAGGTTAAAGGGGAAATAGAAAATATAAGGAGAGAAATAGAAAACTTCAAAGAAAATATGTCAACAAATGAGTGAAGAATCAGGGAAGGCAAGCAGAAAACTAAGGGAGGAATTAGCACAGGGATGACATAAGGAAAAGGAAGAATTAGTAGAGAGATTAGATAAGGAAAGGGAGGAAGTAGCACAGAGATTAGATAAAGAAAGAGAGATAACTAGGAAAGAGTTAGAGGAAAGTAAGTTTAGATTTGAAGGATCAGAAGTAGAAAGTAGAAGGCAGACTAGAAATCTAGAAGAAATTAATGATCAAAGAAAAAAGGTATCAACAGAAATTGCAGGTGTGAAGGACGCCTTAGAAAATTTAAGAATAAATGGAAATGTACCTAATTCTAGTTGTAATATCAGTGGTTCAGCTACACGAAATGAAGTGATGCCAAATGCATCAGTTGACTATTCCACGCAAAATATGGGTGCATTATAGTTGTGATGTAACAGATAATATTTTAGTAAGAAATAGCAATCCAAATATGCATTTGCTTAACCATATGTGGAATGAAACTGTACCACCAGTTTTTTAGAACGAGGATTCTGATGATCCTAAAGCTTTTATTGAGGATTCATGGTCAAATGTATACCAGAAGAGTATAAAGTGATCATAGTTAGAAAATGTTTCAGAGGGAACGCAGCAAATTGGCTAGATTTATCTATGGGAAACAACAACGATTTCAAGACATTTATTAATGTATTCCTAGGTAGATATTGGAGAGCAAACAGCCAGACTAGCATAAGGCTAGAATTAAGTAATGGAAAACTCAATCCAAGAACCCAACAGTCAATGGTAAATTATTTCATGAAAATAGCTAGAAAATCCAGGATGTTAGATCCACCTATGAGCGAGAAAGATTTCATTAACATAGTCACTACACATTTCCCTGAAATTCTTCAGCATTATTTGATTATAGCAAAATCCAATAGTGTTGCAGCTATGATTGATCTTATTAACGCTAGAAAGCAATAAACAAAAACATGATTTAGGAAACAACAGAAGTTAAGAGAGAAATGTGAGAGAAATTGTAAATTCTTTCGGTGAAGGTGCAAAGGTCCACGAAAATAAGAATAATGACATTAGGGAGATATATGGGGATCCAGTGTGCATCAGTGGGAAAATAGGGGTAGGAATAACTTTGACAGAAATAATATAAATTGGAACGGGGATCAGAGAGGAAGAAATATGGAAGTTAACTACATGAATACTGGTAAATTTGACAGCAGTAGAAAGGGGCAACAGTATTTTAGATATAGGAGAAATTCAGATTAATATTGGACAAATGGAGACAGTCGGGAATTTAGGTCAATGTCATCACGGTCAGAAAGGCCAAGATCACCAAGGCCAAGGTCACTTAGGCAGGAAAAAAGGAATCAAAGTGGCCGAAATTTACCAGTAGATACAGATAGGGCCGAAGCTATTAATGTCACAAAATAATTCTAATTAATTTGCAGAAACTAAAAAGATTACTTCAAATATGATTTGAACTAAAAGATGTTAAAAATTCCAAATCACCTCATCTTATTCTGTGTATGGTACCTGAATGGCTCCATTCCAGGAGCTAGAGAAGACCCAACCCATTGCTGGTCGAGACACTCGGGTTTGTGTGTTCCTGCGGGAACCTAGAACGAATCCGAGTGCCTGGACGGGGTACACAAAATTCCTCCTGTGCACAACTACCCCATTTATTATTAACGAGATCTGCGGTTTATGTATAGTAAGATTTGGTCTATCTCTTACGGTTTACCTGTTATGCAGAAGACATCAAGGGTAAACAGGACTAATAGGCTATAGCCAGAAAATTGATAATATACATTTGTATGTTGAGTAATTTTCACTGTTTGTTTAAAAAAATATTAATATTTCTTAAGGTACTTCTTTGTGTTTTATAGTGATAATATAGTGTAATTTAAATGTAATTTTAAATGCTCATGGAAATAGATCTTTATCTGTTTTATCATTTCTTTTCATTTAACTGATATGGGCTTTATTAGTGGCTTTAACTTGATAAAATCTTATGTTAATATTAGTCTGTAGAGCATTACCGACCGCCTCAGTGCAGTGGTAGCGCGCCTTCCTCTGGTGCGAAGGACCCGGGTTGGATCCCCGGTACCGACGTGAGGTACAGGCACTATCTCGAGATTCCGATTGCTCCATTGAAGATGCTTTTACTTGGAGTAAAAGCAACTCGCGGAAAGCTAACGGCGATGCTGACCGAAACAACGACGAGAAGAGCCGAAGTGTTCGCGGAGCGCGGGCGCTTGGGTTCCTGATGTTAACAATCCCTTCCGAGGTCAGTTCGGTGTTTGATCTTGTGTCGTTAGGGTCCATCAAGAGGAGCATAACACTCTTCGGTCCGCAGCTCGACTCCCGCAGGAGGAAAACTTTCCTTTCCTTCATAAGTTCAGATGCTTTACTGAAAGTGCAAGGAAGAAGCTTATTTTAACTGTAGGCAAAACTGGACCTAGATAAAAGCTTTTGCATCTTCTTTGCCGTTGAATTTCATCTAGTTTGGAGGCAATATTTCAAAATACTTCACATAGATGCATATCTGAAGTAAATTGGTTAAATAATACACCCACTTAAATATATTGCAGGAACACGAATTTAGCGTATTTAAACTTATAAACACGGATTAAAAATACAATTTTAAGAACACCACGACAAGGATAAAAACAGTATTACAATGACAGTGTTATCAGTTTATAGTTTTAGTTTCGGAGACTGAAGAGTTTTACACATTGTGAATTGTGTTATGAAGATCGTGCAGAGCAGGATGCAAGTCAGCACGTCAGATTAATTCACTTCCCTGCTTGCATTATTTAATACAATTTTACTGTCTTGTTCCTAACTTGGCAGCCAACTTTCTGGAGACATTCTACCACGACAATGGGGGAATTATCTGTCATCTTGGTGGTAACTGTGGCCGCCCTGTCACAGTTAAGATTATCTTCAGCCCAAGGTAAAAAGCAAAACTATTTATTAGTTTTTCAGTGACTTGAACGACCGGCAAATATAAAAACAAAATTCTGATATGTTGCACTCGCATGACTTTCTCTACTCTAGTACCAACCATTCTTACAAACTCTTATTTCTCTAGCTTCTTCACGTTAGTACAGATATACATTTGTAGAAATTATCTTATTGGTGATTTTCTTGCAGGTGCAATGGGAAAGTGAGGATACAGTAAGCGTTGAGCGATAGTCATCTTTTAAAACGGGTCGCTAAATGAATGCTTTCAATTACCGTTCCCTTTACACGACCAACATATGAAAAAGTAAATAGCGGCCTTCCATTTGAAAAAAGCAAAGTATTGCTGAACTCCCACAAATAACAAGAAATATCTCCGAAATGGCTCTCTCCACAAAAAATGCATTTGGATATAAATTGTATGTTTTATCGAGATCTGCAGTTTACGTATAGTAAGATCTGGTCTATCTTTTACGGTTCAAAGTTATACAAAAATCATCCAGAGTAAACAAGACTATAGCCAGAAAATTGAAAACACATTTCATTTGCCGTAAAAATATCTTAAATATATGGCATTTTAATCAAAATCGTTAGAGCCATTTTTGAGAAAATCAAAACTTTCTAAAGATTTTCCATGTAAAGGGCAGTTTAGGGTGGAGTAATTTTCTTCCAAAATCCTGGTGTCGCATCCTGAGAGATATTAAACATAAATACCAACTTTGGTTCTTAATCGACTTTTCGTTTTTGAGTTATGCCGTTCACAGTCTGACAGTCACATAGACAGGCAGACACACATAGACACAGACACGCGCACCCACGCACCCACACACAGACACTCACACACAATTTTACTAAAAATGAATTTTTTTTTTTTTTTTTAATTCAGGAGACCTCAAAACATATATCCGATGAACTCTCGACATTGAATTTTT
This sequence comes from Tenodera sinensis, assembly GCA_030765045.1. Taxonomy (NCBI): domain Eukaryota; kingdom Metazoa; phylum Arthropoda; class Insecta; order Mantodea; family Mantidae; genus Tenodera; species Tenodera sinensis. The sequence goes on along the minus strand of CM060963.1, from coordinate 178,754,926 downwards.
GGGTGAATACAATATTTCCTCTAGGTACCTGCTTATCTGTAGTACCTATAGAAAGTAAAAATCAGAAAACTAGCATAAAATGTATTAATACCAACTTTTTTTCTAGGTGTATTAATTTTTACTTTCCTACATATAGTAAGTAGGGGAAGTACTGTATTAGACCCAAAATTTTGATGTCAAGATTTCACTGGAAATATATGTGCTGAGGTTCCCTGAATTAAAAAAAAAAAAAAAAAAAAAAAAAAAGAGTTTTAGAAAAAGGGCCATGTGTGTGGGTGTGTGTTTGACTGAGAACTGCGTAACCCAAAAACTAAAAGTTGGTTAAAAACCAAAGTTGGTATTTAAATTTAATATATTTCAAGCATGCGACACAAATATTTTGAAGAAAATTCCTCTATGCTCAACAAGAAAGATTTTTTGAAAATTTTGATTTTCTCAAAAATGGCTCTAATGATTTTGATTAAAATGTCATATGTTTAAGATTTTTTATGGTGAATTTTAATGTATATTTTGAATTTTCTGGCTATAGCTTATTAAAATGCCATATGTTTAAGATATTTGTATAACAAATGAAATGTATATTTTGAATTTTCTGGCTATAGGCTAAGTAGTCCTATTTACTCTGGATGACTTTTGAATGACTCGTAAACCATAAGAGATAGACAAAGTCTTACTATACAAAAAATGTAGATCTTGCTAAGACACACAATTTATGTCCAAATAAATTTTTTTTGTTGAGTGAACCATTTCTGTGATATTCCTTGTTGGTATCAGTTTCGGAAAACTTAAAACTTTGGTGAAATGGAACATCGTTGTTCATTTTTTTATATGTTAAGCATGCAAAGAGAATGGGATCTAAAAGATTTGACTGTTGCTCAGAGCCTATTGTATTCTAATATTCCCCTTGCACCTACAGGGAACTAAGCAATAAGATAATTTGTACAAATGTTTATCTCAAGTAACACGAAGAAGATATAGGAATAAGAGTTTGTGAGAATGGCTAATACAAGAGTAGAGAAAATCATGTGAGTGCAACACATCAGATTTTTAGAAAAAGGTCCATGTGTGTGTGTGTGTGTGTTTCTGTCAGTCTGTGGACAGCATAACTCAAAAACAAAAAGTCGGTAAAAAAACAAATTTGGTACTTAATTTTAATGTCTAACAAGGATGCGACACAAAGATTTTGAAGAAAACTCATCCACCCTAAACTACCCTTTACATGGAAAATGTTTTGAACATTTTGATTTTCTAGAAAATGGCTCAATTTTTATTAAAATGCCATATGTTTGAGATATTTTTATAACAAATGAAATGTATATCTTGAATTTTCTGGCTATAGGACCAGTAATCGTATTTACTCTGGATGACTTTTGCATAACTGGTAAACCATAAGAGATAGACAAAATCTTACTATACAAAAAACGTAGATTTTGCTAAAATATGCAATTTATATCTAAATAAACTTTTTTGTAGAGTGAACTATTTCAGAGATATGCCTTATTTGCATGAGTTTTGGAGAATCTATAATTCTGTCAAATAGTACATTGTTATTCAATTTTGTATATCTTAACCATGCAAAGAGAACAGAACTTTAAAGCTTTAAAAGATTTGACTATCGCCCAAAGTCTACTGGATTTCCATATTTCCCTTTTACCTATGAGGAAATAACCAATGAGATAATTTCTGCAAATATTTATCTTAACTAACACGAAGAAGATATAGGAATAAGATAATACCTAATACCTAAGAATAGTTAGTACAAGGGTAGAGAAAGTCATGTGAGTGCAACATAACAGATTTTTTATTTTTAGGCTCAAAATATAAATAGTGGCATATAAGTAGGTAATTAAATGAGGTGTTAATTAAATTTTATTTTGGCAGCTCCCACAATATGTTCTTCACTGCAGTTCACATGTGAAGATGGAAGTTGTATTGACCCAAGTTTGATTTGCAACCATCAATATGATTGCCGAGATGGTTCAGATGAAGTGAATTGTCCTCGTAAGTAACATATTTTAGAAATTTTGGAAAGGAAAACTTCCTGATATCTTCCTGATACTCAGTATTGCTATGCTTGTTAAAGATGTTTAAGAAATACATTAAGAATGAAATTGCAATTAATTTTAAATAATGATTTAGCAATAAAGGTTTTACTCATAATTTGAAGTGTTGAAAATATGTATCAATAAATCCCATTAAATAGCCCAGAATTTTGTAACTAAATGCTTCTCACATTAAACATTGATACATGGCAGCAAGCGGAGGAAAAAAGGCAAGATTGGCTCCAAAAGAAGTATGTTATGGTATAAAACCTTAGAAATTACAGAAGAAGAGTTGAGTTATGGTCCGAATAAAACAGGTAAGGGAAAAATCAGCTCAAAAGGGCCACTCCACTGAAATGCGTTGTTACCTCGCTCTGCCAGCCATCCCTCCCCTTCACTGCTGTTCAGCTTCCAACTTGCCTCATTCAGGGGAGAGTATGGCTTCATTGGAACATCTGTTTCATGAAGAGTGGTAGAGAGAACAAAACTGTAAGTTTTCTGTTTAATATGTGGATTTCAATTTACAAATATTAACCATTACAACATCAAACACCACTTTGATCAGAAACATAAAACAAACTTTGGTGATCTAACAGGTATTTATTTACAATTTCAAAGGGTACTTTCTGAAGACTTGTATTCGTAAATGTATAAATGGGATGATATGGTTCCACTTTTTAGTGGTTTACTTTCTTATTAGTGTAATACAGCTACTGTAGTTCACGTTTCAAAGTTTGAGCACAATATTGACCTTAAAACCAAGCAATTTATTATGTTTTGAAATATTTTTAAGGCTAAATAGCAATGGAGTTTCACTGCTTTATTTTGTTGTGAAAGAGGAACAATTTAGTATGTTGTTGTTGTTTTCTAGTGCCTTGCATCTGGCAATGAAGCCATTAGCATTCGTGCTTTCCAATACTTTTGAACTGTAGTTTCTTCTGATCTTAATGCTTCACAGGTCTTCAAGTGGTCTTCGTTCATTTCTGCTGGATCGTTACACAGGACACATATTGGTGAAGCTGAGATACCTATTCTGTAGAGATGACTTGCTAAGCAGTCGTGATTTGTCAATAGTCGGAAGGCTGCAACCGCTGTTTTCCTTGATCTCTGGGGGATTATATCTGGGTTGGAAAGTAGTGTAATCCATTTTTATCTTTGGCATTTGTTTCTATTTCTTGTAGGTGTGAATGAGAAAATTTTTTAATGATCAAGCATTTTATTGAGCAATATGAGAAATTGAATTTAGATTTTTGTTTTATTGTTGTGCCTTTCTTTGCAAGTGAGTCTGCAGCTTCATTCCCCATGGCTCCACAGTGTGCTGGAATCCATTGGAGATGAACAGTCTTATTAACTTTTTGGAGTTGTGTTAACATTTTGTAGCATTCTCTAATTTTTGTTGACTTCTTTGTAGTATTTGAATATATTCCCTGAATTGCAGCTTTAGAATCTGAAAGAATTACTGCCTTGTTAAATTTATTTAAGGGAAGATTTAATAATTGTCGGAGAGCAATGTGTATAGCCTCTATTTCTCCATCATAATTTCTTGTGTCTCTGCCAACAGAATGATAAAAGGAAAAATGTGAACACATAACTCCAGCTCCAGTAAGATTTTCCTTCCTTGGAGGATCCATCAGTATATATGTGCAGCCGTTCTGGGAAGTTCTCTTCTGTCCATTTAGAGTTTGGCAGTCGTAACATTTTCTTGTGTTGGAGCAATGCTTGTTCTTCTATTTTTGTTGTTATTGATGGGGTCCGTGTTAAGGCAAGCATGGCATCAATAGGTGTGGATTTAACTGCTCCAGTGATTAGGCGAAAAACCTGATTTTGTATTTGTTCAAGTTTATTGATGTTAGCATTTGCTGCTGTTATTAAAGCTTCAGAACAGTACAAGAGGTTTGGTTCAACATACATTTTGTATGTTGTGTTAAGGACTCTCCTTGAGCAGCCCCATTTAGCACCAGCTAACCTTTTCAGGATTTGCAGTTTCTTTTCAACCTTTTCTGAGATGTTTGTTATATGTTTTTTCCAAGTTAGTTTTCTGTCGAAAGTGATGCCTTAGTATTTGGCATCATCAACTGCTTTGAGTGGTTTACTATTATAATTTATGTTAATATTAACTGGTTTGTATTTTAGTGTAAATAATTCATAATTTGTTTTTTCCACATTGATAGTCATGAGGTTTTTGGAGCTCCATTCATGTACTTTGTTTAGGGCTGTTTCTATTCTGTCTTTAATTAATTCAGGTTTTTTTGGAGAGCCTGAAGTCCAAATGACTACATCGTCAGCAAATAAAGCAATTTTGGTTTTCTAAAGTTTTTATTATTGATGGAAGGTCATTTATATATATGTTAAAGAGTGTTGTGCTCAGAACAGCACCTTGTGGAAGTCCTCGGTGTGTTTGTTTATATTTGGAAATGTATGTATTATATTTTGTGGCGCAAAATCTTTGTGAAATAAACTGAGTTATCCATTTAAGCATGTTACTTTTCACACCTATTGATTGCAACTTCTCAATTAATTTGTTTCTCCAGACTGAGTCATATGCTGATTTGAAATCAGTGAATACTGCTAAGGTATCCTCCTTTCTATTGAAAGCTTCCTTGATGTCTTGGCTTAGTAGGAGTACATTTTCACTTGTACTATGATTCTGTCTGAAGCCGGTCTGTGAACTATTAATTAAGTTGTAATATTCTAGGAACCAGTTAAGTCTAGATGCCACCATTCTTTCCATCACTTTTGCAATAACACTGGTCAAAGATATTGGTCTGAAACTATTAATATTGTTTGAAGGTTTGTTTTTCTTTAAAATCGGGATAATAATGGCTTTTTTCCAGTCGGAAGGTACAGTCATTCTCCAACACGTGTTATACAGTTTAAGTAGGATTTCTTTTCCTTTCCTGCCAAGGTGTTTAATAAACTCTGGGAAGGATCTTGTCAGGTCCTGGAGATTTTTTTGTTCTGTAATTGTTCTATTGCTAAATCCAGTTCTGTTTCGTTAAAATTTTGAATAAAAACATAATTTCGTATACCTTTTGGCTTATTAGTTTCTCTGATAGTTTTTTGGATAGCCTTATCTTGTTTTTTATACGCTTGGGGTATTCTTTGTGACTGAGCATAAAACTTGTTAAGGGATTCTGCTATTTCCCTATCTGTAGTTAAGCTTTTGTTATTATGTTTTAATGGTTCAGTAGTATTTTTGGATAATTTTGTTTTATTAAGGAATTTGTATATTTTATTTCCATCTTTCCTATAGTCCATATGTTCTACAAAATTTGTGAAACTGGCCCTCTTTGCTGTAATTAATTCTTTCTTAAAAATGGCTGCTTTTCTTCTCCAGTTTTGTACATCTTCTGGACACTTGGTTCTTTCGGCTTTGACTCTTGCTATATTTCTTTCGTGTTTTAACTTAGATAAAGATGGAGACCAAAAGTAGCTATATTTCTTTAACTTTCCTTTGGGGATATGTGTTTTGGCTGCTGTCAATAATATTTCACAAATTGTTTTATTCATTTCATCTGTTGACTTGAACTCTGATTCTAACAGTATATTACACTTCCCTTCTATCTCATTTTGGAAACTGGACCAATCTGCTTTTTTAAAATTCCAAGAAGTTTTAATTTTTGGTTTGTTACTTTTATTTATTAGACCTCTTATGGAGTTTATGGTGATTCTGTGGCCTGAACCTGGGTCTTCTATTATTTCTCTTTTTGTATTGTCAATTATGTCAGATGACACCATCAGAAGATCAGGATTTGTACCTGAACCATTATAATGAGGGTAAGTGGGTGGATCATTTGGATTAAATATTAATTCCATTGTTGATGAGTTTAATAGGTCTTCTATGACTCTTCCTGCTGAATTTATATCTTTGTAGCCCCACCTAGGGGAGTGTGCATTAAAATCACCTATTAAAATACTTTTGGGTTCTATGGAAATAGAATTTAGATCTAGTGTATTGTCTGGAGGATTGTAGATACTGTAAATTCTATAGTGGTAGTTACTTTTCCATACTTCAATTTTAACTATTTCTGATTTATCTTGTTCTTCCATTGTTTTTTGGATTTGGATAGTAGCTTTCATATTTCTTTTAATTCCTGTAAGAATACCACTCGCTATTTGACAAGCCTTTGGAAGTATATGTGTAGTGTACTGATCCATTTCAAAGTATATTTCCTGTTCTTCTGATATATTGGCTTCTTGTACTGTGAAGACATCTATATCTTGGTCTTTTAATATTTTCATTAGCTCTTGTTTTTTAGGCTGGGACATGCCTCCTGCATTCCATTGTAGAATTCTTAAAGTAACAATTTAGTATGTAAATCATAACATAGAGTAAGAGTATTATGTACATGTGCATAAGATAAAGAAAGGTTATAAACTTGAAGATTATTTAATTTACCTAATCACAGTAGATGGCTGTAATAATAATTGTATGCAAAATATGTTTAATATAAACAAAATAGTTAATATCAGCATGCAAATTATTACTACTACTGTACAGGTGGAATGAAGCCCACTGCACTTGTATCAAAACAACCTTCGTCACTCAGCAAGAGAATGTGCGGCGAGTGAGACAAGTTCAATTGCTACCTCTCCTCTTGTGCGCATGACTGGAATAGAATATCACTGAGAAAGATAAAAGTGTATTAATTACCTTTGGCCTCTTTTTGCCATCAGAATATCAGTTAGCATAAGCCAAATTTGTGCATAATCTTTATTATTCTGGTGCACCTCCCTCCAGTAATAATTAGGGCCTGGATTTCTAGGTACTATAAACCTTCATTTTAGGTTTTCCACATGCCTAAAATAGGTTTTTTTTTAGGTTTTAGCTTTGCAGATCAATAGTGGTACAAATAATATCCTGGTTTGCTTACTTTATTGAGATATAAATCATACAGCATACAGATAATCCATTTTACTCTCTCTTGTTGATTATTTTTTGGTATTGCAATATATAACTGCATACATACCTAAATTTTCTGGTGATAACTTCCTATTATCATGTAACACATTCTTGTATGAAGAAAAAGTTCTTTCAATGGAACATGATGTCATAGGAGTATAGGTCATGGATGCTAACGCTGCAGGTTCTAGGGATATTTCTCTGGTATACTTTCCACCGTGCAATATTGAAGAGATGACTTTTATATCATTAAACCCAGGATTACGTTGAATAATTCTCTGCAGCTTTGAAGAACATGCAACTCTCACTATAGTCCAGGTATTTCTTTTCTGTGAACATTATTGAAGATATCCATAGCACGTTTGAGTGGCAGGGTTGTGCTTTCCAATGCAATGATAGCTTTTGGACTACAATAAAAATGCACCTTAATATACACAAGGGAAGCAATGATGGTAGGAGCCTTGGCGATGCAGGAAGCGTCCCTTCATCAAAGTTGTTTACTATACTTTTAGTGTCATTTAGGTGCTCAGCATAGTAAAAGTTAGCAGACAGCCAAGTTCCCCAGCGGCTAAGTATTTGCTCAGGTGGAAGAGGAGTTGTAAGTAGCTTCTCTTTGAATAACTGTATACGTGTTGGGGCTTTCAAGAAAACCTTCTTGACCGAAGATATCATGCAGTTCACATCATCAAAATGACTTCTAACCTCCTCCACAAGGTGGTACAGGCCATGAGCCAAGCATGTAACATGCAGCATGCTTGGATAGGACTAGAGGAATTCCCCTGCCTTCAACATGTAAGCAGCACTATCTGTCACTAACAACAGGAACTTACTATCCCGATTCTCTTCTGGCCACAATATGCGTAAAGTGTCCCTCACTGCACAGGCTATTGTCCTGTGGTTAGTTTTTCCTATTTCTTTACAAAGAATTAGATGAGGGTTACCTGGTTCTTTTGGGTCCAGCTTCCCTACTACCACATTCACAATGAAGTGACCTCAACTGTCAGTTGTCTCATCAACAGAACACTAGATATAGTGATTCCCTATATCTTTTCTTATTTCATGTAGTGTGTTCTGGTAAACAGGTACCAAATAATTCTTCCTTACAGTGGATTCATTAGGTATAATGCGGCCACTGATCTCGTCTAAAAATGTTTTCATAGGTTCATTAGCATGTTCCATGGGACATTTGCAGATACCAACGCCTGGCAGAGGTGAAGGTTAAAGTTATCTTCAGGTTTGCCAAATTTGGAAGAAATAAGTGTCTGCCTACTGATACTACTGGAGTTATTTCTCCTAGCAACACTGCAGCAAATCTGCAGATTTGTGCTGCTCAATATGGAGTTTCTTCTCACATTTTACCTGAAATTAAAAATACAGATCATGACACACACTTCTGCAAGAGTGCTACAGCAGTCGTAAATACACTTTGGTAAGATAATGCATGCAATTTTTAGGTTATTCACAAGAAACTTATTTTTTTTGATAATGCATGCAGTTTTTAGGTTATTCACAAGAAACTTACTTTTCTGAGCATGTCTGACAAAAGACTACTCGACCATCTGTAGTGAAGTTGGGATATGTAGCAATCCATTGTCTCAGTAGTTGTGATTTAGGCATTGTTCCACTGTATAACAAACAATTCAAGTTAAAAAGTATTGAAGCAACCATTCACCTTAAGTCCTGCTTGTTGAACTCTCTTCTTACAACTGCAAACTCCTCCTTACTAATCTGTGCTCCTGACCTTCTGCTTACTGCCTCAAGCATCACCAAATGTCACATGTGCAATGGGATGTGCTGTATCTTAGCGGTATTATGCTGAACTATCTCGGTCCTAATGCTTGTAGTGGTAGAAACAATATTTATACAATAGATTTCCAAGGAAAAATGACATAATTTGAATAAGGAAAAACAACTATTTAGGACATTTTAGGTCTTAATCCTATGAATAGGCATTTTTAGGTACAATGAAAGTCATATATTCCGCTTCAGAATGCGTGAAATGAACATATGTCTTGAAATTATTTAATTAAATGGCAAGGAAAAAAATAGGTTAAATCCTAAAAATCCGGGCTCTAGTAATAATTTACAGTTACTTTTGCTAGGTTTTTTTTACCACAGTGAAAATTGCCTGAAACAAACAAAAACAAAGGATCACATAAGATGAAGGAACAAGACACATTAATAGAAGATGGTGGTGGTGGCGATGCTGGTGGTGATGGTGGTGGTGGTAATGAGATTATGATGATGATGATTATTATGATTATTATTATCATCAAAGCTACGTAGAATTTCATGGCCGGCATCTAAATTTTAGAATGAAGTATCTTCCGGGCTGTTATGCCATGGTCTGCTGGAGATCTGTCTTCCAGACGTTTCGTTTACAACTGCGGTAAACATCCTCAGTGGCGTTGTCGAAGTCTCCTCGTGGAAGGTATCACTGCAACTGACGACAGTCAGTCGATGCATCAGTCGCAGTGATACCTTCCACGAGGAGACTTCGACAATGCCACTGAAGATGTTTACTGCAGTTGTAAATGAAACGTCTGGAAGACAGATCTCCAGCAGACCACGGCATAACAGCCCGGAAGATACTTCATTCTACAATTATTATCGTTGTCGTCGTTGTTGTTGACAGTACATTTGAAATTACAAGTTGTATACTTGGACATTGCAGTTTATTACCTTTCTATGTAGTGTAGTACAAATTATGTTTAGTGTGCTCATACTACATTTTATTCATCTTTGATCTATCTAGTAAGATATGCTAATAAAAACCATGCATATTTAATCTAAATGAAGTTAAACATGGGAATGAAGGAAAAATACAATTTAAAACTAATAAATGCAAGGATATAAGCACAAAAATATAGCGAGAGCCTACTAGACCCTGCACGGCTAACAGCATTCTATCAGGGTGTGTGCCTAACAAAGGATTAACAAAGTTGTAATGAAATCAAATTAAAGTACGCTCTTGAAGGAGAGACTGTTTTACTTTTGTTTGGATTGAGCAGTGTGTCCACAGAAATTCCATACTATGCAGAGAGGAATGTTGCTGATACAGAAAAAAATGTTATTTTATGTGAAGTAAACAAGGTAAAACTTCTAAAGGAACAATGTTCTTATAGTGAGTTCATCTCTTGAAATTGACTCACATGCAAGGAAGCTGGACATATTTTTATATTAATATTCACCTTCCAGAATTTTCTAGCAAAGTCAGAGGAGAACTTAGCATTAAAGCATATTGTGTGCAAGATAAGGTGAAGTGATGATATGTAAAAGTATGATGAACTAATCTGTGGGGACTGACCAAAGCAGTGTATCATATCAAAGGAATCAAGAGAACAAGATAGAAGGCACATAAGAGAAGAAGAAAGGATAAAAAAAGGAGATACCTGAAGCTATTTAGTCGTGGCTCGCTTCTCGTTGTCGTTGTGTCGGCCGTTGATTTGGTTCTTTCCCTCTAGCTCTGCTAGAGATCTCTTTATCTCGGGTACGCGCAGATGTTTTCGAATAGACTACCCAAGGAAACCTTTTTATATATTGTTTATTGCATCTTAGATATTTTCAGGAGCTATGCCGATTGTATATGTAGAGGAATCGCACTCACGTCCGCACAGCACAACCTGCACTACTAGGTGTTCTGTGGTACTGGTCTGGCTAGTGACCAGACGCTTTCTCTCTTACCCACGCTAAGCAGACCGTTCCTTTTCAAATTTGAATGTCATGACGTCATCCAAGAAAGCCTCGTATCCAAAATGCTATTTCCTTTTCCCGCAATTTAGAAATGTCCCTTTCTATTATAACATGTTCTTTTATGAATTTCGAATATATAATTACCTTTTTAGGATTAAACGATGTTTACTTTATATTTTATTAAATATATCGCGCGACTTTTAAGGTTGGTCGACCTGACTTTTTACTGATTTCGAACTATAGGGTATGACGTCATGACTCGTTAATTTCAAACCAATAATGTGTTTATCCTACAAATTTAACGACTATTATTTACTCATATCTTGCTCACCTTACAACACTTCCTGCTCTATTATCTATTTATGTTATTACTTAACACTTATCGCAAATCTCATATCCGGCAATTAAATTAAAACGTGTCTTTTTCAAAAGCCCATTCGATCGGAAATCTAAATTTCGGTATCATACCTATTTGCATTTGTTTTAAGTAAATCATAATATTATTTTATAATCATCATATATTAAAATCATACTTTTTAATCATAAGTTAGAAGGTTACATCAGGTCATGCATTTGATATACAGTGCGTTAACTACAAACATGGTCGGCAGGCACACAGCCCATCTCCCAGATACATACTCCATAACTTGGCTGGCAGTCGCACAGTCCGTCTCCTGGTTACACATGCATGGACATAAAATCAAATCTCAAATCAAATTAACAATTTTACTATCAGAATAAATACAAAACATGGCTTATCACCAGAGATGTTGGAAATGCTGTCCATCTGCATCAGTACATCTGTGGCATCTTCTGATAAAATTTCATTCACATGCATTAGCTCAGCTTCCAAAATGGCATTAATTTCTCTCCTAATGTTTTGTTTTAATTTTGTCTTGTGCAAGGCTAAGAGATTTTCAATGTGACTATTCTAACCTTTCTGCAAGTGTTCAAATTTCTGTTCCATAAGTATACCCTATTTTACCTTTCTTTTTCTATCACGAATTGATTCCCTTCTGCCTGAATTTATTTACAAGCAAATGAACAGTGTCTCTACTCAGAAAATGCATGCCAGGAAATTTAGTTTCAAATTACTTTACAACTTCCCTACAAGATGACATAAACACATAGTGTCATACACAAACACTCTTTGTTGTATTGTGAGACAGAATATTAAAAGACCCCAAAAGAAAGTCGTTTATGTGAATATTTGTTAGGAGTGTAATTTGTTTTTTGATGTTGGTATGAGTTGGTTAAATGACGAAAACGTGTTACTAATGTTCATTGTTACGAACAATTAAGTTTGTTTAAAGACGTCATAAATATTTCCATATTTAATTTTAATATATATGTATAAATAAAAGAATTATATGTGTTCAATATTGAATGTGAAGGGAAAATGGCTAAGGATCGCTTCCCTAACAATGCGGGAACTATTTGATGAACGCATGCGCGGATGTACACGTGGCAGTCGGAATGATAGACTCGCAACTAAAAGAATCGGGACTAGCATCTGTATATTCAAGGTGATAAGACATGTTTAGGTAGCGTGTGAACACATATAGAACATTTACCAGACTTCCATCAAGCTTTTGTTCCACTTTATGAAAAAGTGGAAAGACTTAAATAATCTAAAATGGTGCTAAGAGGATTTATTTAAATGTAAAATGGAGAAAAAGTGTTAATAAAATAATACATTGTGGTGAAGAAACATTGTGTGATTTTTCATTCCATCCGTTTCCACGCCCTGAGGGAAATAAGAGCCACATCGCTCAAAATTGAAGCAACACTTTAATAAAAACAGCACCAATTGTATACTGCAATCGATTCATTTTGAAAACCCTTTAAGCAAAACTAAACACTCCTAATATTATTCATGTGTGAACTAGACTTGAACAGCACAGAACACTGACCTAACAGAAGTAAGACTGATGCGTGTGTGCAAACAAATGTAGTGAAGGTCACACAGGCTGTGCACTTGCCAGCCAAGTTTTGTAGTAAATGTACAAATCATCATTTAAAAAGTAATTCAAGCTTTTTCTTTAAGGTACTTGCTCTGTTATGATGTGAAAATGAGAAAAGATTCACATGTTTGAGCTAACCAAAGTACTGCTTATCATAATTAGTGTGATTTACTTAACCGAAGCCTTTACTTAGATGTTTACTTTAAGCTATGTGCAAATGTGCATCTTTTATCATTTGAGAGTGATGTCATCGGTAATCACTGACTAATTAATTCACATTATGATTAAATTTCCACTAGTGACTACTACTATTCTTTGTCTGTGACATTTGCTTGTTGTAATATTACCATGATAAACTTTACTATCTGTTCCTACCGCAGCATAAGAGAAAGTCACATAGCTTATGAGGTGGAATTAGGACTGAAATATTCAATGCCGTAGCAAGGATTTGAACCACAGATCTTCCACTTATTGAGCAGGTGCTTAGTGGTTAAAGATGGTAGCTACTATTTATTTATGCCAACAAACTTAATGCTGGTGTTTTTAAACACACAAGCCGTGTGTGGGCAATGTTTAAGAGGATGCACATAGCTAGGATGCACATAGCTTATTATTCTTGGCTTCAGAAACTATAAATTATAACAGTCAGGTTCTGAAAACATAGATTTAATATTAATACAATGGGTTAGTTATTTAAAATATTCTTTAAATCCTTTCTTTGAATTGTTTGTCCTGATATACCTTTGTACAATAAAGGTTTGAGAAGACAGGGTTAGTGTAATGCTGATTGTTTAACCCTCCGTCGGGCGCAATATATCTGAGAGATACCTCTCCCGCTTTTTTAAACAATATGATGCAACTGTTTATGCAAAATTAATGCAAGTCATTTTAGCTTCCTAAAACCCACTGTAGCACTTCCTGGTTCATTACTGGCCAGCTGCTTGTTGTTTCGTTCGATTATCAAGCAAAAGTATCTGTGAGATACATTGCGCCCGCTCATGTACCTCATTGTTTCTGTGGTCTTTTCTTCTGCTGGTCACGTTTTTACATCCCATAATGTCTAAGAAGCAAGAAGTGTTCAAACCTAACAACCTACAGAAAGCCCTGGCAATACCCTGGAATGAAAATGAAGATAATAATGAAGATTTTGTTGATTATGAAAGTGACACAGATTGCGAAGCTGCGACAGAAGTCCGTGATGAAGATTCTTCAGGTCCTTCTGCTGAAAATAAGCACAAAGTTTGCAAGACTTGCCTTGTAGACTCAAACAAGAAGCGACTTTCAAGATATTGCTGCAAGAAATGTGAAATGTACCTTTGTTTAGAGCATGCCGGACAGGTTTGCAAGAACTGTGCTGAGAATTTTCAGTGAAAGCTCTCAAGTATATTACAGACACACACACATACAATTTAGTTCAAATAACTGATTAATTGTAATAATGTTTATAATTTCATAAAAACTGATGATGTTTATTATTAACTTTATGTTCAAATATAAGAATAATTACCCTTTCACATTTTGTACATTTGCAGTATTAGTTTATTGTCTGCAACTTACATAACTCATGTTTTTGAAATGTAGTATGATGTATTGCAATACTTTGAAAGTAAAATTTGGTATACATAATTAAAATACAATAAAATACAAATATTTCACATTTAGGAGGAATTTCAGACAGCATAGAGGCAGATATGTACGTGGTATCTCTCAGATATATTGCACCCGAACACGTAACAATAGGTATTGTGCCTGACAGAGGGTTTAAACATGGCAAATATTAAACTTTTTTAAATAAAGTTAAAACAAGCATGGGTAAAAAATTAAATTAATTGCATTCATTATTATGACAGGATGTCCACATAACGACTTTCAGTGTGGCTCCGGAGAATGTATTAGTGAGTATAGCAGATGTGACATACATCAGGATTGTCAAGATGGCAGTGATGAAAGTGGTTGCCGTAAGTAGTGATGCCATATTAGTCATTTTAGCTAATGAATATAATTATTAAATTTTGGTTAATCACTATAATGACAAAAGGATAGAAAAAAATCCTGACATTTCTTGTAGCTGTTTTTCTTCTTCTTTTTTTTTTTTTTTTCTTTCTTGTTTTTTCATTGTTCCATTAAAATCCTGCCTTTAACGTCAATGAGTCAGCCATCAATGGCCTTTCTTTTGGAACATATTGTCATGCAATAGTGTTAACTTGTATTCAGTAAGTCATGAATCTCTTAGGTTTTTGTGTAGCAGGCACCTTTCTCAGAAGAAGTGAAAGCCTGTTGTTTCCAATCAGGCCAATGTGCATTTACCCATTAAACAACATGAATCTGATCCTTGCTGAAATTTTCTGTTTCATTTCATTCTGGTTGAGTTGTTGTCTGGTTGTCGGACTTCCTGCCTCCATTTGCTGGGCCTTTGATGAATTTGAAGTTCTTGAAGAAATAAGATCTCCTTTTTATAAAACCTATTTGAGTTGAGTTTGCACTTGTCTAGCTTCACCAATTTTTGTTGATATAGGATATGTCTGTGAAACACACAAAGCTAGGTAAGTGTAAATTTGATTCAAATTGTGTTCTATAAAATGATAATTTCAATTCAATGTATGTTACTTCCGGTCTTAATTTATATTGTCAGATGAGCCTGTTTTGCTACCTAATATTTAATGGATCAAAGATTGTTATTAGTTAATAACATCCCAACTGTCATTAAATTCAAGTGAAATTTGCTATGAAGAGGGGCACATATTACAGAAATATTAAAATGGAATACATATTTAAAATTACTGGTACCAAAATTCAGTTCTGTTGCACATATAATCTGTTCACTTAAGAATGCAGTCAGCAATAAAATGTTAATAAATGTATATCTGGCCCATTTTCACTCTCTATTGAAATATGGAACAATAATTTGGGAATATCATGTTAAAAATATAACAGAAAAAGTAAACAAAAGATGCAATATATTAAAGAGATTAACAGGAACAAAATGGAGTTGCTCTAGGGAAATCCTAAATAACACCTACAAGACATTCATTAACCTTATTCTACTATACGGTAGCAAAAATCTGATTACGTCCAATAAAAATCCTTAACAAATTAGAGGCAATTTAAAATAACTCTTTACAATTGATAACATGTGATGTTAAATCTACTCCCACAATGCCAATTTACTGAAAACCCTCCAATAATCCATCAGATTAATAAACAAGGTTTAACAATATGAAAAATTAATGACTACCTCAAGACAATTATTGGCCAAAATATCAAAACAGAGAGAAACCTTAAAAATCAACAGGGCTTCATACAGAAAGATAAGTTACAAGAACTCCATAATCCAAATCAGAAGCCCAAGAGACTCCTTATACCATGTTTCACCAATAAATGATATAAATGTTAACTATAACTTAAACTTGATGTAACATGTGCTTAAAAGTAACAGGACTCCTTCCGAATTAAAACAACTTTCTCTGGAAACATCCACAGTTTGTATCCCAAACCACTATAGCTACATATCTACACTAACAGTTCCAAATTGAATAATGAAGATAGATACATTATTATACATTACATATGGACCAGAATGTATGTAAAATTTTATTAATATTGTTTATGTCATTAGAAAGACCAAAATTAAACTGTATAAGAATCTCATTCAACCAGTATTATTATATGGGCCAGAATGTATGTATTTTATGTACATGTGTAGGTATTTTATGTAATCTGGTATATCCAACAACATGTACAGTTCTAAAAGGATGAATAAAGAGCGGAGCTGGAATCTACTCAACATTATTCAGCTATTATGTAGCTGTGGAAAAAAACCATACCCATTTCGATGGAGAAATCCAGGCTGTACAGGCAGCACTAAGACATATACAGAATAAATTCTTTTCAGAATGATGTTACTTTAAGTGATTCAACATCAGCTACTCAAGCTATTGTATCAAATAATTCTCTTTCCTCTTCTAATGTGTTAGAAATAAAAAAGATGATAAAATATTAACAAAACAAAATAAAAATATCGAGCTCCAATGGATATGTTCTCATTGTGAAATATATAAGAATGAAGTTGTGGATCTCCTTGCCAAAAAACAAACAAAAATCTTGCAAAAACCAAATCAAACCTTACCATACTACTCAGCACAAGTTATGATTAAAAGAAACTTCCAAAAAGAACTGAAGCGCTATTATAAAACTCAAAGTTGATGCTGTTTTTAATGTTGCTAATGGAAAGGGCTGTGCTATGAGACTCGTTTTCTATCTACAGGGTCGTGGTAACAGATGGAATGCATATATCAATGTTTCTTTATCACAATGTATTTATTTATTAACACTTCGATATTTTACACTCTCAGCACCATATTAAATACTTAAAAACCTTTACACTTTTTTAATTTGGTAGAATTTACGCTGGATAAAAGTTTGGTGAAAGTTCCATGTTCACATGCTACCAAAACACGTCTTATCACCTTGATCATATAGACGCTACTAAATTGTTTCTTGGCGTCGCTTTGACACGACACACCGCCATCTTCGTCTTCATCCGCGGTATTCATCCGCGCAAACAGTTCTTTCTCGTTAGGGAAGTGATCCCAATTATCGTCTCCTATTTTTATTATGGAACACAAACAATTCTAATATTTATACACTTTTAACAAACATTTATATGAACGATTTTCTATTGAGGTCACTTTTTATATTCTGTCTCAAAGTATTGATAAACCTTAGGCAACATTACCACAGAACAAAAAGTTAATACCTAATTATCCAAGACATGAGGTTGACACCTGCACACCTTCATAAAATTGGTATCCTCAACTCCCCAAAGTGTCAATATGTGTCAATATGTGTCCTGTGTAACGATCCAGCAGAAATGAATGAAGACCACTTGAAGACCTGTGAAGCATTAAGATCAGAAGAAACTACAGTTCAAAAGTATTGGGAAGCACGAATGCTAATGGCTTCATTGCCAGATGCAAGGCACTAGAAAACAACAACAACAACTCCCCAAAGTGTGTATTGTGTCAGGATGAGATCTCCATAATGAACAAAAATCATCTCCCTCATTGTATAGCCCTCAAGATGTTAATCTCTGGATCACTAACGGAACTATACTGGGAAGCAAGAAAGAAAATGGAATATATCCAAGCAACAGGGCATTAGACTATTGCTAGTACTACTACTAGTTTGGGGTGGTGGAAGTGACAGTGAAGAGATTTTCAGAATCTAGAAAAAGGTCAAAGAACAATGAATAGAATGCAAACTCGTAAATCATGCAGGGAAATCTTGAAAAGAGGCAAAATACTTTAAGTTGCCTATATATCCTGGAAGTTTTAAGTTTCATAAAATCTCACTGGGGGCAATTAGAGAGGAATAGCAAATATCAGGAGCACAACACATGGAATAAATTGCACATACACTTACAGTACTGCAGAACAGAAATCTTTAAAAGTAATGTAATTAAGATAGGTGCTAAATAAGTTGCCTGTTTCAATTACACAATGTAATGAATTTACTAGGTTCAAAAATGAAGTTTGATCCTTTGAGCTACAACATGCCTTTGCACTCAGTCAGTGAGTATATGGTCTTTGATAAGGCATAGGAATCTTATATCACTTTAACAATCTGTAATATTAGTGTAAAATGTTCAAATTGTTCCCATCAATTCTTTAGAACATAAGCATTATATTATTTGGTAAATAGATTGCTTCCTAGTATTTTGTACATAGTAAAAAATAGACATTCTGACACTATATCCATGACATGTTTGTATAATACCATGAAAATAAAAATGTATGATCTGTTGTGTTAAAATTATTCCTAGCATTAGGTGTATAGTAGTGGTAATAAATATTTTGATAGCATATCCAATGTAAAACTTTACTATAGTGCATAGTACCAGGAAAGTATCTAAAGCATTGTTTGTTCTGTTAAGTTAGTTTTAAATGGTATGTACATAGTGTGAATGGATCCTGTACTATTATAATCAGTGTATCATCCTCAATTACTGTTCTTGATGAAGCCATGAAAATGGAAAAATGTTTTAGCTTGAATAAAAGTATACATACATACATTTTTGCCCCTGTAGTGCAACAGCTCTTTCTGGGCCAAGGCCTACCATCTGGCCGCTGTGTCCCTCACCTCTGCCCAGTACGGGTGTCATGAGTGGGATGTGATCAGCGCCCCGGTCCCTTCTGGCTGGTTGCGCAGTCTTTGCAATCAGGGGCCGCTATTTCTCTACCAAGTAGCTCTTCAAGTGGTCCCTCAGGGACCAAACAAGGCTGAGCACCCTGGACCAGGTCTCCCACCAGGAGAAAATCCCCATGCCAGTACTGGGAATTGATCCCGGGTCTCCCACTTGGTAAGCATCGGCACCACTGCACTAAGGAGATGACAACATACATACTTTATCATTCTTGTGACCGCCTCTGTAGCACAGTTGGTAGCGTGCTTACCTCTGGCACAGAGGACTCATGCTCGATCCCGGTATCAGCATGGGGATTTTTCTCCTGCTGGGAGGTCTGGTACAGGGTGCATTCAGCCTCATTAGGTCCTGGAGAGGACAATTGAGGAGCTACTTGATGAAGAAGTAGCAGTCCTAGGTTGAGAAGGGCACATAACTGGCCGGAAGGGCTCAGGATGCTGACCACATACCACCCTTCAGTACTGCACCCTACCAATGATGCCTGTAGTGGGCTGAGGTGGGGGTCTTGGCCCTTCATGAGCTGTTGTGTTGGGGCTTAGTTTTATAATTCTTGTGCATAGGAAGCACCAGTATAATGGCATTTGAAGCATTTAATAATGAGATATGGTGCAAATCAGTTACATCTACAGCTTGAAAAATGTTGCAAGTTGAAATGGAAGGTGTGTATGGGGTAAGGTTGCGTAATTCCATGATAATTTTTAATAAGTGTTGTGTAATGGTCATAAATGGACAAAAGTCATTTAAATAACAATCCAAGAACACAATTAGTATGTTCTAAAACATATTTTACCCAATTGAGAATTGAAAAGTTGTACAAATATACCAAAAAGTTTTAGAAATAATTTTTGTGACGATGGCTCCTAAATGCATGATAGGATTCCTAAATCCATGTAGTGGTATCCTAATTCATCCAAATTCCCTGATATCAAAAACAATAACAATATATGTGTATTGATTCTCTTGACCATCTTCATTACAAAATACAAAGCATTATTAACATTACTGCCTTTATATTTACCTCCAATTAATTGTTTGAAATCAACAGAAAAAGTTTTTGGATAGGGAGTTCAGTGCTCACAAAATCTCGATCGTTTCATCAGATTAATTGAACAACATATTCTATAGCCATTTGTTTCTCAACAACTGCTGAGAAAGGAAAGTAGAATGGTTGAGCTATCTGTTAGATACTTTAGAACTATAACTATTGCAGGAAACTGAACTTTGTATCATGGTATTAGGAGTATCACGAAATTAGGCATCTTTACCCTATAATGCAGTGAGTTATACAGTCCATATAATACATTGTAACAATTGGATCTCCACACACAGACTACTTCTTTGTTGTTTGCTTCTTATTTCATAAATTCATTAATTTTTCATACTATTTCACAGTTCTGACTGTGCCAGATTTTCCCTTTTAATTCCAAATTAATGTGAGGAATAACATTAGGTAGTATTGCAATTGAATCCACCAATAAAGCTCTATAAACCCATGTTACAGCAGTTTTACAGAGAGTGTACTGCCAGACTGCTCAGATTGCATTCTATAAACAGTATAATGTTTGTTTCCTTTAACCTACATGACATACTTTTTGGAACGAAACCCATCAAGGGGGTTAGTTGACTGGGCTAAGCTTGAAGGACATAAATCAATATTCTAGAGGTACTGATAGAAATAGTCATAGTTATTTATACAGATTATGTACACATTGTACCATGTGTTATGTTGGTATACATGAACATTAAATTGTGTTTCAGACTACGTCATTCAGTTAAGAAAACAAATCTTAACAAAAAGTGATAACATTGTTTGTGAATACTATATTAAAGGTTGTACTTTATCCTACCTTACAGCACCACCTACCAGTGAATTTCTTGCACCTCCAGCAGGATGTCCTCCAGGTCAAGTTCCATGCCGTACACCAGACCAATGTGTTCCTGTTTCAGCACAATGTGATGGTAGATATGATTGCCAAGATTATTCTGATGAGTTCAACTGTGGTAAGTTTTGTGATTTAAACTGGTTACAATTTCTGCACTTGTAATTGCTCCGATGTTTAGCAAAAGTTGGATGATAAATCATTGTCATGTTGTGTATAAATTGTGATATTTGTTTCAAAGTTTGCATAAAGTGAGTAATTTAAGAAGCAATATTTTCAGTGTATCTCAATAAACGTTAATGAGGGAAGATGCAGAATCTAAGCTTTCATTGACAGTAAACTTTGCCACCATACTTAAGAAGACAACCAACTCTTTCTGTTAGAGGGTGAGAATGTACAGGAGAGAGTCAAATGAAAGCCCCAAATTCCTTCTTTATGTAATTTCTGGGTCTGTTGACATCTAGGGCCCTTAAACTCCACTCACTCATTCACTCACTCACTCACTCACTCACTCACTCACTCACTCACTCACTCACCCCCTCCCTCCCTCACTCATGTCACCCACCCATCCACCCACCGCACTCGATGTAATTTGTTGAATAAACGTGGAACACGAGTGTATCATTTTTCAACATATTCTCCATGATGTTCACATGTCATCAAGCACGTAAGAAGAGATTCCTCTGGAAAAAATAACTTGTCATGTGCACAGTCAGTCATGCACAATCTGGTGCACCCCTTCATTGGAACAAAATTTCTTTCCTCCCATCTCCTCTTTTAGTGATCAAAGCATGTGCTAATCACTCAGGGCCCAGTCTGGTGGATATGTTGGATGTGGAACTTCTGGAATGAGCTGCCATGGCACCAATCTTGCAAACACTTTGCAAAACTTAAGCACATCATAAAAAATGTGACATGCTGAACCATAATTAATTTTCAGATTTGTAGCTGTTTCCATTATTACATGGTAATTTTCCATTCACAATGGCTTTAACTGTTACAAAACAGTGTGCCTGAACTGCACAAGGAAGTCTATCATAAAGAGCATGCTGTTTCTGAACTTCCTACTCTACTAGTACTCTTGCGTGTTCATACTGGACCTTCATTCATCAGTGGATTACAATGGAATTTGCCAATAGATTACAATGGCTTTCATACATCTGAAAATTTATGTCAGAACATTGTTCTTTATTGATGTATGAGGGTTGAATGAAAAGTAATGCCTGCATCTTCATAACTCCTCAACAAATGGTAGCACTGTTGTGCAACAGGTACTGTCTTGTTCAGTGGACTCTCCTCTACAGTTCCAGTTGATGGGAAGCCTTAGCATTGAACAGTTGTGTTGTTAAAGTGCAAAGTATGGAACCCTGTGCAGACGGTCGGTCAATGCAATTTAAGCAATGTCCAGTCATGCCAGTCTTGGCAGCAGAAGGTGTTACCCTAAAGGAGATTCATTAGAAAACGCAAGCATTTATGGTGATTGAGTTGATTGAGTATTGTGCGTCATAAGGTGAGTAAGTTAAAGATGAGTAGTATCGTGGCAATGTTTCACTTGTCTGCAGTGCCACCTGCATTTATAATACTATTGCCAACTTAGAGAACAATGACGTGGAGATTCAAATTTTTATTATGTTTTAAAATTTTCATTTGACTCTCCCTCATATATTTTTTATATTTAACAAAGTCATTGAGATGTTTGATAACTCAGTCTTCAAAAGAAATTCAAAATTTTCAGAAAATGTTCAGGTGCAATCTATGTAGAAGTCAAGAACCAATAATCCTTTTACTAGATAGTACTAAAGAGAACAACAAAATAATAAACTTGCTAATATAAAAATAAATCTTTATTCAATAAAAATAAATAGATTGCTTAAATCATCTATTACATACCTGCTGCAACAGTTTCTGAACTACTGGTTTTACTTTATGGATATATTAATTCACAATACTGCAATAATGGAATATAAAAATCATGCTCTTCAAGGAACCTTTTATGACAATATGTTACTGGGTAAGTTACGAGCTTCATGCTTGCTTCATGTTCTAGGCAATCAAAATGGAGGAGTATACCTGAGAACTTACCCTCATTACCAGATAATAAAAGAAAGTAAGTACAATTTTAGTAATTTTAGTAAAGTAATTAATTGTAAGGAATTGTTTGAGAAAGATAATCTTTTATTAGCTCACAGAAAAGCCAAAACTGGGAAATTGAGACATATTTGTTGTCATTCTTCAATTTCAAATAACTTAAAAACCTTATAATTGTTAAAAGAAATGCCTGCAAGTTAAATTTTCATTAAGATAATAAGCATAAGTAGTTTTAATTCAATAATTTTAAGTAAACAATAATTCAAAGTATAAATTATGGTACTTTGTCTTCCTTTGACCCAAGGTATATGTTGTAATGGTAATGTGTGATTTTCATTTATTTACTCACTTATTTTTTTTATTGTGCACTAGAAGATTTAGGCACACTACAATAATGGTGCTCGAAGTGCTTTAAATTACTTGTTGAAAATAATTTTCCACTTTGCTGAAGCACACATTCGTGAGCATATGAGAACATCCCTGAAGGACTTCTTCTTACCAGTGTTAAAGGTATTCTTACAGGTCCAATTGCAGGACTTTTTTCAGAAATTTATTTCTCGTAATCCTTAAGAGAGAGGAATTAACTTTGTAAGGGTGGCTATAAATTTACAAAAAATATTCAGCTGCTAAGTATTTTCTTTCTTTGTTTCTTCTAGAATTTTGATCATATTTTCATTTAAAATCATGCTAATCTGGCAGGCCTATGGTTGGAAGGCCTAATGTCCAAAGGGGGATATTGCTAGGATTAGGAGAAATAAATTTCCTGAAAAATGTCCTGCAATTGGACCTGTAAGAATACCTTTAACAGTGGTAAGAAGAAGTCCTTCAGGGATGATCTCATATGCTCACAAAGGTGTCCTTCAGCAAAGTGGAAAATCATTTTCAACAAATAATTTAAAACACTACTTATTGTAGTGTGCCAAAATCTTCTAGTGCACAATACAGTAAGTGAGTAAATAAATGAAAACCACACATTACTATTATGACATATACCTTGGGTCAAAGGAAAACAAAGAAAATCTGGTTTAGGTATTTAGATTTTTTTTACTGTATCTACCAATGTTCCTTCACTATACCTTATGTCACATGTTTGACATGAATAAAATAAAGATTCAAACAAGATAAACATTAACTTAATTCAAGAAGGTAAATGTAAGGTTCAATTTAATTTAATTTAATTATTACATATTATAAGTACGTGTTGTTTAGTTACTAATCGACTTACCTTTTTGGTTTAAATTGAATATTACAACACTGTTTAGCAACTTCCAAGAAAGAAGATAAATGTAAGGTTAGTTTATTTCTATTTTCAACACTAATAAATTGTGTTATTTCTTTGTTTGTTTCACTGGATTCCACCAGGTTCAACTGGTAAGTGTTATAATCTACAATATATTAGAAGCTGCTTAGCAATTTCATTTAACCAACCATTTACTTTTTTCCATCATTTCATTGCTGAAGGATGCAAAGCATGGCTGGATGTGCATGAACAAATTGCTGAAGGTTTTTTATGTGTGTATAAATTTTATCAGCACACTTAAAATGTTAGTGATTATTTTGTTTCCTATGAGGTCAGGAAAATAGTTTTTATTTCCCAAATGGCTAATGTCATTTCCTTATGAACCCATTCCTTTCAAATGGTTTGATTTTCAATTGGGCCAGTCAAGGAAATAAAGCCATGCAAGTGCCAAAGTAGCTAAATGTATGATCAAGTTTATTCTTTATGAGAGCACCTTGAATACCTGCTCATAGACATGAAGAAATATTTCTTAAGAAAGTAATTAAATTCATGCTAAGGCTTTCATGGCTGGCGTTAATCCAATGGATAGTAGTTTTCAGGTTTGTAGGCAGTGGCCCAGTCGATAAATTGTCTGATGTTTCGCCCAAGACTGCGTTGGGCATCTTCAAAGTGACCCCTGGCTGGTTAACAACTAGAGGGCGATTGATGGAGCGCCCGGCTTATATATAGGTGAGAGGGACCATCTCTAATCTCCTATTGATTGTCCGTACATCAATCACTACTTTGTGACTGTGGGAACTGCCACATGAATGACAGTCTTGGGTGAAACGTCAGACAATTTATCGACTGGACCATGACCTAAAAATCCAAAAACTAATTGGAGTAATGGAGTAATTAAATTCATCAGTTTTAGTTTTCAAGTAAAGCACTTTTAATTGGGTTTGCTCATAAAGAAAAAGGAATTGCATACTAATATTTTCTTTAAAGAGGAACGAAACACAAAAATCATGTTTCTTCCTTAAATTAAGGATATGGCTTTTAAAATGCAATGGTAAGATTGCTTTTTACTGCATGGTGAAGCAAAATAATAAACACCTTAACTCCACCACATGCTGCAGGCATGTGGAATTTCACAACTCGGATACTGCTACATGTGCACTATTACATTTTCATAAATTACTCTTGCTGGTATTTAAGTTTAAGAGTATTTTATGATGGATTTTGTTGTTGGTGTTACTGAGTCAGTTTCATATTACACAAACCACATAAAATTGTGAAAAATTAAGTACCTCAATGTCGGACATATAGCTGCAATGTGAGAAACATAACACACATGGGAACTCATTTTTACTTCTTTCTGGAGACAAATCTCCCAAAAGATGTAGAATGTGGGTAGAATTTTGCAAAAGAAAAGACTTGTCTGATCCTAATAGTCTTTTGTGTTCGATTTAAAGAACACAGATTATGAACATAGTTATTATAAAAGCAGCTTATGCTGAATGAAAATTTCAGAAGGCCTTTATTCAAATGATGGTGGTGGCGGTGGCGGTGGCGGTGGTAGTGGAGGGGGCGGTGGCAGTGGCAGTGGTGGTGGTGGTGATGATGACGATGATGATGATGATGATGATGATGATGATGATGATGATGATGATAAGAAGAAGAAGAATAGTAATAATAATGCATATATTGTCAATAGACTGGAATACAGTTTCTGGCACTGTCAAATTTTATATACATGTTTACAAAGGAGTATTACAACATTCAGATTTATAATTACTACAATTTGTCCATATATTGTCAATAGATTGATTGATTAATTGATTGATACAATTTCTGACATGGTCAATCTTATATACAGAATTAAAAGTAAGTCTGCATAAACCCCTAGCGCAACAGCCCATGCAGGGCCAAGGCTTGCCACCCAGCCACTACGTCCCCCACCTCTGCCCACTACAGGCATCATTGGTGGGTGCAGTACTGGAGGGTGGGACGTGGTCAGTGCCCTGAGCCCTCCCGGCCAGTTACACAGCCTTCTTGACCTGGGGCCACTACTTCTCCATCAAGTAACTTCTCAATTGGTCCAGTAAGTCTGCATATGATCCCTTAATCACATGAGTAAGATTATATTGTCAAGATGGTAAATAATGATGTGATGTACTGTTACACCCACAGTTAACAAGCACTGAGTCAAGGATAAGATTCTGTTATCGGAATCCCTACAGCTAAACTACAAACATTCTTGTATTATAATTCATTTACATTATATGAACATTTGTTTATGAGAAAAGCCTTTAGCTTTTAAAATTATGCCTTGAGAGGTTAGCTCAAGATGGCTTCAGTTGGCAATTTATTGTAGAGCTTAATTCCAAGTATGTGTACATCTTTCTGAGAGACAGTTTTAACTAGAATATCCCTATAGTAATTCATACTGGTTCTGGTGTTATGTTCTTGTACCTGACTATTTTTAACTGGGTTACACTTATCCACAACAAACGTTATAGCTATATATAGACATACAGAGAGTAGATGGTAATTATTTTTTTATTTGTAAAAGTCTCCCTGTAAGATCATCTTGGTTTCAGATTGTACATGATCCTGATACATTTTTTTAGGTAAATAAGCAGCTTATTCATGTGTATTTTAGCTGCTGAACAGATTAAATGCAGATAGATACATTCATAGTATATTAATTTTAAGATAGTTGTATTGTTGTACTTGCTGAAATATCTTAAGGGATATAACAATTTACTGATTTTACCACATATGTATTCAATATGATCAGCCCAAGTTGGTTGATTATCTAATACAATACCCAAGGATTTCTGTGTTTTTACTTCTGAGATTATGTCACTTTGTACCTTTTTTTTTTCTTTTGTTTCTTTTTTTTAATTAACGTCCTCCAACATTGTGTCATATCGGACGAATGAATGAAATGAAATGGGTGAAATGATGCTCAAATGAGTCCGAGGTCCATGGAGCTTTAAGTTACCCGACATTCGTCTTCTCAGGGTAGGGAAAACCTCAGAAAAAACCTTACCTGGATAACTTACCCTAAGAGCGATTCGAACACGCGACCTCTTGAACGTGAGGCAGACACGCTAACCATCACGCTATCGAGGTGGGCACACTTTGTACCTGTTGAATTATATTACCATTGTATTTTTTTATATTGAAGTGCATCATATTGGTTTTCTGCATGTTGCAATCTAAGTTTACAGATTGAAAATAGCTCAGCAATTCAGAGATGGTGTTATTTAGAGTGATATTCAGCCCCTCTATTGATTTATTCTAGCATGTAGCTGTTGTATCATCTGCATAGGTTACGACAGTGGTATTTGTTGGAATTTTTATGTCATTAATATACATAATAAATAATAATGGACCTAATACGGAGCCCTATGGTATGTAGAGTTTACAATATCTATTTTTGATCTTATCTTTTTAATTTATTTCCTTTTTTTTAGTGATATCTCTGTTAGATGTTGTCTTCCTGCCAGGTAAGTATGAATTAAATCAAGGCGAAGGCCCCTTATGCCATAGTTCTCAAGTTTGCTGATTAAAATATGATGGTCAACACAGTTGAAGGCTTTAGACAAACTGAAAAAAAAATAAGGTGCTGACCTTCTCATTGCTTTCCAGTTTCCCAATTAATTCATGTATGCATTGATTAATGGCAGAAATCGTAGATTGCTCCTTCCCAAAGCCATGTTGAAAACTTTTTAGTCTGTTTAATTTGCTTAAATAGTTATCTAATCTTGTCAACAAAATGTCCTTAAGCCTATTCTTAAACATATTTACAAATAGATTTGTATACAATTCTCTGACATCCTGTAAGTTACAATGATTAAAAATACAATAGCTAAAGAAAAAGTTAAGTCAAAAGTTGCAGTTAAAAGAGAATAAACAATATGATCATAACACAATTTAAATACAAGGAATATTTACAAATCTAAATCATATTAATAAGAAAAGACTTTAATTTTATTTTAAATTCATTGCCAGTTAGTTGTTTAATGTCATAGGGCAATTTTATTTATTGAATAGAATTAAACCTTAAATGTTTACATTTTTCTCTGTTGCTTTCTTGTTTAAATCTTTTCTAAAGTAATCTGCATTATGTCTAATGATGATAGATGTTATTATTTTTTTCACTTCCACTTTCTATTGCAAATGCAATGGCCTTGTATACATACTGTCAAAGGCTGGAGGAAGAAAACCTTGAATAAAAATTACTTGGTCCTCCAGGTTGTACCAGGTTGATGCATTAGGCCAGTTCCCTGATCATCATTAAAATGTAATACTGCTAAAAGGTCTAAAGTATTTAGGCTGGATTGATTAAATAAAAGATGACAAAATCTATGAAAAAGGACAATTTGCTTGGATACATGAAATATTCAAGGGATTTCAAATTTTTTTTTTTTTTTTTCAAGTGGAGGAAAAATCCATTTACGGAGCCCCATGCACTGGGATGGCACAGAGGGGGACTGTGGGCTTCACCCGAAGGTACTACTCCACTAAAAAAAACCTCCACCGGAGAGAATTCAGGGAAGGATATCCGGTAGTACCACTTAAAGCACCTGCGGATTCAGGGTGAAGGTATATCGGCCGGTCACTTGCACCTAAGCCAGGTGAAATTGGGTGCAAGGACACAAACATGACCGAAGCCCTGATTACGCCCTTGGGAAGTCAAGGTGGTAGTGTAGGAAATAGGATGTTAGGTGTTGGGATTCTTTGGTGATACATGTCACCTCCTTCGTCCTCGATGCTGCATCGGCGGAGGTGGTGTAGTGTGCCCGTGGTATGTGGGCATCTCTTCAAGTGGAGGACGCCCCTCCAGCAAAGTCATGAGAGCTGCCACCTCTTCCTTGGCTAGCCTTTGGAGCGAAAGGTGGTGCTCTTCCATCTTCCGCTCCAGAGCCTTCTCTGTGCACTTGACGTTGAGCTTGGATGGGTAGAGAAACTGTATCCTCTCAGAGAGGCCGGCTAGCTCACTCCTGGATTGGGACAACTCATCCTCCAGGGCGGCGATTCTGGTTGTTATGTGAACCATCTCTGCATGAACATCCTCGGCGGCGCCGTGGCCGAGCGGTTAGCGCGCTCGCCTACCACCTAGGCGGCCCGGGTTCGATCCCAGGGACCCGCATGTGGTATTCGTGGTGGACGAAGCGGCGTCAGGGCGGGTTTTCTCCGGGTACTCCGGTTTCCCCCGCCATCTCATTCCACCGGTGCTCCATCTTCATGTATCATCAGTGTCACCGCCTGCGGTGCCGTAGTAGTAAAAGCGGGCGTTAAACACTACAACAACATGAACATCCTCGATCTTCTGGAGAATGGCGGAGGTGTAGTCTGGTTCGGCAGCTAGTTGTTGGGTAGCAGGCGGGCTCTGGTTTTCACTGCCCTGCAACAGGCGAACCTGGCGCTGGCTGGCGTCCACCTTGGCCCTCGGCAAAACCGGTGTTGGCTGCTTCCTCAGCGGGCAGCAAGCTTGCCCGGTGTAGTGATCATGCCCCCAGCAGGAAGCGCAGAAGTGGCATCGTCGTGTGAGGTCGTGCTGGAGGCAATTGGAGGTGTCGTTGGGGGCACCACAATAGTGGCACCTTGGTGTAGCGGTGCAGCTTGCAGCCATGTGGCCGTAGAGGCAGCAGCATTGGCAGGGTGGAGTCCAGTCGTTCCGGCTCGGTTCTATCTGTAGGGATTCGCCGAGGAGGTCCAGACTGCTGGAGAGGGCAGCGTCATAGTGGCCCTTGTGCCAAATGACAAGGCGCACGAGCAGTGTAGGTCCCTTCCTGGACTGTGTCCGTGTAGCTTTTGAGACTGAAAGCCACAGCTTGGTGACGTAGCCCAGGAGAAGCTGTGTAGTGAGGTGTCGAGGAATGCCAACGCCAACGGCACTGAAAGTACCAAGTACTATACTTGCAGCGACCACAGGCGATGGAGGTGCTCTTTCCTCGGAGAGTGCCGGGGGTGGAGGTATTCTCTCCTCGGAGCGCGTCGAGCTGGGCGAGCCAGCTGTGGCGGTGTTGATGGTGTTGTTTCTCGGCTTCTTAGCTACGGGTGTAGCAGGAGTAGCCGGTGTAGTCCTCTTCTTAGCGTGGTTCTTTCCCATGTTGACAGCTTGATGTCTCGAGGTGAAGTGAGCCAGATTTCAAAGAAATATAAGGAGCTACAGTAAAAATTGGATATAGAAATTGTTAAAATGACAATTACACAGTTAAGAAATGGAAAAGCAAGTGGAGTGAATATCTCCAGAACTCATTAAAAGCAGCACAAATAAACTTTTTGAGATATTAAGAATTCTTTTTGAGAGATGTATCAATGGTGAAGACGTCAGTTACTCATAAGAAAGGCACAAAGAATGATTGTAATAATCAGAAGTATTGCAGTCCTTACTACAGTTAGTAGATTATATTAGAAAATAGTAAAACATTTTTTGGAAGAAGAATATAAAGGAAAAGAGGATGAAGAACAAGCCAGCTATAGAGCTGTAGGATCTACAATAGATCATATTTTTGTGGTGAAACAATTGATAGAAAAGAAACTGCAAAAAATCAACCAGTAGGTACATTTTTTGTTGGTAGATGTAGAAAAGGCATACAATTCAATGTTCAGTACCTTTGAAGAAATTATGGAAAGTTTTAGAACAAACCATGAAAAATAAAGTAATTTTGAATGCCATATAAGACTATGTAAATGCATAATCAAGAATCAGGACTGGGAAAAATGCATTAGAGAAATTCTTAGTTACAAAAGATTTACCTCAGGGTTGTAGTTTATCATCAATCCTTTTCAACATATTGATAAAACAAGTTTAACAAAATTGGAAAACCAAATGTGGATATATGGGAATTCACATGGATAATTCTATAATTATACCCTAAGTTACGCAGATGACCAAATAGTTATAGCTCAGAACTATGAAGATTTAGAATATATGAGTAGGAAACTTATTGAAGAATATAATAGATGGGGATTAAAAATTCATTTAAAGAAAACAATATATTTGTTATGTGGAGATGAAGAAAAAGATCTAATTTTAGAAGTTTAGCATGCGATGCACCAAAAGAAGTGAAGAGAGTATGTATTTAGGAGTGAAAATAAATTTGAACTGTACTTAGGAAGAGGACATTAAATATAGTATTCAAGAAAGCAGAACAGCAATATCCATGTTGAATGGAATTTTATGGGACAAGAATATAACTTTAGAAACCAAATAACAGATACATCAATCAATTATTAGAAGTATGTTGTTATTGCACTTACTATAAGCTATTATTGTATTGCTCTAGATCGTGAAGTAATATTCCAATGCCGTGATGAAGGTCCTCTAAGAGTTCCAGTCAAGTGGAGGAGAGGTAATGGTTTACCTCTACCACCTGGCTCAAGGGATGTTAATGGACGTCTGGAAATGTCTGATATACAGGTAAGAATGCTGCTTCTTCTTCTTCTTCTCCTTCTCCTTCTCCTCCTTCCCCTCCTTCCCCCCTTCTCCTCCTTCTCCTCCTTCTCCTCCTTCTCCTCCTTCTCCTCCTTCTCCTCCTCCTCCTCCTTCCCCTCCTTCCCCTCATTTTCCTCCTTCTCCTTCTCCTTCTCCTCCTTCCCCTCCTTCCCCTCCTTCCCCCCTTCTCCTCCTTCTCCTCCTTCTCCTCCTTCTCCTCCTTCTCCTCCTTCTCCTCCTTCTCCTCCTTCTCCTCCTTCTCCTCCTCCTCCTTCTCCTCCTTCTCCTCCTTCTCCTTCTCCTCCTTCTCCTCCTTCTCCTCCTTCTCCTGCTTCTCCTTTTCCTCCTTCTCCTCCTTCTCCTTCTCCTCCTTCTCCTCCTTTTTCTTCTCCTCCTCCCTCTCCTCCTTCTCCTTCTTCTTCTTCTTCTTCTTCTTCACTTCATGGATTAGGCTCTCGCCTGTTCCGTCTTCACAGTGTCTCCTTCCATCTTTTCCTCGGCCTCCCTACGTCCCTCTTTCCATTAGGACTATATTGGAAAACTACTTTTGGCAGTCTTGTATCATCCCTTCTTCCAACATGTTCAAACCATCTTCTTCTGTACCTATCCATTCTTGAGGTGATAGCTTCCACTTGTAATTCATTTCTTATATTTTCATTTCTAATTCTATCTTCTCTTGTACATCCTTTTGTTTTTCTCCAGAATCTCATTTCGCAACTTTGTATTCTGCTGATGGTTCTTTGTGTAGGTACCCAGTTTTCGCATCCATAAAGTAACATTGGGACTGCCATGGTATTATAAAATTTTATTCTTATTTCAGATCTTGTTTTATTCTTTA
Source organism: Tenodera sinensis (assembly GCA_030765045.1). Classification (NCBI taxonomy): domain Eukaryota; kingdom Metazoa; phylum Arthropoda; class Insecta; order Mantodea; family Mantidae; genus Tenodera; species Tenodera sinensis. Next base: position 178,722,641 of record CM060963.1, on the reverse strand, counting down.
GGGTTTTGTGAATTGTTCCACAGATTGTTTGAATTCTCATTAATTTTTTGTTCGTATCTTTATCTTTCTCATTGCTGATTTCACACCCTAAATAATTGAAGGAGGATACTTGTTCCAATGCTTTATCATTAACGACTATTTTCAACCTTATGGTATTTTACCCCAGTTTGCCATTATTTTTTACTTTTCTATTGATATTTCAATATTAAAACTTTTGCATATTTGGTTAAGGTGGTGTATTGAACGTTGTAGATCATCTTCTGTTTCTTGTATAATTACTACGTCGTCTGCATATAATAAAATATTTAAAATTTTTCCTTGGGCTACTTTTATGCCTGCGTCAATTTTCTGTCTCCAATTTTGGATTATTTTATTAACATAGATGTTAAAAAGTGTCGGTGACATTGGGCACCCTTGTCTGACTCCTTTATTAGTTAAAATTTCTTCTGATTTTCCTGTCTTGAATCTTAAATTTATTTTAGTATCCTCGTATAAATTTTTCACCGCCTTTACCAAATGTCTTGGGTAGCCTTGTTCTTTCACTATGATCCACGGCTTTTCTCGGTCTACATTATCAAAAGCCTTCTGGAAATCTATAAATGCTATATGTGTCTGCAGATTATATTCTCTTCTTTTCTCCAGTATCTGCTGCAATATGAAAATTTATCTGTTGTCGATCTTCCTTTCCTGAAACCACTTTGTTCTTCACCTATCAGGGATTCAGCTATTATTTTCACTCTTTTGTTTATTATTCTAGCATACAATTTATAGATTGAATTCAGAAGGCTAATACCTCTGTAATTCTTGCATTGTCTTCTGTCACCTTTTTTAAACAGTGATATCATTTCTGCCATTTTCCATCTCTCTGGAATTTTTCCTTTTATCCAACATTTGTTTATAATATGTAATAATCTTAAATGTAATAACATTCCTCTGTTCTTTAAAAGCTCTACATTTAGTTTATCTTCTCCAGGTGCCTTTCTATTTTTCATCAATTTCAATTCGTCTTTTAGCTCTTCCAGATCTATTAAATCAACCGTTCCTTCTATTTCTTCTTCCTCATCATCTTTATTATTTTGTGGTGCGTTCTTATACCATAATTCTTTGTAATGCTTTATCCAAGTGTCTTTTCTTATCAGTTCCATTCTTGCTACATCTCTTTCATCCTTATTAAGTCGTTTTATAACTTTATAAGCGAAATTCTGTCTCCCATGTATGTCATGCTCTATTTGGCTAATAAATTTTTCCCATGATTGTTCATGAGCTTTTCTTACCGTTTGTTTTGCTAAATTGCATTTTTCTTGTTTCTTCATCCTTCTTCCTTATCCACTGTAAATATGCCTTTTGCTTCTCCTTTATAATTTGTTCTATTTCCTCATTCCAAATTCTTAAACCTTTCTTGCTTCTAATTTTCTTTTTCTTCCCTACTACCTCATCTGCTGCTTTGTATATACAGTTTAGTACATTTTGCCATTCATCTTCTAAATATTCCTCAGTTGTTGTCTTTAATAGATACTTTTCTAGTCTTTTCTGATAAAGATCTTTCATACTTTCCTCTTGTAATAAATATACTTTATCTACTTCTTCCTGGGTTATATTTTGTCTGGTTCTTAGTTTTCTCCATTTTGACCAAAATTTGAATTCTGATATCAATATATAGTGATCCAATCCAATATCACATCCTCTGTATACGTGCACATCTTTCAACTGGGGTCTCAATTTATCATTTAACAGAAAATAGTCAATAATGGATCTTTGACCTCGAGCTGTCCATGTATATTTATTAATATCCCGTTTTCTGAAGAATGTGTTCGTAATTTTCAGATGATTCATACTGGCAAATTGTCGAAGTACTTACCTATTATTATTCATGTGTGGTTCTCCACAATCTCCTACTATTTCTGGTATAGGTACTTTCCCTACTCTAGCATTATAATCTCCACATACTATTAAATGATCATTTATATTTATTTTAACTATTTGTGTTTGCAGTTGATCATAAAATTCTTCTGTTTCCTCCTTTTTCCCTTCTTCTGGAGCACATATTCCTATCACTGTACGGTGACCTCTGCATATTTTCATTCTTACTATTATAATTCTTTCATTCACAAAAGTATAACTTTCTACTTTCGATCTCCACTTATTATCTATGAAAATAGCTACACCTGCTCTTGCTCTTACATTGTGCTGTACTCCACTGTAGATCATTATATTATTATCCAGGTCTTTAGTTCCTTTCGTCTTCTTTTTAGTTTCCATTGCTACCAATATATCAATTCTCTTCTCTTTAATTATCTTCTCTAGTTCTTCTTCTTTAGTATATAAACCTTTAACATTCCATGTTGCTACTCTCAATTTATCCGCAATGCCAAATCGTTGTCCTTTTCCATGTCCAGGTCGTTTATCGTTATAACCAGCCATTTTCCTTTTACTATGAAGAGTCTGAGTAATTTAAATGTCCTATAAAAGGGTTACCAGCCCATTGCATAGTAGCTTTGTCTCGGGTATTCCTTCCCCTAGGTGGATTGCCTTTACCCAGCTATGGAGTTCCACCTACTCCCCACACTTTGAATTCGGAGTGTGAGCATCTCCTAGCCTTTGACGTTCCCACATCATAAAATCTACAAGGCAGCAGATTCTCTCTCTATTACCACTTGAGAGACAGGGTGCCACTTCCGCCATTCTCGTTGTTTCGACTCCTTCTATCTTTTCCGCCGAGAACTGCCGTTATGGTCTTCACCTTTGGTCCGCCCCGGGCATTTTATTTCCCCGGTACCCATCATATCTGACGAGCTTTCCCCTATCCGCCACCTGGGGAGAGGCAACTCCACACGGGAGGTAAAAATACAATTTTCTAAATAATAGTTAGCTGAAGTGTATGTGTAAGAAATTACCACTGCCTTCACTACCAATCCACTGCTTTTATTTTCTTCCTTGAGGAGTAATAATGCCAACAAGTACTGTCTCAGCCAACCAGTTTTTCACCTGAATCAGTCTAAAATACATACGTGGCAGAAGCAACAGAGCACACGTTAGCCTGAAAACTGGCCAGTAAACCTTAGCTCCTCTCCTGTAGGTAAATAGATCAAGAATAGCCTCTCCAAGCACATACTGTTTCTCTATTGAGTGGAGAGTAGATGTTTCACATTGATGAGTTACAGACCATTTGCCATATATGAAATTTGATATGACTCCAGAACTAATGTATGCTATCCTACTTTGTTTCCAGGTGGAGCACTCTGGCACATATATTTGTCAAACTAAAAACTATCCACGTTCTCCTGCAGTACAAGCATCAGTCCATCTCATAGTTGAAGCTTGTAAGTGTATAAAATATATATTCACTTGTATGGTTTAACTTGAAATCTTTGTTCTTGTCATGGTAATAATGATTATTACCACGATCATCATCCTTATCATCCATTATACTTTATACTGTGGAATATTATTGCCGTAACAATTTACACATTTTGTTACTGCCATAATTTCTTCCTGTTGGAAAAAGAAATACCTTCATGTTCCTCCAAAGTAAGACATAAACAATTGATGCTGTTCCACTTAATATATATGAAGTGATACATACAATGAAACTTTTCAATGTTTTAGAAGTGAGTCGACCTACAGATAATTATAGTTTCACTTTGTCTGAATGCATTTCAAAGACCATCATCTTCATTCTCAACAGTTTCTCTACCATCAGTTGAAGAGAAAACATGTGTTGTTGTAGTAGTGACTGTGCTGCTATCTGTGTTGCTGGATATAAACTTCATTATGTTGTCTGCTTGTGGTATATAAAAATTCATGACTATATGAACATTCTTCATAATATATATTTTCTCCCAAATTATCAGTTCTCCTGTTGTTTTTGCGTGTTTTAACACCTTAATATCCTGTTCTATGATGTGTTGAGCTGATCAGAAGTGATGGGCTATAGCTGATTTGTCGATCTGTTTGAATGTTATGTTTATAATTTGCTTCTTCAGTTGTGTTTTAAGATTTCTTTTAGTTTGACCAATGTGTATTTTTGGGTAATCCTCGCATTTTATCTGATAAACACCACATTTTGAGTTTGTTATTATTGTGCCTTTTAATGGGTGGTTTAGCAGGTTTCCCAGGTTGATTCTATTGTAAGGGGCTAGCTTAATGTTATGATCCTGGAACAGTTTCTGGAATTGATTATGCAACTTTGGCTGGAAGGTGAATTTGCTGTATGTTGGTTGTGGATTGGATCTATTGTTCACCATTATGATGTCCTTAATCTGTTTTTGTCTTTTGTATTTTCTTAACCTCTTGAGCAACAGCCATTTAAAAGCTCCGCAGGCCGAGAACGGATACCCAATATCCAGCGCAGGGCATTTAAATTGTTAAATGCGCTAAAAGTGCTTCCTAAATACACAGCTGTATTTTGTGTAAATATTAAGTTATTTTAATGAAACAAAAACTGGTATAAAACTCATTATATGCAGTATACATGTACATCATCAGCAATGTTGAGTTGCATTTACAAATCGTTGAAATGGCACTATTTGTTTCACTGTGGTAAAAAGTTAACTTTGCTTTGTCGAAGGCGCCTAATATAATTTCTCGGAAAGAAACAGTAGTGGACCCATTGTATGTGTGAGCTATGCATCAGCAAATCACAGTACAATGTGAAATAGAACACTACTGTATGCATGGTTTATGAGTCATCAGAATAAAGCAGGTTTGCAATTTTTCCTTACACGTGTTTCATAACTTGGATATAGCAGGCTCCTTTCATTTCTTTCTTGAAATACATACGTATACTTTCCTGCTTGTAGCTGAAGTGAGAAGCTTTTGAGTGTTACATCTCAGAGCTAAAACATGGCATCAACAAGCAGTGTTGCACAAAGGTTAGCGAGTGGTGGAAGTGTAAGGGCTTCTGAAATTACACACGATAATGTGGAGGACTTCTTGCTGTGTGACAGCGATTTGGATATTGATGGCGAATTTTCCAAATTTGAGGGGGGTGTGGAGGATATAGGTACGAGTAGCAGTGAGGAAGAATGTGACCAACTTCCTTCAGGTGTTTGTGAAGAGTCAGCATTGTGGAGTGCTGAAAACAATTGCAATACAAACAGGCACATCTTCACGAGCACAGGGTCTGGTGTTCAATCCCAGGCTCAGCTGACTTCTGACAGCCAACCAATTGACATTTTTACAAAATTTTTTACTACCGACTTAGTGTCTCTCATTGTTTCGGAAACAAATGTATATGCATGTAAGGTGAAGGAAGACCTGCTCTCTAAAGGTAAATTAGGGCCTAAGAGCAGAATTCAAAGGTGGACAGAAGTAACACTCAATGAGATTTACAGGCTAATTGGTCTAATTATACTTATGGGTGTTATTCGTAAACCTGCATTATACATGTATTGGTCCACAGATGACATGCTAGCTACTCCTTTTTTTGGAAAATACATGTCAAATAACAGGTTTACGTCAATTTTGCGGTTCCTTCATTTCACCTGCACAGAGAATGTAAATGACAAACTCCACAAAATTAGGCCTGTTTTCGATTATATTATTTCAAAATTTAAAGAAAAATATGTGCCTGGTGAAAAGGTCACTGTTGATGAAAGCCTAATGCTTTGGAAGGGCCGCTTAGGTTGGAAGCAATTCATCAAAACAAAAAGGGCTAGATTTGGCATAAAGAGTTTTGATGTTTGTGAAAGTAAAACGGGATATCTTTACAATAGCTGCATTTACACTGGTCAAGGGACTGACAATACTGGAGACAAAGATTTGGGCTTATCTGGCTCCATAGTAATGCACCTAATGGAACCTGTGCTTGATCAGGGTAGGACTGTGTACTTAGATAACTGGTACAGCTCTCCTAAATTATTCATGGCCTTACACAAAAGAAAGACTAATGCAATTGGAACAGTACGTTCAAATCGTATTGGTTTGCCAAAAGATGTGAATACAAAGGCTCTAAGGAGAGGGGAAATGGAGGTGCGTCAGCTCCCACCTTTGACCTACCTTGCCTGGCAGGACAGGAGGGTAGTTACGGCATTATCCAATTGCAGCTCTAAGATTTTGATGATTGACACTGGAAAAACAGATGCCCATACCAAAATGTGCATTTTCAAGCCTGACGTTATCCAGGAATACAATATGCACATGGGCGGTGTCGATCTAGTAGATCAGGTATTGCAAGCATATCCCTCTTTACGAAAAACAGTGAAATGGTATAAAAAGGTATTTTTGCACCAGCTGGATATAACCATATACAATTGTTTGGTAATTTGGAGAGCTCTAAACCCACACAAGACAATGACCTACCTGGACTTTCGACTATCAATAGCTCGTAGCCTAATTGAACAATACCAGGTTGAGAAGCCTCTTCATACTGGGGGTAGAAAATCCAAAACCCCTGCACCCCTCAGACTTCAAGGAAAACATTATCCTAAAAGGATACCATCAACAGCAAAGAAGTCCCGCCAATCTCGAAGCTGTTTCGTGTGCAGCAAGAAGGGAATTCGTAAGGAAACTGGGATGATCTGTGGCGAATGTGGAGATGTGCCCTTGTGTGTTTATCCCTGTTTTGAGGCATATCACTGCAGAAGGAACAGTAAAGGTAAGCCAGTAAAGCATATAGAATTTAATTAAATGTTTCATAACGGGGGAAAATTAAAATAAGTTGAGTTAGATAGAGGATAAATAAGGGTTAAATGCACAAACGCACAGGACGTGTATACACGTCCATATCGCTCGTCCGTCATTTTAAATGGATGTGATTTCACGTCCATATCCCTGAAGAGGTTAAGTCTCTTAACTAAATCCATTTTGAAACCATTTTTTCCTGCTATTGTCTTGATGTGTTGATGTTCCTTTTTAAATTCTTCATCTGTCAGTGGTGTGTTTATTAATCTATGTATTAAACTGTAGAATATGCCATGTTGATGTGACTTTGCATTAATATTATTTTCTTTGATGTAGCTGCCATATGAGAGGGTTTTGAGGCATAACAACAAAATAGAATTTGGTATTTACAAACTAGTTTACATTAGGTCAAACTAAAAGAAATCTTAAAACACAACGGAAGGGGCACATTAGAAACATAACATTCAAACAGATCGACAAATCAGCTATAGACCATCACTTCTGGTCAACTCAGCACACCATAGAGCAGGATATTAAATTATTAAAACCACAAAAAACAACAGCAGAATTGATAATTTGGGAGAAAATATATATTATGAACAATGTTCACATAGCCTGAATTTTGATATACCACGTAATGAAGGTTATATCCAGCAACACAGGTAGCAGCACAGTCACTACCACAACAAATTTGTCCTCTTCAACTGCCAATCAAGAAACCACTGAAAATGAAGACACTGGTCTTCAAAATGCATCTGGCCAAAAATAAGTATAAGTGAAACTATAAGTGTCTATAGGTCGACACATATACTTCTAAAACAATTGATGCTATACTTGTAGACATCTAGATAACACTAAAATTTAAATACTGTGCAAGATTATTACATTTCTTTTTGTTCTATATGCAGGAAATTATTCTTATTTGCTCATCTAAGAAAAATTATGTATATCTTTATAAAGAATTAATTACATCTGTAACAAATAACAATACCATAACTGATTTACAGAAAAATTGTAAACCAAATTAACAATATGTTCCACTTAGAAACAGCACTTATTCCATAGAAAGAGATGTCGTATCTAATTAAAAGCTTGTTTCTAGACAATTGACACATCACTTTTACCAATTCACGCAAATATTCCTTTTCTCTATGTCGATTTAATGTCGTCTTTATGATCTAAAAGATCTCGTCGCTAGGATATATCCTATCCTGTGTTTGGTGTCCCGGTATCTGACTAGCTCTAGCAAGAGGTCCTAATCTGCAAGGTGTGCATGAGTTGTGGTAGGAATGGAACCAAACGAAGAATTAACAAACATTTGACTTTATTTGCAAATTTCAAGATTTGTAGAGAACTACCAATGATATCTAACTAGAATATAACTTTCTAATTTCAACTGCATCTTTATAATACTTGAACTTTGTCACCCTTTGGCAACCGCCGAAAAATGTATACACGCCAGCTTACATACAAATCACAAATTGCACATGCGCTCTCTGCTCGATTCAAGACGAATGTGTCTTGCGTTGTATTTGTTTGCATGAGCAACACGAAGGAAGCGATTTCCATTGGTCAACTTTTGAGCACGTCATGGCAAGGTACGAATCAGCCTGCAAATTTTTTCTGGGCTTTGCTCACACAACAATTGTAATCTTTATCACTCATCTAATCTACCTAGGCTTCCATTCTTGAGACTTTAACATATTCATCTTTATTACAACGGTTCTCCTTAACTATCTCCTTTTACTTCTTTCTATTATTAATTATTTATATTCATCTTATAATTTCAGTTTCACAATTCTTTGAAGTGTTATACCAATGGTTTCCGAGTTTTAATAGACACTAATCATGACACTAAGAGTCAATGAATAATTATTTACTGCAATACCTGCAATGGGTTTTTTTAAATATGCCATAATCAGCCACACTACACAACAAGACAAAGGAGATCCTAAGCCTATGCATTTGAATGTACATAAGACTTATTTCTCTGAAATCCAATTATGTGCCACACAATATGCCCAATTGCTGCTTCTTCACTAAATATTCAGATGCATCACTTTTGATAGCTTTATTCCAACCATACTCCACTTTGCCCTTCTTGTTTGATAAGATCTTCTTATCCAACATTTTAGCAAGTAAGCCATTCTTTCAGTAAGTTTTAATTGGTAAAACGGTGTAAAATCTTATCTCTTTGACATGAAAAGGTGTCAAAGAAATTCATTTCACACAAATCACATTTCACTTGAAATATTCAATAGAAATCTATGAAGACACTGTCAATATTCTTTAATTTTTAATTTATGTACAAAACTTTAATTTGATTATTAACCATTATATGCATTCACAGTCATATATCCTCTCAGATATACATGTATGTTTTTGTGACTTCCTTAAACCATCATCCACATTCGAAATGTTTAGTTCTTCCGGGCTTGTAGGCCATGGTCTAGAAGGCATGGTAGATACTAACGTTTCACCAAGTACTGTGCTTGGCATCATCAGGGTACCACGATCCTCCGTCTGCACTGGTCAGAGTTTGAATGTGGAAGCAGAGAAGTAGTGGAAGTTTTGACCGTTAACGTCTGTTACGGTTATTTATATGGTTGGGGGTGGGCAGGGCATTGTTGTGCTGGATACGGTAGTGATTGGCCAGTTGTAGGTGGGGTTTTATTATAACTGTTGTGTGCATCTGAAAGTTTATCTAAAACCGGTATCCATGCTTTATGTACACATAGTATTTCTTCTTTGCGATAGAAGTTGTCTTTGTGTTTGTAGATTTCTATGGCTTCCCTTTGTAGTCGAGCATATTAGTTAACTGTAGAAGACAGGACTCGGGTTTCTTTAAGGTTTCTTTAAGCCATAATAAATTGTTCACTAGCTGTTAAAGTAAATTATTAACAAATAGATTACTGAAATAAAACTATAATGGTGTAGATAATGACTTATTTAAAATTAAGATAATGACTGCTAAAACCTTGCTTTTAAAAGTAAATTTTAAGCTAATACAGTATTTCTGTGTTATGCAGCTGGAAGGATAAAAATCACTTCTCTTTAATCATTCCATACTTCTCTTTATATTCCTTATGTGCACTCTCCTCTACATAAATATGAGGTTCTTATTCATAGACCAGGTAATACATGTTTGCTTACTATGCATTATAGGATAAAGATACTTTTAAGTTTCTTCATCTAGGCAACTACTTACTTGAATGTAAAAAGAATATAGATACGGGAAATGTGTTGTCTAGAGTTTATATAGACATTTAAGTTGCTAGTTAAGTATTATATAGGAGCATAAAACAAGACATGTTTCTTATAACATAATTAATAAGCTTAGTAGGTGAGCTACCAAAAGAATAAAGTTGTACACATTTTGTCTGTACAGCAGATGGACAAAACCTCCTCCCCACACTGTGCTATCAAATGCATCACAAACACTGATAACTTGATGCCTCTTTAATGTAGCTACTAAACCTAGTAATGAATATTTTAAATAGAACTGTGCAGCCTCTTTTTATACAAGTTTTCTACAGGGCATCCTGGTTTAGACAATATGGACAAATTACTATACACTTTTAGCAAAGCAAGATATCTATTCTGTTATGATAAATGATTTAACAATTTGTCATTTGATAAGAATCTGAATGAAGAAGAGTATCTGAAACTATTAAATTTTGAAAATGTGTGGAGTCTATATGTGTCTAATCCAGTCATGGGGAAAAGGGGTTAAAGGAATGAATTTGAGTATTTATCCCCTTCACACACCCTATCACCAAATGCAGGCGACCTTACATTTCCAGTTCTGTATATATTGTCACCGCGCCTGCCGCATCTAATTGCCGACAACAGCAGTGTCACCCATCGCATTATTGTCAGCACTACCGCAAAGGAGCCGAAGGAAAGAGACAGAGAATGGCCACATTGTTGGGGCACTTGCCGAAAGAGAGAAAAGGATAGAGACTTCAAGAATCTTCTGCTTTGTATTTCACCGCAATAACTGAACTTTCCTGAAGCTTCCAGAACAGTGCCTGGGAGATATAAATAGCGGTAAAGTGTGAGAAGGGACCAGTCAGTCAGACGTATGTGAAGCGTTGAGTAGTCGTGCCGACGGAAAGAAGAGACGTAGGTATGTGAAGCGTTGAGGAGTCGTGCCGACGGAGAAGGGACAGTTCTTGTGTTACTAGTTCGGAGGCGTGCTGTTGGTGAATGGGAAAAGACTTTCTTGCTGTTGCAACGAGTGTAAAAAGTTACTGTTACGGAAATAAAAGTGTATCTTTATCTAGACTACATCTGTCTTCTTTACTTCACACCCACACAAAAAGTTACACTGGTGTCAGAAGTGGGATTCGTCGAATTGCTTCTAGTTTCGTTACATCGTCGTTAGAAGTTGCAACGTTAGAACCAAGATGGAGGGAGATTCGGAAACCAGGATGATGGCAATGATGAAAGAATTATTCACCGAAATGAAGACGAGAAACAACCTCGCTGCCGAGCTGAAAGAGATGAAGACGGCAAACGACAACCTCGTTGCCAAAATGAAGACGAGAAACGACAACCTCGCTGCCGAGCTGAAAGAGATGAAGACGGAGCTATCGGCGAAAATTGACGGCGAACTGATTGGCGTGACGGAAGACGTGGAAGAACTCGGCGAAAAGGTGGAAGACCTCTGCCAGCACGTGGACGTCGTGGAGGACGACGGGGAACGTCTTGGCGCCCTGGTAGTAAGAGTTGACGAGAGCGTCAAAGTACTGGATGCCAGGGACAGACGGAATAGCGCGGACCCGGGGAGGGAACACCTAGTGGCCGATGCGACAGTTGCGCCCGTTTCAGATAACGAAAGTGTACGTCTCGGGGAAGACAAAGGGACAGTTCAGGGACGTCGTCGAGGATCCCCTGGAGGAGTGTGTCGGGTACGTAACCAACCAGGATATGACGTGGAGGACGATCAGCAGGGAAGCGCACAAGCAAACGAGCAACACGCGAGAACCGACTTGGCGTGGGACATGGGGGGACCGTCGGAGCCATCCAATCACCTGACGCATAGTGCCGTGAACGGAAGAATGGTGGACATCATCGTGGACGGCAGGATACAGGAGAGGCCGTGCCGAGCACGAGTGAACACGAGTGCAGCGGTGGACGCGACTCGCGCGGATGTGGTGGGGTTTGTTGCCGGACCCATCGGAAGCAAGGTGGCTGCGAAGGTGCGCCAGAGAGGTCGGCGGACATGGTACCCAGTGAGCCGTTTCCAAGTGCGCAGGATGGCCCGTCAACACACCAGGAAGAAGGGCAACTGGACGAGGGACCGTCAAGACCGGCGGTACTGTTGCAGAATTTCGAAGCAGGATGGCATACATCGTCCTACCCGGACCAAGGGACACTATCCAACAGCGATACCTAGGATCGTGCCTCCTGGAGAAGAGGTTCGATGAGTTAGTCCACCGGGGCGCAAGGGAGATGCCGCAGTGATAGTGCTGGTCGGGACGACCAGCTCTGAGGAGGGAGCAGTGTCACCCTGCCCGCCGCATCTAATTGCCGACAACAGCAATGTCACCCATCGCATTATTGTCGGCACTACCGCAAAGGAGCCGAAGGAAAGAGACAGAGAATGGCCGCATTGTTGCGGCGCTTGCCGAAAGAGAGAAAAGGATAGAGAATATGAATATATAAGGATAGAGACTTCGAGAATCTTCTGCTTTGTATTTCACCGCAATAACTGAACTTTCCTGAAGCTTCCAGAACAGTGCCTGGGAGATATAAATAGCGGTAAAGTGTGAGAAGAAGGGACCAGTCAGTCAGACGTATGTGAAGCGTTGAGTAGTCGTGCCGACGGAAAGAAGAGACGTAGGTATGTGAAGCATTGAGGAGTCGTGCCGACGGAGAAGGGACAGTTGTTGTGTTACTAGTTCGGAGCCGTGCTGTTGGTGAATGGGAAAAGACTTTCTTGCTGTTGCAACGAGTGTAAAAAGTTACTGTTACGGAAATAAAAGTGTATCTTTATCTAGACTACATCTGTCTTCTTTACTTTACACCCACCAAAAGTCACAATATGTATACACATGTCTGTATAAACAAGGTATATAAGTTTGAAGGCAAACCTGAATAGAAATATGATGTATTAGTTTTGTGATTGTGATTACAATGCATACCTCTTCTTTTGTTATAGCAAACAAGTGCTTTATTTTTACTAAGAACACAAATTACTTATTTTCCCATTTCACTTTGAGGTATCTTTTTACCTCGTTATATGACATTATTCCACCACTGACACAATACGAGGTACTGGCCAGTTCTCTGAGGTAGACAGATAATAGCGGGGGGCATGGCCTGGTAGCTATATGTGGGAGAGTGAACAGGGTTAAAACTACGATGTAGCAGAAATTACACAATGTGTCAGTTCTCCCCATCTGTGGTCTAATCATAGACAAGACTAGTACTAAGAGAACTTTTCTGAATTAATGATTTTCTCTATGCATGGATGCAATCTTCATGGCAAAAAGCATTTTTTATTATACTTTTATGGCATACAAAATGAGGATATCACTGTAGACCATGTATTTTCTTACATTTAATAATATATTAATGATTTCATTGTCAGAAATCCAGCATTAGCTAACATTTAATAATATTAATTATACTTTAATGTTCCATTTCACACATCTGCAAAATATTTTAATATGACAAGAAATAAATTAACATAGGTAACATTTACTTTCCTCAACAATACAAATAAATATTAATAATATTCAATCAAACATTATTAACTCTTATAAATAATATTTTCTTTTCTTCATAAATCATATTTTTTTGACATGTATTCTGCTACAAGTATATCCAAAATCTTAATTTCCATTTCTTGGAAAGTTCTGCATTAGCAGTCAGTTAAAAACCAAACTTGGTATTTAAATTTAATATCTTTTAAAGACGTGACATAAAGATTTTGAAGAAAATTTCTCCACCCTGAACTAACCTTTACAAGAAAATTTTTCAACTGCTGTAACGATTTTGATTAAAATGCCACATGATTAAGATATTTTTATGACAAAAGAAATGTATATTTTGAATTTCCTGGCTATAGCTTCTGTAGTCCTGCTTACTCATGATTACTTTTGAATAACTTGTAAATAGTAAGAGATAGAGCTAATCTTACACTACACAAAATGTAGATCTCGTTGAAACACACAATTTATGTTCCTTAAATTTTTTTGTGGAGTAAACCATTTCAGAGATATTCCTTGTAATTTGTGCGAGTTTTGGTATACTTAGACTTTCATCAAACAGAAGATCATTATTGATTTTTTTATTCGTAGCCATGCAAAGAGAATAGAATCTCAAAGCATTAAAACATTTGACTACTGCTCAAAGCCTACTGTATTCCCATATTCTCCTTGCATCTACAGGGACATAAGCAATAACTAATTTCTGCAAATGTTGTTGTTGTTGTTGTTTTCTAGTGCCTTGCATCTGGCAATGAAGCCATTAGCATTCGTGCTTTCCAATACTTTTGAACTGTAGTTTCTTCTGATCTTAATGCTTCACAGGTCTTCAAGTGGTCTTCATTCATTTTTGTTGGATCGTTACACAGGACACATATTGGTGAGGCTGAGATACCCATTCTGTAGAGATGACTTGCCAAGCAGTCATGATTTGTCAATAGTCGGAAGGCTGCAACCGCTGTTTTCCTTGGTCTCTGGGGGATTATATCTGGATTGGAAAGTAGTGTAATCCATTTTTTATCTTTGGCATTTGTTTCTATTTCTTGTAGGAATGAATGACAAAAATTTTTAATGATCAAGCGTTTTATTGAGGAATATGATAAATTGAATTTAGACTTTTGTTTTATTGTTGTGCCTTTCCTTGCAAGTGAGTCTGCAGCTTCGTTCCCCATGACTCCACAGTGTGCTGGAATCCATTGGAGATGAACAGTCTTATTAACTTTTTGGAGTTGTGTTAACATTTTGTAGCATTCTCTAATTTTTGTTGACTTCTTTGTAGTATTTGAACATATTCCCTGAATTGCAGCTTTGGAATCTGAAAGAATTACTGCCTTGTTAAATTTATTTAAGGGAAGATTTAATAATTGTCGGAGAGCAATGTATATAGCCTCTATTTCTCCATCATAATTTGTTGTGTCTCTGCCAACAGAATGATAAAAGGAAAAATGTGAACATGTAACTCCAGCTCCAGTAAGGTTTTCCTTCGAGGATCTATCAGTATATATGTGCAGCCATTCTTCTGTGGGATACCTAGTACTGATTGTTTCTAGAGCTAGAAGTTTTTGTATTTCTTTTGGTGTGTCTGATTTACTTATTTCCTCTATTAATTCCAAATTGAAGGTAGGTTGCAATAATTCCAATGGATTTTCTCTTATAAGTAGATTTTCTCTGGTATTTCTGCAAATGTTTATCTTGACTAACACAAAGAAGATATAGGAATAAGAGTTTGTAAGAATGGTTAGTACAAGAGTAGAGAAAGTCATGCGAGTGCGACACAGATGTTTTTATTATATTTTCCTTATACATGTTGATTATAATACTAATCAGAAGCATAATATTTTTCTTACTATTACTCTTTATTTTTCCAGAACAAACAACTGATATTCAAATGGTAAATATTATTTATTTATGCCAACAAACCTACTGTTGGTGTTTTTAAACACACAAGCCCTGTGTGGGCAAAGTTTAAGAGGTAGAACTGATATTCAAATGCTTAAAATCACAATAAGAATAAAATATGAACATGCATGCATATGCATATGTACACATAGATGCACATACCACACCTATATAATCTCTGTATACCTTAAGAGGTAGAACTGGAACTTAAAAATTCAATGCCACAACTGGGATTTGAACCATAGACCTTCCGCTTGCCGGGCGGACGCTCTAACCACTGTGGTTCAAATCCCAGTTGTGGCATTGAATTTTTAAGTTCCAGTTCTACCTCTTAAACTTTGCCCACACACGGCTTGTGTGTTTAAAAACACCAACAGTAAGTTTGTTGGCATAAATAAATAATAATTATCTGTATACCTTGTTTGTTAATAATTTAAATTGAGAACATATTTTTCTCTTCTCAATAGCATCTACAGCTGTCTTATTCTCATTTATTTTATGTTGATTTCATGCCATTAATAGCCAATGATTTTTTGTATAGGGATTGTTTCTTATCAGCAACATTCATTTCTTAGCTTACTCTTCTTGCCCGTAATACTTCCAAGATATAAGGCAATACAATTAAATCGTTCAGCACTTAATGATTTTGCAGAAGTATTTGAGTGAACCTATAGACACTTTAGTTTCACTTAACTTGCTTTTTATCTGGATGTGTTTCAAAGACCATCATCTTCATTGTCAACTGGGTACACACAAATACATGTAGAGTAGAAAAACTGTTGACAATGAACAGGATGGTGTTTAAACACATCTGTGCAAAAGTAAGATAAGGTTGACTCAAATACTTCTACATAATCATTGGAAAAGTTTCACTGTTTACTTCACTTTATGTATATGTTAAGTGGAGCTTTCAGCATTTTTTTTATATTTCTCCTGGTAGCGTAAGAAAGTTCTGTATTGGGAACGATCTGTTATGGCAGTTTAATTTTCCACAAGCTTCAAAGTAGTTGTAGTTAGCATCTGTTACTTAGGGGAGTGTGTTGTCACAGTTGAATTCTGTGATTAATATGTTATTTATAAATACTAAGGTAGAAAAACAGTTTCAGCAGATCTTTGAAGTTATACCATGAGATGCATTTATTTTAAGCATTGTTTTGTTTGTGTGCATGAAAATCAAGTAGTGAATAGTGTGGTTGTGCTCGAACAGTGGACTGAGTGGTAATGACAGAGCTGATTTTCTTGCAAAAATAGGGTACCAGCAGTGTACAGAAATCTATAGCTTATCTACCATTTTATGCAGCTAAAAGATTATTCAACTCTGAATTCAAAAAAATTATTGCAAAATATTACTATGAAAAATCAAAGAATAAGAGATGGGAACTACCAAACATTCAAACAGTAATTCCTAAGTATCCTCGAAAAATGGTAGTTGCAAGCTTCAGGTTGATTACAGGACATGATTGTCGGCAAAACATTTAAACAGAATAGGGATATATTCTTCACCACTCTGTCCTCTATGTGATCTGCAAGAGGAAATGGAACAAGACCACCTTCAAATATGCCCAGCCACCTCTAGCGCCCCATCCAGCAATGAAAAATATTGGAGAGCAAGAGGATTAATGACTTCATTGTCAGAAATCCAGCACTAGCTAACAACAACATTGAGAGGAAACAGATTAATTCATTTAAGAGAGAAGCATTATTCATTAAACATAAATAAAATACATGTCCCTTTCTGAAATTATGTTACTATGTAGTTCAGCTCCAAAAATTGACATCTGCTAACAATTTCAATTGTTTCAGCCTCTCCAATTCCTATCCAACCTATTGCCTGTGGAATTAATGAATCAACTTGTTCAAATGGAGAATGCATTAGCAAGCAATATGTATGTGATAACACGTATGACTGCAGTGATGGTTCTGATGAAATACAATGTAGTAAGTGTTACAGCTTAATTTAAACTTGATTGTCAAGAAGCTTCTTGTGCATTTATTCCTTTTTCTTGGCTTCTTTTAAAGTCATCAGCAGGGTTAGGATTTATAGGTACAAATTTCAGATGAAAAAAGGAAGGGAAAAGGTGTTCAAATAAGGTAAAAAAAGGGACAAAAGGGTGCTGGTTTATTCAACTAATTCAACAATTACTCTTTCCTTTGTTCTAATTTATTGAATTATAAACAAATGCATCAAATTATCACTCATTAGAAGAAGGAAAATACATGAAGCTGTTATACTTCAAAACATTCAGCATCTCTACATTTTTTAAAAGTAAGTCTGTTTCTGCTAGAGATAGAATGTCTTTGTAGATGCTAAAGCCTCTTTCAACAAGGCGTCAGAAGAGAATTGAATAACTACCGTTCAATATCAATCTTACCAGGACTCTCAAAAATTTTCGAAAGAGTAATCTACAAAACGCTAATGAGTTTTCTCAACAAGTTCAGCCTAATACCTAAACATCAAAATGGCTTTGTAAAAAATAGAACAACAATCTGTGCAGTCATTGAATGTATTGAAGAAATTATAAAAAACATTGACGCAGGCAAATATGCAACAGCTTTCTTATTAGATATTACTAAAGCTTTCGACTGTGTGGATAAAAAAATACTAATGAACAAACTGTCAGTCCTGGGAATTAGAGGTCTGGGACATAAATTAATTGAGTCCTACATGACAAACTGAAAACAATATGTAGCTGTGAATTCAACAAATGGTGATGCTATATCAACTACGACAGAATTGACGCACAGGGTCCCTCAGGGATCAATTCTCGGTCCACTTTTGTTTATCTTATACATGCACAATATAACTGACTATATACCTAAAGGTACAAAATTAGTACAATTTGCAGATGATTCGCTACGTCCCAGCCAGCCATTCCTGTAGCCTAATGCTGGAAGAAAACCTAAGTGAAATAGCTATCAAACTATTGCAGTACTTCTCAATGCTAAACTTAAGTATAAACCCAACTAAATGTGAACTGATAACATTCGGTAGCAAAACACTTAACACACCTCTACAATTGTATATTGACAACAAATCAGTAAACAGTGTTGACACGGTAGAGCTACTTGGTGTCACACAGGATAAACCACTATCGTTTACACTGCATACAGACAAATTAGCATTAAAAATAAGTAAAAATTTATGTCTTCTTAAGTGTCTAAAGAACTATGTCCCAGCAGCAACTAATAGGATAGTTTATTTCTCTCTCATTCAGTCACACATGTCATATGGTATAGAAATATGGGGCAATACTTCAAAATTAAACCAAAATAGAATACTTACTTTACAGAAAAGAGCAATCAGATATATTTCGAACTTAAAAATGCAAGACTCATGTAGAGAAGCTTTCCGTCAGCATAAAATAATGACGCTACCTAGCCTGTATATCTATAAAACTGTACTATACATGATAAAATACCAATTTCCGATGCAAACAAATTTACACATACATGACCACAACACAAGAAATAAGAATGATTTGTCTATTACAATGCACAAACTGAGTCAGTTTGAAAAGCTGCCTAGTTACACTGGTGCAAAATTCTACAATAGACTGCCAGCAGAAATTAAAAGGTGTGAAAACTACACTAAATTAAAATCTGCTTTACAAACTTATTTAGTTAATGTGTTCTATTCATTAGAGGAATTTTTAAATAGGTTAAAAGTTCAGTAATCAAAAGTCAATGTTAGGTACTTATTTTGTAATCTGTTAATAGTTCATTGTGCATAGTCTCTACTACTTGGTTAATCAATTCTTTGTATATTATTATTATTACTATTATTAATTAAATTATTATTATTAATATTATTATTTATTATTAATATTATTATTTATTATTATTATTATTATTATTATTATTATTATTATTATTATTATTATTATTATTATTATTATTATTATTATTATTATTATTATTATTATTATTATTATTATTATTATTATTATTATTATTATTATTATTATTATTATTATTATTATTATTGTTATTATTCATGATTCATTCATCATTCATTCATTCATTGTTCATTCATCATTCATTCCTTCATCATTCATTCCTGCCATCATTCATTCCTTCAATCATTCATTCCTTCCATCATTCATTCCTTCAATCATTCATTCCTTCCATCATTCATTCCTTCCATCATTCATTACTTCCATCATTCATTCCTTCCATCATTCATTCCTTCCATCATTCATGCCTTCCATCATTCATTCCTTCCATCATTCATTCCTTCCATCATTCATTCCTTCCATCATTCATTCCTTCTATCATTCATTCCTTCCATCATTCATTCCTTCCATCATTCATTCCTTCCATCATTCATTCCATCATTCTTTCCATCATTCTTTCCATCATTCATCCATCATTCATTCATCCTCTTAGTCTTAGTCTTATGCTTATGCTTATGCTTATGCTTAGCATTAGCATTAGAATTAGCATTAGCATTATCATTATCATTATTATTATTAATAATGTTTTGTTATTTTGTCTTTGCTACTTATATGTACTTGTTTATCTTTGACTGAATTCAATCGTATATTACACCATATTGAATTGCAATAAATAAAATAAAAAACATCCACAAAAACCAGTGGGGCAATTCTTGTATTCACTCAGAATGGCAATTTTACAGATGTGGTGAAATCCTCAATGTCTAGATTCTTCTGAAGACTAAACTCTAGTTTGTCTTTGGCAAAGCCGTCTAACTCCTCCCTCACAGAAGTAAAAATATCCCACTGTTTCTCCTTTTTCAAACCTTGTTCTTCTAATTGTTTAATAGCTGCAGTCAGGTACTTGTAACTATGGACACAATATAGTTCTGTCTGCAAATTATGTAGCAATATTTCCTCCAGTAACAGAAGTTGCTGTGCCTTAGAAATTGCAGCTGCATTGGCTGGATTCAAAGAAAGCACAAACTCTTTAATTTTACCAAAATCTCACACAACATAGCAGCACACTTGTTTCAGAGAGTAATGACTGGGAAATTTGGAAGGGGCAGGCCAGTGGTTTCCTTGTAGACCACAACACAATTCAGAGCTTTCAGCAGAATCTTCTTCAGGGCAGAGATGAACTGATTTGAGATGTCGTATTTCATTCCTTATGAATTCACAAACCCTGTGAAGGGCATGAACCAAGCATGTCACATTCTTCAGCTTAGGAAATAAAGGCTTCAACTGGTTAACAGCTGAAACCATGTATGGAGCCTGATCCAAAACCACAAGTTTTGTCATGCTCGATACCAGAAAGCCAGAGTTTTTGACAAAAGTCCATAATTGATTGTATTACTGTACTGCCATTGGATTTCTGCAGCTCATACATTTTTAACAACATGGGCTTAACTTTATCCATTGCGAAGGCAAAGACTAAAATGTTTTTGACATGTTTCTAACTGTGACAAAAGCTACATAGGGAAAACAAAGAGAAATTTGGATATAAGACTTAAGGAACACCAAAGAAACATAAAATTAAAAGAAATTGAATAGTCTGCTGTGGCACATCATTTTTGGACTGAACACCACAACATCGGCCTTAATATAAAACTGTTAAAATCTATTAATTCACCAATAGAACTGAATATTTGGGAAAAAATATATATCATCAAGAACAGAAATAAAGTTATTAATTTCGAAATACCAGCATTGAATGAAGTGTTAAAGCTCTGCACCCCTAACAGCAGATGGCAGCAGCATAGAGACAGCAGAGAAAAGGAACAAGAGGATAACGTCAGTTACCCAACGGCTGATGATGGGACCGAATGGTCCTGAAAACGTTTCCGCTTTAAAAAAGCAGTTTAGTAGTGAAGGTAAGTGTAAATGAGTGACTCAAAATAACCTCAAATTGAAGAATACTTCACTGTCAATAGTGCTTCTATTTTTAATATTCAGTTCCATCTGTGTCTATGAAATCTTGTTTGAATTCCTGAGCCAGGACAACAAGTTGAGCACTGGACACCTTTGGCATGGTAACATCTAGTAATACACTTGCTTAATAATGTAGCAAAGGACTAACACCAATTCACTTGCTAACTCAATGTGACTGTTATACAACTTATTCACTTGCTGTCCACACTCTTATATAACACTGGGACAAATACCAGAATGTTCTCATTCATGCTGAAACTGCAGTCTCAATGATTTCTAGTAGCTTCAAGTACAATACAGAGTCAATTCTTGGAACTATGCGTGTATGGTTACTGCTGTCTCTGCGTCACCTAGGAATCTGCACAAACAGATGAAGTCTGTCACAGTAACAAACTCACATTCACGAACAGTAGACAACTGATTCTGGTGAAATTAAAAGGATAGAATTATATACAATGACAATGAGCCATTGTCAGTTGTATTATTATGGGTTGCTTTATAGGGGTAAAGCAAGAGAAAGAGGATTTGTCGCACACAATTATTTTGCATTGATGTAGGTGTGCTTTCAACTCCCATGCAGCGTTTACTGAAAAAGCTAGGCTTACTCTTCACATGTTCACAGCTAGCTGAGGAGATGTCAATTAAAAGTTAAATATTTTATATTGATTAAAATCATATAGGGTAGAATGGAAGAAAACTTAAAAGCAAAAAGAGGGAAAAGGGGATTATGGGCATGGTTGGGGGAAAAAGGGATAAAGGTACCCAAAAAGGGAAAAAGGTGCATGAAAAAATGCCTCTTTTGGCAACTAGAAACAAAACTTCACACTGTGGTATCTTTCCAAAGAGCTTAAATTTACCCTAAGAAAAAAGGTGTGCACCTAAAAATCCTAACCCTGGTCATCAGCTTTATGTTTCCTTTCTGAGTGCAATTCATTGGAAATAATTATTTTTGTTATAGATTCACAAGGTTGTGATCTAAACGAGTTCAGTTGTGCAAATAAAAAATGTGTTATCAAAGCCTGGCACTGTGATGGAGATGATGACTGTGGAGATAACTCTGATGAAACAAGTTGTCCCACTAACCCACCTGGTAAATATAATTACTTTATGTTTATAAAATAGTTTCAGGGGAGATAAACTTTAAACAAATGGTTCATTTAACTCAAATCATCTTGCATACAGAGCCTAATAAGCAAAAGTGACAGTTTTACTTTTTTCAGGATTTTATATATGAATCTCTATAAAATAGCTTCATATGCTGGTATAATTAACTGTATCATGCATTTTTCACTTCTTAACAATAAAATCAACTGGTATATCATCTAGGAACTAAGAAAGCAATTGCTAACCTAATAAAATACAAATATGTATATTTAAAATAAATAAAAGTTAAATAATCATTCAAATAAATGTTCTGAAATGGGGGCAGTAATTGTGGATAGTATTCAGAATATTTATTGTTAGCTGAGTCTTAAATTTTTGTCATTATTGCAGCTTGCTTATATTTCATTAATATTTTTCCTAAAAAAATAATTTTAGCTGTTTATATATTATAGCCCTTATTGATAAACATTTTGTTGGTTATTCTGTAATCGTTTATACAACTTTTGTGTGTGTTTTTTTTTTTTTTTTTTTTTTTTTTGTAGCTTAGCAACTCTGTTTGTTCTTCTGATAGCTGCCCATGTAATGGCGAAAGTGTTAAATTAAATATCCAGTTATCTTAATTGTGTCGTATCTTTTATACATATTTAAGCTTCCAGTCCGAGAGAATACAAACAACAGGTTATGGGCCCAGGCATATAAGTATAAAGTGCGATACGCGAAGCGGTTTATTTTCAGTTTCGTTACATAAGGTTTAAGTAACAAAATGGCTGATTTTCGAAGTGACATCGTAAAGTTGAATAATCATAATTATTCAAACTGGAAATATAAAGTACAACTGCTTTTAATGAAATATAACTTGTTTAAGAAGGTAATTGAATCTGAAAGACCGATAGATACAGGTTCAAACGAAAGGTTAATCGTCGATTGGGATACAGCTGATAGCAAAGCACAAGCCTACATCGGACTTACGGTGGAAGATGATCAACTTATCCACATCAGGGGTAAGTCCACAGCAAAGAAAATGTGGAATGCTCTTAAGGAATATCATGAGAAAAGTACGTTAACGAATAAAGTTCATTTAATGAGAACAATTTGTTCTTTGAAACTCGAAGAAGGCGATAATATTCCACAACATATTACTCGCATGCAAGAATTGTTTTTAAAGCTTCGAGACATAGGTGAAGAATCTTTATCGGATAAATGGAGTGTTGCAATGTTGTTGAGCAGTTTGCCTAGAAATTATGATCCATTAATTACAGCACTGGAAACACGTCCAGAGGATGAACTAACGTTTGCCATAGTACAGCAAAAGGTGATTGCTGAATATGAACGTAAACAATATGCAGAAGGGGCTTCCTGTTATTCTTCAGATAAAATGATGAGGACAGTATCCAGAAAAGATTTTAAAAACACTTCCGTGAAATGTTATTTTTGCAAAAGGTATGGACACATGAAAAAGGATTGCAAGAAATACTCAAGTTGGAAAGAAAAACCAAATAAAGTGAATGCAGTTGAACATAAAGAGCATATATTTACATTTGACATTCCGTCAAATAGTTGGATTTTAGATTCAGGTGCCACTCGGCATGTAACCAATGACAGAGAGTTTTTCACATCCTTGGATAGATCCTATGTTAATAAAATTGAAGTTGCAAATGGTGAACTAGTTGATGTTATTGGCATCGGGACAGGAAAATTGATGTTTAAGAATAAAAAGGGAGAAGTGACACCAGTTATTGTTACCAATGTGCTTTATGCTCCTAAAGTTGTTGGAAATTTAATTTGTGTTCGACAGCTAAACTTAAGCAATTTTTCTGTTAACTTCAGTAAAGACTATTGTGAAATATGCAAAGATGGAAAACAGATTGGATTTGCTAAGTCCACTGGAAACTTGTACAAATTGTGTGAGCCATACAAAATCCATGCAGTGTTGGAACACAACAGCAATTGTATTCATACATGGCATAGGAAAATGGGACATCATGACCCAGAGGCCATAAGGAAAATGTATGCTGAGGGTCTCTTAGATGATTTGAAGATAGTTGATTGCGGTATCCAAATGTCATGTGATACATGCATGAAAGGAAAGCTGACCAGATTACCATTCCCAAAACAATCTTCAAGCGAGTCTACCAGATCACTTGATTTGATCCATACAGATGTTTGTGGACCAATGCAGACCATGACACCAAGTGGTAAGCGATTTATAGTCACATTTATAGATGATTTTTCAAGATATACTCATGTATATTTATTGGCAAACAAATCTGAAGTTCCTGATACTTTGAAACATTATGTAGCACTTGTGAAAAACAAGTTTGACAGAAAAGTCAAGATTATTCGATCTGATCATGGAGGTGAATATCTAAATAAACAATTAAGTCCAGACTCAGTTAACTGCAACTTATTCCCCACAGCAGAATGGCATAGCAGAGAGGAAGAATAGAACTCTGGTAGAAATGGCACGTTGTATGCTGATTGATGCAGGCTTACCAAATCAATTTTGGGGTGAAGCTGTGATGACTGCTAATTTCATACAAAACAGAGTCCTTACTCGAGCAAAGAAATTAACACCATATGAACTGTGGAATAATGAAAAGCCTAAAGTAAAGAATTTACAGATTTTTGGTTCCAAATGTTTTGTTCATGTTCCAACCCAGAAACGCCAGAAATTGGATAATACAGGAACAGAAGCAATATTTCTTGGATATGATGAAGAATCAAAAGCTTATCGTTGCTACAATTTAGCTTCACAAAAGGTGATAATCAGTCGAGATGTCAAGTTCAGTGTGGAAGCATATCAAGGGAAACGTGATGATTTAAATAGATCTGAAATCGACATAAATGTTGATTCCAAAGTTAAAATATCACATCGAGAAGTAGAAATTCAGGAGTAGAGTGATAAAGAAAATGAATCAGTTAAAGACTCTCAGACTCGAGTTTCTCAGAGACCAACAAAAGGAATTGCTCCGCAAAGACTGATTGAAGAATGTCATACTACAAGAGAAGTTATTAAAGAACCCAAATCCTACAATGAAGCAATTTCCAGCAAATTCAAAGAGAGATGGCTTCATGCAATGCAAGAAGAATTGACATCACTAGAAGAAAATGGAACTTGGGAATTATGTAGTCTTCCTAAAAATCAAACAGCGTTTGGAAGCAAATGGATTTTTAAGATCAAGGAGAGCAAAGATGGTAGCATTCAGCAGTTCAAAGCACGTCTCGTGGCTCAAGGGTTTTCACAGAAGTATGGTGAAGACTACGATGAGACTTTTGCTCCAGTTGTACGTCAAACAACCTTACATACCTTACTTTCAATTGCATCTAAAGAAAACCTATCAGTCTACCACTTTGATGTAAAGATAGCATTTTTAAATGGAGAATTGAATGAGGTAATATACATGAAACAGCCTCCAGGTTTTGCTACAGAGGATTCATCAAAGGTATGTTTATTGAAGAAAAGTATTTATGGACTAAAACAAGCAGCCAGAGTTTGGAATGAAGCAGTACATAAGGTTACTGTTAATTCAGATTTCAAACAAAGTGAAGTAGATCCATGCCTTTATTCAAGACAATCCTTGGTTGGTTGGTGTTATATCCTTATTTATGTAGATGATATCATAATTGCTATCAAATCTGAAGATGAGATAAATAAAGTTGAAAACATTCTCTCTGAGGAGTTTAAGATAAAGAATCTTGGCTTAATACAGTGCTACCTTGGAATTGAAGTTACAAAATATTCAAGTGGGAATTTTCAACTCTGTCAGTCAGATTATATCAACAAAACTGCATTTGATTTTGGATTGTCAGATGCAAAGAAAGTCAATACACCAATGGATCAGAACTATGAGAAGTCAGAATCTACAAATCTTCTGAAAGATAATTCAAAATATAGGCAACTAATTGGACGTCTACTGTATATTTCAGTCAACACAAGACCAAATATTTCAGCAAGTGTAAGCATCCTTGCACAAAGGGTTTCCTCACCAAGCCAGGAAGATTGGACACAGTTGAAACGTGTTCTAAAGTACCTTAAGTCTACTGCCAATATGAAACTTAAGCTTAGTAACATTGAGACTCAGGAGGGACTTACATTTTTCGGATATGCTGATGCAAATTGGGCTGAAGATCGTAAGACAAGGAAGTCAAATAGTGGATACGTGTTCTTCTTAAATGGAGGGATCATCAGCTGGTGCTGCAGAAAACAAACATGTGTTTCATTATCTTCTACTGAGGCTGAATACGTTGCTCTGTCTGAAGCCTGTCAAGAAGCTCTGTGGTTGCAGCATTTGTTGAAAGACATGCACCAAGATGTGAACAGTGCCACAATAATTTACCAGGACAATCAGAGTTGTTTATCTTTGATTAAGAGTGGAAAGTTCTCTGATAGAACAAAACATATTGATACAAAGTATCATTTTGTTAAGGATTGTGTAGATAAGCAGTTGATTGAATGCAATTATTGTCCCTCTGACCTAATGATAGCTGATTTGTTAACCAAACCCAGCAGGCATATTGCATTAAGAGAAAAATGTAAGGTTGTGCAAACGAGGAGTGGTGTTGGTTATTCTGTAATCGTTTATACAACTTTTGTGTTTTTTTTTGTAGCTTAGCAACTCTGTTTGTTCTTCTGATAGCTTGCCCATGTAACGGCAAAAGTGTTAAATTAAATATCCAATTATCTTAATTGTGTCATATCTTTTATACATGTTAAAGCTTCCAGTCCGAGAGAATACAAACAACACATTTGGTATTTTGTAGGACCTGCATGTCGATACCATGAATTTGCATGCTCTTCTGGAACGCAGTGCATTCCCCATGCATTCCAATGTGACCCAGACACTGTACCTCACGCACCTCTATTTTTCTTTAATGCATTTCACTTCCACTTGACAACATTATGAAGAATTTGTCAACTGGCTGGAAAACTGTTGGTCATGTGATTTTTTTATCTTTGGAGAGGAGACATCTGGTGATGAGACTGAGTAATGAGTTTTATTGTTAGGGAAGGTTGAAATTCATTAGATGGATTGCAAACCAATTGTGACATTCCCCCACCTACTTTGGCGTGGTCTGGTTATATTTGGTGATAGCCCATCTGTTAGGTTGCATTAATACCGCCAGCTGTTCATAAAATATCTTCTTCTTCTTCTTCCTCTTTCCCTTCTACCTTTACAGCGTAGGGGTGGCTCCGTAAATCCATCTTCTCCAGTCATTCCTATCCCTCATCATTCTCTTCATTTCTTCCATTGTCTTGTTCCTTTTTCTTCCAATCTTTTCCATTCTGTCCTCAAACATTATCCGGGGTCTTCCTACTCCTCTCCTTCCTTGTACCCTTACTTCTAGCATCTGTTTAACTTTACTATCCTCTGCCATTCTAAATGCATGTCCCCACCATTTCAATTGTTTTTGTTCGATTTTCTCATCCAGTGATCCTTGACCTACTTCTTCTGTTCATAAAATATACCCATGGTAAAGCTATGGTCATAGTTGATGTTACTGCATCCATTACTGAATGTTGTCACTGAAGCTCTTTTTTTTTAACTGGCTGCAGGGAAGGCAACCGATAGATTTAACCCACCGGCGGGTGTGCTGTTGTAAAAAGTACAACAGCAACCGTTTTTATGCTTTATCAATGCCTTAACCTTGAGCTAATGTGCCGCCGCTACAATGTATTCCTCTATTGTTGTTTACTTGACAATGTTACTATGGTTTCAGTTTCCTTGTTCAGCTTTGACAGTTTATTTTCTGCATTGTAAGCAATGAGGTGTTGAATGTTGTAAGAAGTACAACGTGTGCCTGCTCTTGTAACGGTGGCAAACTTTGTTTCTAGCAGTCAATATGCAGAGGTGAGTATAATAAAAAAGTGAAATGTACTTATTCATTGCTTTTTATTTTCAATAGCTGCATATTAAATGTTGATTTTGTTATATTGGTATGTTTCTTTTGTTATTTTATTTCAGTTCGAAAGGTTTATCAGAAGAGGAAATTTGCAAGTTACTCTTAGAGAGCAATGATGAAGTATATTCAGACTTTTCAGAACTGGAGGAAAGTGACGTGGATTTGAGTGATGAAAATATTGAACCTGAGGACCATGACAGCGAATCTGAACTGGAAGTGATTTTGTAGAGCCCATGGAAGATCTGGAATTCTTTATTGGAAAAGACCAAGTTACGCGTTGGTGTAAAAGCGAGTGTGCTAACTCTCAAAAACCAAAAGAAAAAACAATGTGAAAATTCTGCCAGGCCCCAAGAGAAATGTGATGGACATAACTGATGAAGTCGATGCTTTTCTGAAAATAATTGAGCTTGACATTATTGATAAAATTTAAACTATATAAATATGTATATAACTAGACAGTGAGGCACTCATAAATTCTCGTGTGAAAGGGATAATAAAGTGACATCAAGACAGGAAATAATGGCAGTGTTGAGGATTCTTTTCTTGATTGGTACATGAAAGGGTGATCATGCTAATGTAAAGGAACTTTGGGCGGCAGATGGAACAGGAATGCAACTGCTTAGGGCTGCAATGAGTTACAAAAGGTTTCTGTTTCTTCTACGTTGTATGCAGTTTGATGACATGGAAACGAGGAATGATAGGAGAAAAACTGATAAGTTGGCTGCAATTCGTACAGTGTTGGAAGCTTTTGTTGCTAATTGTCAAAATTCATATACCCTAGGTGAATTCACCACAGTAGATGAAATGCTTCATCCCTTTAGAGGTCGGTGTGAATGGATACAGTACATTCCCAGCAAACCAGCTAAATATGGAATAAAGATGTTTGCATTATGCGATGCAAAAACATTTTATTGCAGTAATCTGGAGGTTTATTCCCGCATGCAACCAGAAGGGCATTACCGCGTATCTAATGCTCCTGAGGATATAGTGAAGAGAGTTATGGTGCCAATAGAAAACTCCAACAGGAATCTAACTACTGACAATTGGTACACAAGCTATCCACTTGCTGAATATTTACTGCAAAAGAAAATTACGTGTATTGGAACAATGAGGAACAACAGACAGCAAATTCCTCCAGAATTTCTCCCAAACAAAACAAGAGAAATTGGAAAAGCATTGTTTGGATTTCAGAAGGACAAGACCTTAGTTTCATATGTTCCTTGTAAAAACCGTGCTGTCGTACTTCTGTCTACTATGCATGACACAGCAGCACTTGATGAAACTCACAAACCAGAAATAATCACAGACTACAATATGATAAACGGTGGAGTTGATGTTGTAGATAAAATGTGTGCCTCTTACTCCGTTTCAAGGATTACTAGAAGATGGCCATTGGCTATATTCTTCACCCTTTTGAACATTGCTGGCATAAATTCGCAAGTATTGTTCTCCTTTACAAAGCCAGAGGCAACTTCACGAAGACGTATTTACCTCAAGAAGCTAGCAGAAAGTCTTATGAAAGAACAACTCGCATCTAGAATCCAAGTTAAATTGCTGCCAGCCGATCTCACCGTATTTCTTATGCAGTTCCGTGGAGAAGCATTGTCTTCTGAAGATAAGATCCTTGAACCTCTGGCAAACAAACATGGGACATGTATCCTATGTGGACGTCAAAAAAATTCCTCAACTTCCATTAAATGTGATAGATGCGGAAACTTTGCTTGTAAAAGTCATACTAAGAAACAAATTGTATGTGAAAGGTGTTATGAAAGTGAATGTGTTTCAGAATAGCTGGATAAAATGGTATCATAGAGAATTAAAAGAGCTAAGCTTTTGTTATAAGATCTGATAATAGTTGTATTGAACTGTTTTATTCAAAATATTAACCAGTTTATCATACGCTTGCTATCATTTAAAAATGTCCATGTTGTAAATTTTACAATGCACGCCTACTCATGTGACAAAATTAGGCGCGCCTGCCGGAAGGTTAATATAAACTTCTGTTTAGACACCATATTAATCTGTGAATGCATTGTATTACTCGTGTGTGTGTGCTCTTGTTCTGAATTGTTTTAGAGTGTTATATGCAGTTATTGTTACTGTTATTACTTTTGAGTTCGCAGCACAGAAGTGCATTAAATATATTATGATACTTATCGTTCAGAAGTAATTTTATCAAAAAATGCTATTGCAGAACAAGATTGCTGAAGGTGTGTGGGTTCATCATGTGTTGTGTGGTAATAATGCTATGGCATATTATCATTTGAAAGCATTTAATTTCACCCTGTGATATTTGAGGTTAGAAATAATGCTTTTATTATGTAGATTGGCAATACTGCTTTTTGGGAAATGTGCACTGCAGTTTAGCGTGATGTCAGCCATATTGAATTCTTGGAAACTGCCAATGAGCTGTTTCCCCTACACTAGAAATCACCTGTAAACTGATAGATCATTACCTGCTATATGATATCACCATTACCACCTACTGTAAGAGCAGATGCATTAATTGAAAAGATCTGAAACCTCCCCTATTTCTGTTGAAACTGGAGATAGATTAAGCTTAACTGCTGTCAACCAAATTCAGATTCATTTCAAGAAGTACACTGGAGAGCATAAGAATTAAAGAATCTGTCACCAAGCAGGCCAAGATTGTATGAGAAAAGTCACATACACTAAAAGGTCGGCAGTTTGAGTCCCACAGGTTGAGGATTAATGAGTGAAGCTGATCAGCCAACAACAGAATCACTAGATGATATACTGGAAATGCAGAAAAAGAACACTAGTATGGCAAGCAAGGTAGAACTTCATAAAAAGACTGCTCCACCTAAGGATGATATCATCTTGAGCTACCTACAGAAAGCTTGAACAAATGACAAGAGCAAAATAGATGCTGTATACGGAGTAAGATATGAAGATGGAAGCTACATGCTAGCAAAGAAGATCAGTGACTTTATCAGTAATCAAGTTTGAGTAGGTGAAGAAACCTATGAGGTACACCTGGATTGTGTAAACTCATCTTCAAGAAGATGCCTGAAATGCATGCATACACTGAGGAGGATCTGAATACATACAGGAAAATACTGAAAGCAACTCATGTGCATGGGTAACATTTCAGCAAGCATGGAAAATTGAGATCTGGCCCATTCTACAAATGATGAGGACATAAAGGAAGCATTCTATGGATGTGAACTGTCTCTACACTATATCCTAAAACTTAATTGATGGAGAAGATTTTGACTTGCCAAAGAAATGTGTGATGTTTAACTACAACAAGATTGCTGTTAGAGATACTCAGGAAGTAGGCAGCAGTTAAGAGGCTGACAGCCAAAGTATACCAAAACCTTAATACACACTTTATAGTAAGGAAGAAGTTACCTTCATTTAATAATGCACCACTGAGTTATCTACTCTAGGGTGAGTTACTTTGTGAACCAATCATTTCAGGAAGACAATTGCTCACATCAGTCATGAGTGATCAGGTAGATGGCAAGCCTTCCAGCAGCTGTTTGAAAGGAGCATGTATAATCACAAAGTAATTTCTCCCTTAGGTATTATGAGTGAGTTGATTCTCAAGAATGACAGAGCAAAGACTTATTCTTTGCAAAAAACATACCATCCCATAATACACAAAGAGAATTAAAAAGGAACAATAAACTTGATGATTACAGCAACAATAATGATGATGGTGATGTTGATGAACATTATTGTGAAATATAACAGTAATGGAAACATAGAAAGTTTTCATGCTACAGAGATAAGCAGTTGTAATAAGTGGAAAAATATGCAGAAGGGAGACTTGCAGCTTAATGTTCAAAGCATCTGGTATTCTTACCATTCCTTAAATGTGAGTATAAAAATATTGTACATGGAAAATCAAAACATCATTGTATATCTTCTTTCTTGGAAGCTTGAAAACAGTGTCTTAATAATCAGTTTAAACCAAGAAGGTGAGTTGCTTAATAACACTACACAACACTTACTTATAATTTACCAGAACATGTTTCAGACGCTGACTTTCCTCCATTATCAAACTGACATTGACTGGTTCTCCCTGGTGTTGGTGATGTTTTCTCTGCTGATGTTTTCTCTGGTGGTTCAAGGAACTTGCTAAAGATATCATTCTTGGGGATGCCAAAATTAAATACTCTGTTTCTATTTTTTTCAAAATGAAGATTTGTTCCCACATGGACAGCTCTTGTTTTCCCGTTATGTGTTTGAGGAGTTTCGGTTCTGGCTTTGTGTTGTGGTTTTTTGTCGAGTTGAGTGGCAACTACTGATTTTTCCAACTGTTTGTTTTTTATGTTTCTAAAGTGTTTCTTGGATCTTATTTCTAAATTTCTTTTGGTTTTACCTATATACACTTTATTACAGCCACTGCATTCAATTTGGTATATGCCAGATTTTTTACTAAGTGGGATGGTATCTTTGATGTTTGAGTTTGGTAGATTTTTTTATGGAGTAGTGGTTCACTGGTGCTAGCTGAATGTTCTATTCTTTGAAACCCTTTTTGAATTTTTCAAAGGCCAAGGATGGAATGTGAATTTTTTTAATGCCATTTTTATTTCTGCATCTGTGAGTGTTGTAGTTTCTTTTAGTAACTTTTTTGTTTCTGCTTGTTTCACTTTTTTATCTACTAATGAATTGGGGAAGCCATTTTTGTGCTATTTCAATTATTTTGCAATATTCTGCTTTGTATTCTTCTTTTGGAAGGAGGATGTTTACCAATCTATGTGTTAAGCTATTGAGGATTGCCTGTTTGTGACTTCTTGGACTGTAACTAAGAGCTTTTCTATAATTTCCTGCGTTGGTTTTCTGTGAGTGCCAAAGTTTATTCCATTATTGTTTTTTATTATTTGTAAGTCCAGAAACGGTATTGTATATACATAAATAGTTTTAGAAACAATGATGGTTACTTCAGTGCCAATACTGAACACACATTTTCATTTCAATACAATTATTATAACATCCATATACAGAGTTAAAATTTGATTGAATCAAGATGCTAAATATTGTATTTTAAGAAAACATGTTTCTCCTGTATTGCTGTAAATAATTAACACATTTTCTGAAATTTGCAATTTTCGTTTCTTGGAATATTTTGGATGTCTTAGAATTATTTCATCTAATGTATTCAATTCAGCTTAGCAAAGGATGAAGAAAAGCTGGGAATGGCAACGGGAAAACAGATATACATTTTATGAAGTTATATCTTTTACCATTATATTTAGCTGCTTTTGTCAGGTGCCTTAATTTAAATGTATTTGTAGTAAACCTTAAAATGCATTTTATTATACAAGTTTTATTCTATATATATATATATATATACATACACACCCTAAGACAAAAAAAAATGAGCAGACCCTGGAAGCATATATTTGTCTAAGTCCATGTCGTTTCCACAGCCGATCTACAATGGTGTCACAGAATGCATGTCTTTAGCATCGTTCTGTTGTCATTTCTCACATTGAGTCTCAACTATTCAATGTGAGCAGATGGCTGATTGGTTGGACTTAGAAAAATACACGTTTCCAGAGTCTGCTCATTTTTTTGTCTTAGGGTGTATATATATCAGATCTATTAATATTTAATTATTAGACTTTTCACAACACATGTTTCATGTTCTAGACAATCAAGATGGAGGAGTGAATCTGCGCACTTATCCTAATGACCAGATATTAAGCGAAAGTGAGTACAATAACTTACGTAAGCTTAGGCGGCCAGTGTCCATAATAATAAGTTTTTTCTTGGGAAGGCCGCATCTTGGTTGTGTTGTTGCCAACGTTTCACCCTACTATGTGGAGTTCTAGGCCTTCCCCGGAAAAAACTTATTATTAAAGTGAGTACAAGTTTAATAATTTTAGCATAATAATCCTGACACAACTCTCACATTAGCAGTGAAGAATGGCATGCAACACGTTATATATTTTACTAAATTAATTGTAAACAATAGCTTCAGAAATATAAATTTTTATTAACTCACAGAAAAGCCAAAACTTGAAAATTGAGACATTTGTAGTGATTCTTAACTTTCAAATAGCTTAAAAACCTTATAATTGTTAAAAGAAATGCATGCAAGTTAAATTCTCATTAAGATAATAAACATACGCAGTTTTAACTTAGTGATTTTAAGCAAACAATAGCAATCCAAAGTATAAATTATAGAATATTAAAAATAGAAGCACTATTGACAGTGAAGTATTCTTCAATTTGAGGTTATTTTGAGTGATTTATTTACACTTACCTTCACTACTAAACTGCTTTTTTAAAGCGGAAACGTTTTCAGGACCATTCGATCCCATCATCAGCCGTTGGGTAACTGATGTTATCCTCTTGTTCCTTTTCTTTACTGTCTCTATTCTGCTGCCATCTGCTGTTAGGGGCGCAGAGCTTTAACACTTCATTCAATGCTGGTATTTCGAAATTAATAACTTTATTACTGTTCTTGATGAAGAACACCAAAGAAACATAAAATTAAAACAAATTGAAAAGTCTGCTGTAGCACATCATTTTTGGACTGAAAACCACAATATCGGCCTTAATATAAAACTGTTAAAATCTATTAATTCACCAATAGAACTGAATATTTGGGAAAAAATATACATCATCAAGAACAGTAATAAAGTTATTAATTTTGAAATACCAGCACTGAATGAAGTGTTAAAGCTCTGCGCCCCTAACACCAGATGGCAGCAGAATAGAGACAGCAGAGAAAAGGAACAAGAGGATAACGTCAGTTACCCAACGGCTGATGATGGGATCGAATGGTCCTGAAAACGTTTCCGCTTTAAAAAAGCAGTTTAGTAGTGAAGGTAAGTGTAAATAAATAACTCAAAATAACTTCAAATTTATAAATTATAGAACTTTTGCTTTGACCAAAGGTATGTGCCATAATGGTAAGGTGTGATTTTCATTTATTTGTTTACTTAATTTTTGCATTCATGGTGTTGGGCTGAGTATTAAAGAGGTTGGAATCTTAAGTGTAGCCTTACAGAGCATTTAAATGTCAACAACCACCTTACTTGTTTTTAAATGATCATATAACAACTTAAAGTCTTACAAATGATAATAGCATGTCATCTATTTCTACATATCCCAAGCTGCCAAAACCTGCCAAAAAAGGAAATTCCAAGATTTTAAACATTTTGATCAAATTTTCAGTGTAACCTTGTCTTAAATGGCTAAAAATCACAGAAATGGTTCTTTTCACCAATAATAATCAGGTGTAGGAGCACTTACTTGCTTGTTTATTTAATTTGGTTGAAAACTCTTTTCAGAAAGCATATAATGACTAGGGCCCGGATTTTTAGTTTTTTAACTATTTTATTCCTTGATAGCTAACTGCAGTGGTTTAATTTTATTATCTGTTTCATGATCATCCGAGCCAAATACTTGAATCTTATAAAACCTAAAAATGACTAAATGAGACTTTAAAACCTAAAAGAGGCTAAATCTCCTATTTATTTTAAAATGGAAACAAACAAAAAAACAATTTTAGAATGGGAAAATGAAATGTTTATGAAATTATGAATAGACTTTGACTGTTACATCTTTGCTACGTCTTTTCGCTTATGTATGCTTAGAGGAGTATTGAAAACAATGCAAGAGGCAAGTGACTTGCATTTTGCTGTGTGGGACCAAGCTCTATATTGTTGCAAGCAAGCAATGTGGGGATTGCTGTCGAGGGGAAAGGTGCATTAGCAGAACCTGCCATAAACTCAAACCAATCAGTTTAAAAACAGTATCCGTTGTGTTCAGTCAACTATCGTGTTATGTTAATGCATACAATTACTACATCGTTAGAAGTCAATTCTCCTTAGATTAAGCAGGTAATTTAAGGAGCCAGTGTCATGCATAAAGTCAGCTTATCTCGAGGGTGGTTGATTCGTCAGTGGATAGGTAACGATCCGAACTTCACCACAAATGGCAAAGTAATATTTTGCCAAATCTGCCAAAAGTGAAAGAAACAATGCCCACAGACACAAAAGCTTGAACAAATATGAACACCTTCTATACTGCACAGATAAAGTCACATTAAGCGGCTAGGTGCTGTGCAGATAAACATAACGTATGGGATAACCTGAGCAACCTGTTTTCGAATGCTGGAATGCACATAGTGTATAAACTATAATTTTATTTGCATATTTTCCAAGTGCCCTCTGGCCAAAAATGGCAGTTTGAGCAGCACAAAGGATCTACAGGACATATCAGCAACATTGCTATAAAAAAGAGGACAATTAATAATAAAATTAATAAAAAATAATATAAAAACTATTTCAGGAGGTTAAAGAACTAAAAAAAACTTTTTTAAGATAGAAAAATAACTAAAACGTTAATTTTAAGAACTTAAAAATCCGGGACCTAATAATGACGCATCTTCCACAAAATGCAAAGGTTGAAGAGAAAGAGATGTTAAAAAGTTTTTCAGATATTGAACTTAGTTGCACTGCTACAATGACCTAATTAGCTGTCTAGAAGGGTACCTCATATGATTTTAATTGCTATTGCATTTACTATAAGCTATCGTTGTACTGCTCTAGATCGTGAAGTAATATTCCAATGCAGTGATAGCGGTCCTTTAAGAATTCCAGTCGAGTGGAGGAGAGGTAATGGCCTACCTCTACCACCTGGCTATCGGGATATTAATGGACGCCTGATAATGCCTGATATAAAGGTAAGAAGTGGAATTCTCAGAATAATACTTAGCCAAAGAGAATGTATAAGAAATAACCAATGCCATGACCACCAATCCACTGCTTTCATTTTCTTCCTCGAGGAGCAATAATTAATGCCAACAGGTATGTTCTCAACTAACCATTTTTTTCTCCCAAATTAGTCTAAAATGCATACTTGGTAGATGCAAAGAAAACTGGCCAGTAAACTTTAGCTCCTCTCCTGTAGGTAAATAGATCAAGGATAACCTCTCCAAGCCCCATACTGTTTCTCAATTGAGTGGAGAGTAGATGTTTCACATTGATGAGCTACAGACCATTTGCCTTATATGAAATTTGATATGGCTCCAGGACTATAAATTCTGTTTTTGTTTTTCCAGGTGGAGCACTCTGGCACATATATTTGTCAAACTAAAAACTACCCACGTTCTCCTGCAGCACAAACATCAGTCCATCTCACAGTTAAAGCTTGTAAGTGTATAAAATATATATTCACTTTGTATGGTTTAACTTGAAATCTTTCTTGTTGTCATGGTGATAATGGTTATTACCACAATCATCATCCTTATCATTAATTATACTTTAGACTGTAGGATATTACTGCCATAGCAATTTACACATTTTGTACCTGCCTTAATTTCTTCCCATTGGAAAAAGAAATACCTTCATCTTCTTCCAAAGTAAGACATAAACAACTGATGCTATTTATTATTTATTTATTCCAACAAACTTGGTGTTTTTAAATACACAAGACGTGTGTGGCATTGAATTTTTCAGTTCCAGTTCTGCCTCTAAAACATTGCCTACACATGGCTTGTGTGTTTGAAAACACCATCAGTAAGTTTGTTGGCATAAATAAATAATAATTAGCATCTGAAGGTTATTTAATCCTGGGACATAAAGTACTTACAATAGTAAGTTACCATTGGGGTAATTGTCTCTGATGTGAGGCTGCCTTTGTTGTTTACCGGGAGAAATATGAACTGGTTGGTGAATTCAATGTGATTCTGGCAGGTTGTCACAGTAGCTTAATGGTTAGAGCACCTGCCTGGTAAGTGGACGACCTGTGGTTCAAATCCTAGCTGTAGCATTGAATTTTTCAGTTCCAGTTTCACCTCTCAAATTGATGCTATACTTGTTGTACATGTCTAGATAACACTAAAATTTAAATACAGTATAATATAAATATGTGTCCTATGTAACGATCCAGCAGAAATGAACGAAGACCACTTGAAGACCTGTGAAGCATTAAGATCAGAAGAAACTACAGTTCAAAAGTATTGGAAAGCACGAATTCTAATGGCTTCATTGCCAGATGCAATTCACTAGAAAACAACAACAACATTTCTTTTTATTCTACATAATGAAAATGAATGAATGAAAATAGCCTGTGATGTCCCATTGAGGGCAAAGGCCTCCTACAAGTAGGGGTAGCTGCTTTAAAATACTCACGCGGTGAGCTAGTCCGCATAAGAGCGTACCGTACATAATACACTAAACATTGGATTGCACATGGTCACTTAATTGTTGTTCTAGTTCTTTCCACTCCTTTCTGTTTCTGGCTATGGTGGTCCACTGTCTTCCTACTTGTTTTCTGAACAAGTCCAACCATTTGCGTCTTGGTCTTCCTGGGAGTCTCTTGCTGATGTAATTGTCCCATGTGGTTGCTCGTGCTGTCCATCTGTCATCTTGCAGCCTCATCACGTGGCTGCCCCATTTCCACTTGGTCTTCGTAGCCTGTTGTGCTATGTGTACTGTTGCTGACATCTTGTGTATCAAGGTGTTTGATATTCTATCATTCAGAGAGATGCCAAGGATCTTCCTCTGCATTTTCCTTTGGCATATCTGTAGAGTGTTTCTCTCTTTGGCTTTGAGAGCCCATGTCTGACAACCGTATAATAGCACTGGAAAAACACAGCTTTCGCGTATCTCCATTTTGAGTCTCCTATTGCGGGTTTTGTCTAGAAATATGAATTTTTGGGGCTCAGAAAGCTTTCCAAGCTCCTGTTCTACATACAGGAAATTATTCTTATTTGGTTATCTAAGAAACTTGATCATAAAGAATTAATTACATCTGTTACAAATGGCAATTCAATTACTGATTTACAGTAAAATTGTATTCCAAATCAACAATATTTTTCACTTGGAAACAGCAATTATGCCGCAGAAAGAGATGGCATATCTAATTAAAAGCTTTTTCTAGACAATTGACACGTCACCGTTACCAATTCTTTGAAGTGTTATACCAATGGTTTCCAAGTTTTAACAAATGTATAACATAAATATTCATAATAATGACACTAAGAGTCAATGGATAATTATTTACTGCAGTACCTGCAATGGATATTTTTTTTTAAATTGCTGAATAATAGCTTACTGATGCTTTGGAATATCTTTCTGGATGCAAAACTTTAGTTTGGGTACAAACACTAGTATTACAGTACATGTGTATCACTTTGAACTTGCCATAATCAGTTACAGTACACAGTAAGACAAAGGATGATCCTAACCCTATCCATTTGAATGTCCATAAGTTTTATTTTTCTGAAATCCAATTATTTGCCATACACATATGCCCATGTTGCACTAAATTGCTGCTTCTTCACTAACTATTCAGATGCATCGCTTTTGATAGCTTTATTCCAACCATTCCAACTTGCCCTTCTTGTTTGATAAGATCCTCTTGTCCAATATTTTAGCAAGTAAGCGGTTCTTTCAGTAAGTTTTAATTGGTAAAAAGCTGTAAAATTTTATCTCTGTGACATGAAAAGGTGTCAAAGAAATTCATTTCACACAAATTACAACTCAGTTTCACTTAAAATAGTCAACAGAAATCTATGAAGACACTATCAATATTCTTTAATTTTTAATTTATGTACAAATCTTTAATTTGATTATTAACTATTATATGCATTCACAGTCTTGGAATAAGCTTATAAATTGACATACGTGTATGTTTTTGTGACTTCCTTAAACCATCATCCACATTGTACATGCACACAAAAAAGGGTTCTTGAATAGATTTGAAACCTCAAAACTGAATACAAAGATCTAAAAGTAGACATAGAATCTTACATGACAAAATGGCCAAGATCATTAGAGGAACAATTGATGCACATCTTCTTATTGCTCCAAATGATACAATTGTCTCATAGAAGACAAAGCTAAGTAGTAACAAACAGGAAGGGAATCAAGTAGTAAAGTGGTTAAAGGTAATTAGAGATGAATGTTAGGAAATTATGATACAATATAATTTAGTACAAAGGACACATATGGTTTACATAAAATATTAACTCCTTTTTTATTCAATTCCAAATATAAGGTTTTGTCCAAATAAAAGATAGGTACCCCAAAAAATCATTAGGATTTTATTTAGCACATACTAAGCCATTAAAAGCTACAGTGGGTAGGGCATATACAAAGAATGGATGAAGGACAGATACCTAAAAAAGTGACGACAGGAGTGATGTTTGGAAAGTGACCAATAGGTAAACCTAGGAAAAGGTGGATGGATTCAGTGAAAGAGGACAGTTATCAGCTCCTAAAATGCAAAAATTGGTAACAGATCACTCTGGATAGAGATGATTGGATGTCTTGGATGAAGAAGTCCGAGGCCCACTTTGGCCTGTAGTGCCGTTGGAAGAAGAAGAAGCCATTAAAATAAATTGGTCACTAGGTGTTAAAGTAAATTAATATCAAATAGATTATTGAAATAAAACTATATTGGTGTAGATAATGACTTATTTAAAATTCAGATGACAGCTAAAACCTTGCTTTTAAAAATAAATTTTAAGCTAATACAGTGTTTTTTTATGTTTCTTTTCCCATTTGACTTTGAGGTATGTTTTTACTTTGTGATGTGACATGATTTCACCACTGACATAATTTGAAGGACAGACCGGTCCTCTAAGGTAGATAGATAACAGTGGGGACCATGGGCTGGTAGCTAACCATGTGTGGGAGAGTAAACGGGATTAAAACTGCAATGTAGGGGAAATTACACAATGTGTCAGTTCTCCCCATATGTGGTCTAATCATAGACAAGGCTGGTACTAAGAACTTTTCTCAGTTATTGATTTTTTTGTATAGATAGATATGATCTTCATGGCAACAAGCATTTTTTATTATACTTTTATGACATGCAAAATTAGTATATCAATGCAGGCCATGTGTTTTCTTACACATGGCCTATTAATTACACTTTAATGTTGCATTAGATTCAGGTTATACTTTCACACATCTGCAAAATATTTTAAAATGAAAACCATTAAAAACTATTTATCTGAGAACGTATTCTATAGTACAGAGGAATTCAAATATGGGATATAATTTGTGTACCATGAATTGAAAAAATGAAAAGATGTATACTGTGAAAAGAAGTGCAATAATTGATTTATGCATCATGTAAATATACTTGTACATTGTTATGCATGTTTACAGAGTTCTTCTGAACTCATATATCCTGTATAATCAAAACATATGGATGAATAAATCTACATATGATGGCAACAAGTAAACTAACATAGGCAACATTTACATTTCTAAATTGATACAACATAAATAAATATTAACCATATTCAAACAAAGATTATTAACTTTTACAAATACTGTTTACTTTCTTCATAAATCACAGTATTTTTAGACATATATTCTGCTACAAATGTATTCACACTCTTCATTTTCATTACTTGGAAAATTCTGCATTAGCAGCCTAATTCTACAGTATATAAGGAAACCTTTCTAAAATAATATTGCTCTTTTCTTTTTTACTTTCTCTACTACGTATAGTAAGCAGAGGACATATTGTATTCCTCCCTAAACTTTTATGTTGTGATTTCACCCAAAAAATATGTTTTCAGCACCCTGAATCCAAATAGAAACATTTTTTAGAAAAACACCTGTGAGTTTGTGTGTGTGTGTGTGCGTGCATGCGTGTGTGTGTGTGTGTTTTTGTGTGTGTGTGTGTGTGTGTGTGTGTGTGTGCGCGTGTGCATGTTTGTGTTTTTGTGTATGTGTGTGCAGCATAACTCAAAAATGAGAAGTTAATTAAAAAGCAAATTTGGTATTTAAGTTTAATATCTTTTAAACATGTTACACAAAAATTTTGAAGGAAATTCCTCCACCCTAAACTACTATTCAGAAGAAAATTTTTCAAATGTCCATAATGATTTTAATTAAAATGTCATATGATTCAGGTATTTTTTTTGACAAAAGAAATGTATATTTTGAATTTTCTGGACATAGCCTATTGGTGCGGTTTTTGCAATTATTATTATCATTGTGTCTTTTAGCTAATGAGATCTTTGTGATCTCAGGGCTTGGTAACGGATGGAATGAACATACACTCGGATTTAACTTTAGTCAAACATTTTATTTGCACCTTCTTGTTCACAATTTTTAAATCGTATCACAGTAGAAAGTCTTATTTTAGCGGATCAACTTCCCTAGCATCGCCGAAATTTAATTAAAGGTCTCTAAACACTTAGTAAATTCACTTTTACTATTTCATGATGCGTACACATAAAAATGAGTCCATCCATGCCGAATACGGAGAGGCTAGTGAACTGTTTTTTGGCGTCATTTTGACGCGACACCGCCTTTTTCATATTCATCCGCGCTATTCATCCGCGCAAATAGTTCTTTCTCGTTAGGGAAGCGATCCCATTCATCATCCCCTACTTTTATTATGGAACACAAACAATTCTAATATTTATACACATATATTAAAATCAAATATGGAAAGATTTATGACGTCTTTGTGCAAACTTATTTCTTCGTAACCATGAACCTTATCAACATGTTTTCGTCATTTAATTATCTCATACCAACATCAAAAAACGAATTACACTTTTAACAAACATTTACATGAACGATTTTCTTTTGGGGTCTTCTAATATTCTGTCTCACATGCCCCTTGTTTTGTTTTTCAAGTTGTCACCTATATTTACAATCTTGAAACACAATACAATACTTCTCCCTACTCCTCTGATGCAATCACTTTATACAATTTTTTTTTCTCTCTACAGTCTTCTTCGCTGTTTGTCTTTGTTTTTTGTTTTGGCATGACACAGCATGTCTTTATAAATTTCACATATTCAATTACTACACAATACATGTTCAGTTATTATACATCACATATTCAGTTATTATACAATACATATTCAGTTATTGTGCAACACATTCAGTTATTATACAACACATATTCAGTTCTTATACAACACATACTCAGTTATTGTACATTTGACATTGACACAAATATAATTTAAGTGTATCATGGTTTATTATGTGGCTTTTGACTTATGTTCCTTGTTATGAGGAGAGAAAAACAGGATACAAATTTTGAGCTAATGATTATGATCATATTTATGGCAATATTTTATTCAGTTCTTTGCCTTCTTTGTCTTGTAATGTCTTATGTATAGGCAGGTTGTTGAGTCGGTTCTTAAACTCTGATGTTACTAATGGTACCATTTTTTTAATTGGGTTATTATTCATTATTATTTGGTTCAACATTTCTTCGAGCTTAGCATTGGCTATATCCATCTTAATTCATGGGCATTGCTTTTCTGATTATGGTTTTCCTTACTTCACTAATTGTCACCTCTTTGTCTCTTATCTCTATAAGAGAAAACTTCTATACTTATAATTATTCTGCAATTGTATTATTTTCTTCTCAATTCACCCTCGACATCTTTGTGTCAAAATATTTTATCTTTGTCATCACAATTGATTCCTTTTTATTTTTGTCCCTGACATTCTTATGTCAAAAACACATTATTTTCCGTCGCTATAATTCATTTCTTTAATGACAATCAGTGTCCTCATCTGTCTTTGTTGACAATGCTCTTTGTGGTCAATATAGCCGATGACTATGTTGGTTACTTTCTTGTTGTAATTTCTAATCTGAACATAATTTTCTATAAGTAACCCATTAAAAATTGTTATTTTCCATCATCTCTACTATTCCTGCCTTACATATTTGTTGGCAAAGACTATTTGGTCCTTTCTTTGTATGGTTTTAATTTATTTTTATGGTATCTTCCTACCAACTTGCCATTTGTATTCTGTAGCTCATACGTGTGGTCACCCAGCTGTTTTGTTATGACCAGTGCTCCAGTGTACAGTAGTTCCATCTTTCTCTTCGTGTAGCCATCACAGTGTCTATGTCAATTGTTAACCTCTTGGGTTTTGTGTTGTTGGTCATCCACTCGGTTGGGACGAACTTAGTTATTGTAATTTCCCTGAGTGTTGGTGGTGGTTGTTGTTTCTGTATTTTGTGCAACATCTGCCCTATTTGGCACATTTTCATCTACTTCCTGCTGTCTTATGTTGCCAGTGTACCATTGGTTTCTGCCCCTTTGGCGTGAACCCCTGTTGTATGACGGTCTTTGGTTGTTGAACTATTCCCTACAGAATCGTATGTGATTCACTTGATGGGTACAGTCTCCTGGTCTTCCACGATCATATGTATATGTTCTGTATCTCGATTCACCCCGTGGTATTGTGTCGTGGTACCGCTGTCTTGTGTTCTCCATCCTCTCGCCATGATTGTTTGGTTGTGGGAAATGGTGTGCCCCTCTCCCCCTTTCATGGGTGCTCCTAGTATTTCTATCTTCTCCCTCATTCTGGTTGTTCGTAGCCGTGCTCAGGTTTAAGATGGGTGAGTTTGGGTGACCGTTCCTATGTCTATGCTCATTAGGCCGACCATTTTGTGTTTCAAAGGCTGTCAGCAATTCTATCATATCTGCAAAATCTACTGGTCTCGCAACAATTAACCCTGTTCTCACCGTGTCTGGGAAATGTCTTGTTATGCTGGTAATTAGCTCTGCTTCCGACAAGTTAGGGTCTAATAGCTTTCCTTTGTTGGCTACTTTCATAAAGTAATCGACTAGCGATAACCCTTTGGTTGGATCATATCTACCTGTTGCTAGCTCTACCCTAGTTTGGT
This sequence comes from Tenodera sinensis, assembly GCA_030765045.1. Classification (NCBI taxonomy): domain Eukaryota; kingdom Metazoa; phylum Arthropoda; class Insecta; order Mantodea; family Mantidae; genus Tenodera; species Tenodera sinensis. The sequence continues at coordinate 178,677,919 of CM060963.1, read as the reverse complement.
TTTGCTTAGCTGGGCCCCAATACCTTGATAGGAATAAATTTCTGAAGGAGCTATACGACTCATGACCAGCTAGTGTTAACCTGAGCCATTCTAATGCCTTGTTTTTTAAGCTTTTCTTGACTATCATCATCCTAAGCTCATTTGGTATCCTTTTCACTTTAAAGTACTCTTCCATCTCTTTAACAAAGAGTTTTGGATCGTCTCCCTTCTCCTCGTCAAATGTAGGTGGTGTGATTTCATGTAATATGCTGTTGGTGTAACATGTGTTGTGTGTTGTGTCATTGTTTGGTTGTGAACCTCTTTCTCTGTATGGTGAGTCAACATTTTGTACATTATTCAAATAACTCTCATCTTGTACATTACTTACATCTAAATCATCTTGCCTTTGTAGTGCATTCACAACATCATTTACATTAGCCAAACTTTCTTTCCCTTTTTTCATTTCTTCACAAATTGATTTTAAATCATTCTTCATTTCTAAGTGACTTTGTTTCATATCATTTATAGCATCCTGTTGCGAATGCACCACATCAGTCGTCTTAATTTTAGGCATTACAATTTGTTCTACAGTTTCATTAATAATGTCTTACTTTACTACCTCAATCTCTTTCCTTAATTCCTCAGTTATTTCTGCTTTTACATTTGTAATCTTACAGTCTACACTTACATTACATTCTGTTATTTCATTTCTACATCTACCAATTTCTCCTTCTAATACAATCTTATTTTCTCTCATTTCTGATTCTATTTTTCCCATCCTATCTCCTATGATTTCTATCCTAGCTTCTAAGGCTTCCTTTGTCTCATTTAAGTTTTTATGTACTAATTTTAAATTAGTTTCCATTACTTTCATATTTTCTTTACACTCCTGTCTTCCTAATTACATTTTCTGTTCTAAGTTCTTTCTCACTTCCTCCACTTTCTGACCTATCTCTTCCTTATTCTGTTCCAGTTTCTGACCTATTTCTTTTTTATTATTTTCCAAGTCCTCTCTCACTCCCTCTATTTTCTGACCTAAACTTTGTTCTATGTCCTGTTTAAATTCTGCGTTATTTTGTTCCATTTTCTGACCTAATTCTACCTTGTTTTGTTCCATTTTTTGACCTAAACTTTGTTCTAGTCTTTCAAACATGATCATTAATAAACTTTGGTCTCTTCCTATTGCAACCTGTTCCTCACTTTCTGGTTCTATTTGATAACTAGGCCTATCTGCCCCTTCCCCCACTCCTGTTTCTATCTCTTTTCGCGACATTTTAGTTTCTTTATTCAATTCACTTAGGGTTAAAAGTCCCACTACTTTACCGCTTCTCAGTAACATAAAAATGAAAATAAACTGGATGTAAAAATAAAAATTTTTGATCCTACTTTTTTTTCGTTGATTTGTCCAGTTATGTACGTCTCCTGGGCAGTTGGCTTCGCTAGACGATCTCTGGTGTTTTCCCACGTTGATTATCCGTGCATCGGTGTTCTGATGTATCGTTGATTATCCGTTCATCGGTGTTCTGATGTCGATATCAAACGATGGTCTTATGGCGTCTTCTTTCCTTTTGGCGCGATGATATGGCGTCACTTGATGTTTATCGTAAGTTCAATTCCCGTTATTTCCATCCCATCCTAAATTCGTGTTTCACGTTGGGCAAGCCATTTTTGTGCGGTTTTTGCAATTATTTTCGTCGCTATGTCTTTAAGCTAATGAGATCTTTGTGATCTCAGGGCTTGGTAACGGATGGAATGAACATACACTCGGGTTTAACTTTAGTCAGACATTTTATTTGCACCTTCTTGTTCACAATTTTTAAATCGTATCACAGTAGAAAGTCTTATTTTAGCGGATCAACTTCCCTAGCATCGCCGAAATTTAATTAAAGGTCTCTAAACACTTAGTAAATTCACTTTTACTATTTCATGACGCGTACACATAAAAATGCGTCCATCCATGCCGAATACGGAGAGGCTAGTGAACTGTTTTTTGGCGTCGTTTTGACGCGACACCGCCTTTTTCATATTCATCCGCGCAAATAGTTCTTTCTCGTTAGGGAAGCGATCCCATTCATCGTCCCCTACTTTTATTATGGAACACAAACAATTCTAATATTTATACACATATATTAAAATCAAATATGGAAAGATTTATGACGTCTTTGTGCAAACTTATTTCTTCGTAACAATGAACCTTATCAACATGTTTTCGTCATTTAATTATCTCATACCAACATCAAAAAACGAATTGCACTTTTAACAAACATTTACATGAACGATTTTCTTTTGGGGTCTTCTAATATTCTGTCTCACTATGTAGTTCTGTTTACTCATGATGACTTTTGAATAACTCCTAAATAATAAGAGACAGATCATGTCTTACTATACACAAAATGTAGATCTTGTTAAAACACACAATTTATGACCAAATAAATTTTTTCATGGAGTGAGCCATTTCAGAGATGTGAGATTTGGAATACCTAAGCTTTCGTCAAACAGAAGATCGTTATTCATCCAAGTTGTCGACAGGCCCTTAAACCCAACACACTCACTCACTCACTTGTTATTCATTTTTTATATCTTAGCCATGCAAACAGAATGCAATCTCAAAGGTGAAAAAGATCTGACTATTGCTCAAAGCCTACTGTATTCTCATATTCCCCTAGCACCTACAAGGAAATAAGCAATAACTAATTTCTGCAAATGTTTATATTGACTAACACAAAGAAGATATAGGAATAAAAGTTTGTAGGAATGGTTAGTACAAGAGTAGAGAAAGTCATGTGAGTGCATCACATCAGATTTTTTTGTTTTCCTTATACATGGTAATTATATTCTGGTGAGTACTAATCAGTGTCATAATCTTTTCTTCACTGTTACTCTTTATTTTCCCAGAACAATTAATGGATTTTCAGATGCTCAAAATCACAATAAGAATAAAAGATGAACATGCATACATGTGTATATGCACAGATACACACACAGAACACACACATCAGACACACACACACAAACACACACAGACACACACACTCACACAGACACACACAGACACGCACATGCACATGCCCATGCCTATGCCCACACCCATGCACACACACACATGCACATATATCACACATATATAATCTCTGTATACTTTGTTTGTTAACAATTTAAATTGAGAACATGGTTTTCTATTGCCAACATCTACAGCTCTTTTATTCTCATTTATTTTTTCTTGACTTCATGTCATTAATAGTCGCTGATTTTTTGTATTGAAGTTGTTTCTTATCAACAACATTCATAGCTTGGCTTACTCTTCTTGCCTGCAGTACTTTCAAGATATAAGGCAATACAATTAAATCTTTCAGCACTTAATGATTTTGCAGAAGTATTTGAATGAACCTATAGACACTTTAGTTTCACTTAACTTGCTTTTTATCTGGATATGTTCCAAAGACCACCATCTTCATTGTCAACTGGGTACACAAAAATACATGTAGAGTCGAAAAACTGCTGACAATGAACAGGAAGGTGTTTAAACACATCTGCGCAAAAAGTAAGATAAGGTTGACTCAAATACTTCTACATAATCATTGGAAAAGTTTCACTGTTTACTTCACTTTATGTATATGTTAAGTGGAGCTTTCAGCATTTTTTTTATATTTCTCCTGGTAGCATAAGAAAGTTCTGTATTGGGAACAATCTGTTATGGCAGTTTAATTTTCCATAAGCATCTTAGTAGTTGTAATTTCCATTTGTTATTTTAGAGGAGCATATTATCACAGTTGAACTCAATTATTATGTTATTCATAAATACTAAGGAACAAAATTATTTATCAGCAGATCTTTGAAGTTATATCATATGGTGCATTTATTTTAAGAATTCTTTTGTTTGTGTGCATGAAAATCAAGTAGTGAATAGTGTAGTTGGGCTTTAATACCTGGAATAATTCATTTAAACAAGAAGCATTATTAATTGAAAATAAATAAATAAATATATGTCCCTTTCTGAAATTATGTTACTAGTTCAGCTACAAAAACTAATGACATCTGCTAACAATTTCAGACACTCCAATTCCTACCCAACCTAGGGCCTGTGGAATTAATGAAGCAACTTGTTCAAATGGGGAATGCATTAACAAGCAATATGTGTGTGATGACAAGTATGACTGCAGTGATGGTTCTGATGAAATACAATGTAGTAAGTGTTACAGCTTAATTTAAACTTGCTTGTCAAGAAGCTTCTTATGCACATATTTCTTTTTCTTGCCTTTTTTTAAAGTCATCAGCTTTATTTTTCCTTTCTGAGTGTAATTCGTGGCAAATAATTATTTTTGTTATAGATTCACATGGTTGTGATCCAAACGAGTTCCGTTGTGCAAATAAAAAATGTGTTATCAAAACCTGGCACTGTGATGGAGATGATGACTGTGGAGATAACTCTGATGAAACAAATTGTCCCACCAATCCACCTGGTAAATATAATTACTTTATGTTTATAAAATAGTTTCAGGAGAGATAAACTTTAAACAAATGGTCGATTTAACTCAAATCATCTTGCATACAGAGCCTAATAAGCAAAAGTGACAGTTTTACTTTTTTCAGGATTTTATATATGAATCTCTATAAAATAGCTTCATATGCTGGTATAATTAACTGTATCATGCATTTTTCACTTCTTAACAATAAAATTAACTGGTATATCATCTAGGAACTAAGAAAGCAATTGCTAACCTAATAAAATACAAATATGCATATTTAAAATAAATAAAAGTTAAATAATCATTCAAATAAATGTTCTGAAATGGGGACAGTAATTGTGGATAGTATTCAGAATATTTATTGTTATTGAGTCTTAAATTTTTGTCATTATTGCAGCTTTCTTATGTTTCATTAATATTTTTCCTAAAAAACTAATTTTAGCTGTTTATATATTATAGCTGTGTAAGGTTAGTTTTTTATGCCAATGGAATATTTTGAATATTAAGGTATTTTCGCATTGTGAATAAATTAGATAATTAATTTCCTCAAAACTATAAAACAATTGTGCTGAAACTTTATGTGGTAACATAACACCTTTAAGTGTGCAATGCATTGGTTTCATATCTATAAAAATATATAAAATTGAAATTTCAGTACTAAGATCCCATAAGAATTCACATGACTTTCTCTACTCTTGTACTAACTATTCTTACAAACTCTTGTTCCTATATCTTCTTCGTGTTGGTTGAGATAAACATTTGTACAAATTATCTTATTGCTTATTTCCTCGTAGGTACACGGGAAATGTGGGAATACAGAAGGCTTTGAGCGATAGTCAAATGTTTTAGAGTTGGTCGGAATATCAAGGCTTAAAAATACCGTTCCTTGCACGGCCAAGAGATAAAAACTGAATAAAGACCGTCCATTTGAGAAGAGTGTAAGTGTTGCAGGACTCACACAGATAGCAAGGAATATCTCTGAAATAGTTCACTCCAAATAAAACTCATTTGTACAGGACGTGTGTTTTAACCAGATCTACAGCTTTTGTATAGTAAGGTTTCGTCTATTTCTTACGGTTTACCAGTTATGCAAAAGTCATCCAGGGTAGACAGGATACGTGGACTATAGACAGAAAGTTCAACATATGTTTCATTTATCATAAAATATTTTTAAAATATGGTATTTTAATCAAAATCGTTTTGAGAAAATCAAAATTATGCTGTTTATACAGACACACACGTGTGCGCGCACACACACACACACACACACAGACACACACACAACCACACACACACAACCACACACACACAGACACACATACACACACAGACACACACACACACACGGGCCCTTTTTTAAAAAAAATCTTTTTCTGATTCAGGGGGACTCAACAGACATTTTCGATGAAATTTTGACATCGAAATTTTGGGATGAATATAGTACTTCCCCTACTTACTATACGTAGCAGAGAAAGTAATTAAAACAATTTTTACCGCGCTAAGGAGAGAATCATGTGAGAGTATACACCTGATGCTAAATATGCTAAAGTGTACTTACTATCTATTATCTTAAGTGTTTTCTCTGTCTGATGACGTGTAAATGCAGTGTCAGGGCGGAAAGCTGTTTTACAGTAGTAATTTGGTGTTTGCAGAAGTGCTCGACGAATGTACCATAAACATTGTAAATAATCCTGTTTGATAGAGAGGGGAGGGGAGGGGAGGGGAGGGGAGGGGAGGCGGCGCCCGTCTAGAGACAGACGAACATCCATTGCCTTCCTTTGTCCCCTTACCTTCTGCCAACATCCAATTCAAACACTCATGTCTCTTACTCACATAATTCTCTTAATAAAGTAATTGATCAGCTGCAGAGAGGCACAGTTATGGGATCAGAGAAGTACTTACTCTATCGATAATGAAATGGAAAAAATCTGACGTGTTGCACTTGCATGACCTTCTCTGCTCTTGTGCTGGCCATTCTTGCAGGCTCTTATTCCTATATCTTCTTCATATTAGTTGAGATAAACATTTGTACAGGTTGTCTTATTGTTTATTTCCTTGTAGGTGCAAGGAGAATACAGTAGGGTTTGAGCGATGGTCAAATCTTTTAAAGCTCTTAAATTCCGTTCTCTTTGCACCGTTAATATAAAAAAATGAACAACGATTTTGCATTTGACGAAAGTTTCTTCTCCAAAACTCTCACAAACAACAAAGAATATCCCCGATATAGTTCATTTAACAAAAAATTTTATTTGGACATAAATTCTGTATTTTAATAAGATCTACATTTTTTCTATGGTGAGATCTGGTGTATCTCTTGCGGTTTACCAGTTGTGCGAAAGTCATCCAGGCTAAGCAGGACTACACGGCTTATGGCAGGAAAATTCAAGATATGCATTTTTATTTTTCATAAAGTATCTGGAACATGTGCCATTTTAATCGAAATTGTTACAGCCATTTTCAGGGGTCTCCGTCTAGGGGATATGTGAATAGCGACCACAAGGTACCCAAGCTGAGCAGAACATTACTTCCACTTACTGGTGTTTTGCTCCTCACTGTAACTTTTCTATCTGACCTTACCTTGGTCATCTCTTGTTCTCTTCCGACCCCGATGCTATTAGGGTTCCCGAGGGGTAGGGAATCTTTATTTTTCCAACCTCTCCATTTCTCTATAAAATATTAACCCCTAACATGCTGACCTGTCATGGCATGTAATACGTACTCTGATTGGTGATCAGAGGATATTGACGTTGAATTTATTTTGATAACTCTCCCGGTCAGGTCGCTGAGACCCGTTAACCAACGACAGGTGTGGTCCTCCAGACATTCTGGGGGTTGTGAGAGAGGGATGTGACCGCCGAAACATAAAAATATGGTGCTCTCTAAAAAGCGGTTACTATTACTGCTATTGCTCTCTTGAATGTTTTTTGGAGAGCAAGAGGGTTAATGACTTCATTGTCAGAAATCCAGCATTAGCTAACAACAATATTATAGCCCTTATTGATAAACATTTGGTATTTTGCAGGACCTGCATGTTGATACCATGAATTTGCATGCTCTTCTGGAACACAGTGCATTCCCCATGCATTCCAATGTGACCAAGAAATAGACTGTACAGATGAAAGTGATGAATTAGGATGTTATAAGTACATTTAAATCAAATATTCTGCTCTGTTAAATTGATCCCAGTAGATTCATTCATAATAAAAAATATACAAATTGAGTTGACTGAGACACTGTACCTCACGCACTTCTATTTTTCTTTAATGCTTTTGCTTCCACTTGACAACATTATGAAGAATTTGTCAACTGGCTGGAAAACTGTTGGTCATGTGATTTTTTTATCTTTGGAGAGGAGACATCTGATGATGAGACTGAGTAATGAGTTTTCTTGTTAGGGAAGGTTGAAATTCATTAGATGGATTGCAAACCAACTGTGACATTCCCCCGCCTATTTTGGCGTGGTCTGGTTATATTTGTGGATAGTCCATCTGTTAGGTTGCATTAATACTGCCAGCTGTTCATAAAATATACCCATGGTAAAGCTATGGCCATAGTTAATGTTACTGCATCCATTACTGAATGTTGTCACTGAAGCTCTTTTTTTTTAACTGGCTGCAGGGAAGGCAACCGATAGATTTTAATATAAACGTCTGTTTACACACTGTATTAATCCGTGGATGCCATTGTATTATTCGTGTGTGTGTGCTTTTGTTCTGAATTGTTTTAGAGTGTTATATGCAGTTGTAGTTACTGTTATTACTTTTGAGTTCGCAGCACAGAAGTGCATTAAATGTATTATGATATTTATCGTTCAGAAGTAATTTTATCCAAAAATTCTATTGCAGAACAAGATTGCTGAAGGTATGTGGGTTCATCATCTGTTGTGTGGTAACAATGTTCAGGGATATTATCGTTTGAAAGCATTTACTTTCACCCTGTGGTATTTGAGGTTAGAAATAATGCTTTTATTATGTAGATTGGCAATACTGCTTTTTGGGAAATGTGCACTGCAGTTTAGCGTGATGTCAGCCATATTGAATTCTTGGAAACTGTCAATGAGCTGTTTCCCCTATTCTAGAAATCACCTGTAAACTGATAGATCATTACCTGCTATATGATATCACCATTACCACCTACTGTAAGAGCAGATGCATTAATTGAAAAGATCTGAAACCTCCCCTATTTCTGTTGAAACTGGAGATAGATTAAGCTTAACTGCTGTCAACCAAATTCAGATTCATTTCAAGAAGGACACTGGAGAGCATACGAATTAAAGAATCTGTCACCAAGCAGGCCAAGGTTGTATGAGAAAAATCACATACACTAAAAGGTCGGCAGTTTGAGTCCCACAAGTTGAGGATTAATGAGTGAAGTTGATCAGCCAACAACAGAATCACTAGATGATATACTGGAAATGCAGAACAAGAACACTAGTATGACAAGCAAGGTAGAACTTCATAAAAAGACTGCTCCACCTAAGGATGATATCATCTTGAGCTACCTACAGAAAGCTTGAACAAATGACAAGAGCAAAATAGATGCAGTATATGGAGCTAGATATGAAGATGGAAGCTACATGCTAGCAAACAAGATCAGTGACTTTATCAGTAATCAAGTTTGAGTAGGTGAAGAAACCTATGAGGTACACCTGGATTGTGTAAACTCATCTTCAAGAAGATGCCTGAAATGCATGCATACACTGAGGAGGATCTGGATACATACAGGAAAATACTGAAAGCAACTCATGTGCATGGGCAAAATTTCAGCAAGCATGGAAAACTGAGATCTGGCCCATCCTACAAATGATGAGGACATAAAAGAAGCATTCTATGGATGTGAACTGTCTCTACACTATATCCTAAAACTTAATTGATGGAGAAGATTTTGACTTGCCAAGGAAATGTTTGATGTTTAACTACAACAATATTACTGTTAGAGATACTCAGGAAGTAGGCAGCAGTTAAGAGGCTGACAGCCAAATTATACCAAAACCTTAATACACACTTTATAGTAAGGAAGAAGTTACCTTCATTTAATAATGCACCATTGAGTTATCTACTCTAGGATGAGTTACTTTGTGAACCAATCATTTCAGGAAGATCATTGCTCACATCAGTCATGAGTGATCAGGTAGATGACAAGCCTTCCAGCAGCTGTTTGAAAGGAGCATGTATAATCACAAAGTAATTTCTCCCTTAGGTATTGTGAGTGAATTGATTCTCAAGAACCACAGAGCAAAGATTTATTCCTTGCAAAAAAACATACCATCCCATAATACACAAAGAGAATTAAAAAGGAACAATAAACTTGATGATTACAGCAACAATAATGATGATGGTGATGTTGATGAACATTATTGTGAAATATAACAGTAATGGAAAAATAGAAAGTTTTCATGCTACAGAGATAAGCAGTTGTAATAAGTGGAAAAATATGCAGAAGGGAGACTTGCAGATTAATGTTCAAAGCATCTTGTATTCTTACCATTCCTTATATGTGAGTATAAAAATATTCTACAAGGAAAATCAAAACATCGTTGTATATCTTCTTTCTTGGAAGCTTGAAAACAGTGGGGCCCTAATGACCTAGCTGTCGACGGGCCCTTAAACCCTACTCACTCACTCACTCACTTGAAAACAGTGTCATAATAATCAGTTTAAACCAAGAAGGTGAGTTGCTTAATAACACTACACAACACTTACTTATAATTTACCAGAACATGTTTCAGACGCTGACTTTCCTCCATTATCAAACTGACATTGACTGGTTCTCCCTGGTGTTGGTGATGTTTTCTCTGAGGTCTCCTCTGGTGGTGGTTCAAGGAACTTGCTGAAGATATCATTCTTGGGGATGCCAAAATTGAATACTCTGTTTCTATTTTTTTCAAAATGAAGATTTGTTCCCACGTGGACAGCTCTTGTTTTCCCATTATGTGTTTGAGGAGTTTCGGTTCTGGCTTTGTGTTGTGGGTTTTTGTCCAAAGTGAGTGGCAACTACTGATTTTTCCAACTGTTTGTTTTTTATGTTTCTAAAGTGTTTCTTGGATCTTATTTCTAAATTTCTTTTGGTTTTTCCTATATACACTTTATTACAGCCACTGCATTTAATTTGGTATATGCCAGATTTTTTACTAAGTGGGATGGTATCTTTGATGTTTGAGTTCAGTAGATTTTTTTATGGAGTAGTGGTTCACTGGTGCTAGCTGAATGTTCTGTTCTTTGAAAACTTTTTGAATTTTTCAAAGGCCCAAGGATGGAATGTGAATTTTTTTAATGCCATTTTTATTTCTGCTGCTGTGAGTGTTGTAGTTTCTTTTAGTAACTTTTTTGTTTCTGCTCGTTTCACTTTTTCATCTACTAATGATTTGGGGAAGCCATTTTTTGTGCTATTTCAATTATTTTGCAATATTCTGATTTTTATTCTTGTTTTGGAAGGAGAATGTTTACCAATCTATGTGTTAAGCTATTGAGGATTGCCTGTTTGTGACTTCTTGGACTGTAACTAAGAGCTTTTCCATAATTTCCTGTGTTGGTTTTCTGTGAATGCCAAAGTTTATTCCATTATTGTTTTTTATTATTTGTAAATCCAGAAACGGTATTGTATATACATAAATAGTTTTAGAAACAATGATGATTACTTCAGTGCCAATACTGAACACACATTTTCATTTCAATACAATTATTATAACATCCATATACAGAGTTAAAATTTGATTGAATCAAGATGCTAAATATTGTATTTTAAGAAAACATGTTTCTCCTGTATTGCTGTAAATAATTAACACATTTTCTGAAATTTGCAATTTTCGTTTCTTGGAATATTTTGAATGTCTTAGAATTATTTCATCTAATGTATTCAATTCAGCTTAACAAAGGATGAAGGAAAGCTGGGAATGGCAACAGGAAAACAGATATACATTTTATGAAGTTATATCTTTTACCATTATATTTAGCTGCTTTTGTCAGGTGCCTTAATTTAAATGTATTTGTAGTAAGCCTTAAAATGCATTTTATTATACAAGTTTTACTCTATATATATATATACACACCCTAAGACAAAAAAAATGAGCAGACTCTGGAAGCATATATTTGTCTAAGTCCGTGTCGTTTCCGCAGCCGATCTACAATGGTGTCACAGAATGCATGTCTTTAGCGTCGTTCTGTTGTCATTTCTCACATTGAGTCTCAACTATTCAATGTGAGCAGATGGCTGATTGGTTGGACTTAGACAAATACACGTTTCCAGAGTCTGCTCATTTTTTTGTCTTAGGGTGTATATATATCAGATCTATTAATATTTAATTATTAGACTTTTCACAACACATGTTCCATGTTCTAGACAATCAAGATGGAGGAGTGAATCTGCGCACTTATCCTAATGACCAGATAATAAGCGAAAGTGAGTACAATAACTTATGTAAGCTTCGGCGGCCAGTGTCCATAATAATAAGTTTTTTCTTGGGAAGGCCGCATCTTGGTTGTGTTGTTGCCAACGTTTCACCCTACTATGTGGAGCTTCTAGGCCTTCCCCGGAAAAAACTTATTATTAAAGTGAGTACAAGTTTAATAATTTTAGCATAATAATCCTGACACAACTCTCACATTAGCAGTGAAGAATGGCATGCAACACGTTATATATTTTACTAAATTAATTGTAAACAATAGTTTAAGAAATATAAATTTTCATTAACTCACAGAAAAGCCAAAACTTGAAAATTGAGACATTTGTAGTGATTCTTCACTTTCAAACAGCTTAAAAACCTTATAATTGTTAAAAGAAATGCATGAAAGTTAAATTCTCATTAAGATAATAAACATACGCAGTTTTAACTTAATGATTTTAAGCAAACAATAGCAATCCAAAGTATAAATTATAGAATATTAAAAATAGAAGCACTATTGACAGTGAAGTATTCTTCAATTTGAGGTTATTTTGAGTCACTTATTTACACATACTGTCGCACGCCACTCTCTCTTTCTTTAACTATCTGCTACCATTACATAACTTGACATTTGCTAAGCCTAGCCCCATGCTTTTTCTGCTACCCCACTTGACTTGGCTTAGCGAGAGTGAGTGGACATCTATTCGCGGAATCGTGTTGGGAATGGATCGGTGGGGTATATTGTGGTTACATATAATACCAAATGCCTTTTCCTTGAATATATTTTGAAAACATAAAATAAATACAAGGACTTAACACTGACGGTGTTAAGTAACAAAATATACATAAGAACATTGAAAGTATGGTGAATGATAATATATATTACGAAAATGTAGTAAAAATAAACAGTTACATAAAATAGACATGAATGTAAACTATTCTTTGTACTAAGTAATAATTCCTTCCTGACTATTTAACTTCCTGAGCAACACTGGTAGAATGGGCCTGACTCACCAATATAACTTGGCACACAAAAAGTCATCCCTTTTAACCACACTCAGTTGATTGCTTTAGTCGGAATTATAACTATTGCCGTTTAGGCTACAATAACCGTGATACAAGGATCATCTACCCTGCTTTAGCATAAAAGCCCTAAAACACTAAACACATACATCTAAATGAAATACAGAACTGTTTGTCTCACCCAAATGTCTGGTGTGTTTTTGGAACAGGTCCTTATCCAATTATGTTGAAATGAACATGCACATGGACTGTGGCACATTCCTGCATATCAACCATGAAGAATAAACGCGTCGTTCCTGCTTAATTCCGCGTATGCCCAGTGTATGCCTGACTTAGCATACATCTCGAAGAAATGGTGGTGAATGCCGACGTTGCTTCTCTACGGAGAAAAGTTGCTCACTTGCTTGCCCCCTTTGACAAGCAAAACCAAGAAGCATGACCCTGTTGACTTCGATGCGTGCTGACGTCACTGTTGGTGAACTGCTTGGCTCGCTGAAGAGGAGCTTGCCGAGTAATGTTAGTAGAATTGCAAATTGCTAAGCCTATCGGCTCATTACTGACGAACATGTAGGCAAGTATGTAAGATACTAATGCTGAGCTCCTCGGCTTGATGAAGATTAAACCATAGTGTATAAGGCTCATACATTACGCTTGGTCGAAGCTGACCATACTTTGACTGACGAAGACAACTGGTGGCAGCGCCTAACGGAGCTCGACTACTTGACGAAGACTGGAGGCAGCGCTGAAGTAAACATCGAAGACTGCGGGCAACGCACTTCGCGTTGAAGTGAAGATCAAAGACTGCAGGCAGCGGTTCGCGCTGAAGTGAACTAACGACTGGTCGGGCAGCCGGATTTTATACTGTGTGCGAGGTGTAGCGGGGGCGAGAGGGGTTACGCTTACCAACCTGACGGCTATACACCTCTCTAAGCTAAGGCCAGTCGATATCTCGAAGTGACGACCTTCCATGACGTCACAGACTCCCGGGGGCAATTTAAAATAAAAGGCTTCAGACTTTTATTTTCCATTAATAATCATACTTAAACTATATATTTTGGCTTGTAGACCTTTCCAGCACACCGCCAGACATTTAAGTTTACAATAAACACACTAAAATATACCTTACTTCCTAACACATACATACAATATAGCTTGAAGTTATGGTTTGAGTTGGCTTACATGTGCCCTTACTTCCTTGTTTGTGTGCACATTCTTTACTATAACAGATACATCAGACATGAATTTGTGCACCTTATAAGGTCCTACATACCTTGGAGCAAGTTTCGCTGAGTATTTATCCGCAGCTTTACTCTTTGGATAATTTCTCACGTAAACAATATCTCCTATATTAAATTTATGAGGTTGTCTCCCTTTATCATAGTTACGACGTGTCCTCAGCTGAGAACGTATTAAATTTCGCCTCACTCGGTTCCATACATCTCGAATATGTGTTTTGTCTACCTGCTCTGGAATTATATCGCGGACATTCCACATGTTCGCTAGCGGAGAATTTGGTGGAAAGGAAAACATCAAATTAAATGGACATTGCCCATGAGATTCATGCTTAGCACTATTTAACGCGAATGCTAGCCAATATAATGTTTCGTCCCACTTGGTATGATCCTGAAAATGATATGCTATTAAGGCGTTTTTCAAATTTCTATTCACCCGTTCACTTAATGAGGGTCTAGGATCATACGGAATAGTTGTAATGTGCTTGACTCCCGAACTAAAACAAAATGTTTTAAATAAATTGGACTGAAAATACGACGCATTGTCACTAACAACTATCTCGGGCACCCCAAAACAAGAAATAATAGTCTTCAGACCTTGAACCGCGCTAGCTGCGTTGGCGTCCCGTGTGGGCAACAACCACACATACTTTGTAAAGGCGTCAACTACCACCAGCACAAACCTATTTCCCTGTTTACTCCTGGGTAGCGCCCCAATGTAGTCCACAAATAATTTTTGCATTGGTCTCTCTGCAATCGTGGAAGTCAAAAATCCCAAGTGAGTGCTCTGTGCAGGTTTCGACATTTTGCACAGATGACACGCCTTAAACCTGTAAACGAATCTCGTCGTCCATTCCCTTCCAAATAAACTGGTCCCTTATTTTATTCCTGGTTTTAAATATCCCTAAATGTCCTCCACATGGACTATTGTGAAAATATTGAAACAATAGTTTCTTCAATTGCTCAGGTACCACAATTTTATTTTTCCCTGTTCTATCTTTACAACAAAGAACGCCTCTTGATAAGAGATATGGTTGACATTCTTTACCTTGCCGCAACGTTGATATTATGGAAGCTAGATTCTCATCTTTCATCTGATGGTCTTTGAGATCTTCATAAGCGAAAGGAAAATTGCCTAACACTGTCAATACTGGAGCATGAGGAGTATTCGAGTCAACTTGCTCGTTCTTTTCCTCTCCGTACACTCGAGAAAGAGCATCTGCTACACAATTAAATCTGCCCCTTATATGGTGAACCTTAAACTTGAATGCAGAAATTCGCAGAGCCCATCTAACAATTCGACCACTTTTCCTGGGTCTGGCCAAAACCCAAGAAAGAGCCTGGTTGTCAGTCTCTAGTAGGAATTCAACATGTTCTAGGTAAAACCTAAATTTTTCTACCCCGTACAACACAGCTAAAGCTTCCAATTCGTACATGGAATATTTTCTTTCCTGTTCATTAAGGATACGAGACGCGTAGGAAACAACACGTCTACCTTCAGGGTGTTCCTGAAGTAAAACGGCAGCAACCGCAGAACCACAAGCGTCGGTTTGCAAAATGAATGGCAAAGAGAAATCAGGTACCGCCAACACTGGAGGAGAAATTAAAGCTTCTTTAAGCCTAAGGAATGCCTGATTCTGTTCCTCATTCCATTTAAACTTTACCCCTTTCTTTCGTAAAATGTTTAAATGACATGCTTGCTCGGCATAGTCGGGAATAAACTTCGCGAAATAGTTGACCATTCCGAGAAATCGCGATATCTGCTTAGCAGTTTTGGGCACTGGATACTCCCTGATCTTATTAGTCCTTTGAGGATCGATGGTTACATTGTTACCAGAAATAATATGACCTAAGAAAGTTAATTTTTGAGTAGCAAACTTAACCTTATTTGGATTAACTGTCAAACCCGCCTTACGAAGTCGAGAAAATACTTCATGGAGATGTCTTACATGGTCATCAAAAGTTGTGGAATAAATGCACAAGTCATCTAAATAATGATATAAGTAATTAAATTTTATGTCACCAAAAACTCTGTCTAATAATTGTGACAGGACTTGGGCGCCCACTGCTAAACCAAACGGTAAACGATTGAATTCATACAGATTATAATCCGTGGTGAAGGCCGTTAACCTTTTCGATTGTTCTTCCAACGGAATTTGATAATACGCCTGATTTAAATCGATGCTGGTAAAATATTTTGCCTTAGCAAACCAGTGGTAATTTAGATGGACATGTGGTAGAGGAACTTGATCAATTTTAATTTTGCTATTTAACACTCTGTAATCTACTACCATTCTAGCATCATCATCAGGCTTGGGGACAAGGAAAACCGGACTTGAATAATTCGAATTCGACATCCTAATGATTCCTTGCTCTAACATAGTATTTACCTTTTCCCTCAATATATGTAGTCTCTGAGGTGGTAAACGATATGGAGGTAGTCGAACCGGTTGCTTGTCATGCAACTCTATCTTATATGTTACTAAGTTCGTGCAACCTAGTTGGTTCGTGAGTACATCTGGAAACTCAAGTAATAAATTCTGTATCACTTGTCTTTGTTCGTGGTCTAAATGGTCTAAACTAAATTCAGAAACAGGTTGTTGTTCCATAGTATTATCTATACTAGCACATGACGTCATCCCGGGAATATTGCTCAAAGCCTTAAATGGTATTTTTACTGAAGGACAAAATTTGAAATATAAGTTTCTACTTGAACTATCCAATATCAAACCAGTATGAGCAATGAAGTTATTTCCCAAGATAATCGGTACAGGTAATTTCTGAACCACGCAAAATTGCATTTTCCAGCGGAACTTTGCTATACTCAGAGATAATAATACTTCCCCCAAAACTTGAATTGGTTCTAAATTTGCTGAAATGATTTTAACAGTACTTGTGTTTAAATTACGACGCAACTTCCTAAACCATCTGTGATCAATTAAGGAAACTACGCTACCTGTGTCGATCAATCCTAAAACCGGAATTTTATCTACTTCAACACTAACATACGGCATCGGAAAACCTACTATGGCTTGAATATTTTTCTCCACAGGGATACTATCCGCATAGACTGGCATAACCGAATGTCCGCTATTTTTCTTTTTGGTTGAGAACCTTGAATTGGAATATGTACATCCTTTGTTTTCCGGGCAATTGTATTTGACATGACCTGTCTGTTTACAAGTCCAACACACCGTAATTCTTCCTGAATCCGATTTAACTTTTTCTTCTTTCCTTTCAGAACTGGTATGTTCCGTGGGCAAATGTCTGAATCTAATGACTAAGTCATCCAGTTGTTGATATGACTGTAAATATTGACCTAAAGCTAATGCACGTATTTCCGCATGTCGGGAATTGGAAATTATATTCTGTACAATTTCTGGTTCTGTGTAATTTACACATAATGCCTTCACGATCAACTTTATGTTCTCCACAAATTCAGAAAAGTGTTCCGTTTCTCTCTGTCTGCGAAAGTAATGTAAATTAAGTAACTGATTATAATTCAATGGAGACAAAAGAACTCTAATTATTTCTTTCTGAAATTGCAATATACTATACCCATTCGTAATTGATCTCAACAAAATATCTAGAACTGGGTTTTCTACATGCACATGAAAAAATTGCAAAATAATTTGATCACTCAACGAGTATACTTTCGCTTGATACTGGCATCTGATTAAAGTAACAAGAAATTCCAAAATCTGTTCTGGAGTATTCGCTTGAATTGCCTTAATATCACCTAGAATTCTCTGGCATGGATGCGGTAATTTTAGTTTAGTTAACGTGACTTCCGTTGCATTATCTTCCTTCCTCATTTGACTACCTAAGTTTTCCTGAATAAATGGGGTTACAACATTTGCTTCCATGGGCTCACTAGTTTGTTTAGTGTATTTTAATTCTGAGAGCTTATCTCCTAACTTCAACCAAAATTCCGAAATATTCCTAGTTTGAGATTTCAACCTTTCTGTAGTTAACCTTTGCAAACGGTTTGTTCTATATTGCCAATACCTGACACGACCTTTAATCCTACGCAATTGTGACTGTGTACATCCTATCTTTACATATTCCTCTACTAGATCACCAAGTGATTGAGACACACGCTCACAATACTGAAATTCTATGGTTTCATTACACGGTAAACTTGCACCAATGGTATGTGGATCCTGTGTTAACTGAACTCGCAGTAACTGTTGTAAATCAATGACAGAATTCTTAATATTACACTCAACCTTAATGTTACACAACTCATTTTCAAGTTCACTTCTATTCAAAACTTCGGGTTGAAAAGGTAATTCCATGTTTATAAAATACACAACCTATAGTGAGGCAAACAATTCATAAATCAAAACGTTAAATACATTCAAGGATGCATTAGGATACCTTTCAATTTGTGTCGAAGTTATTCTCAACTATAAAGTTATCAACCAGTAATCACAAACTTTACAAGTAACCAAGAGAATTAAATGTAACCATGAAATTACAAAGAACCGCGATGTCTTACCACTACTATTTAACCACGACATGTAACCACTGCATGTAACCATTGCATGTAACTACTGCATGTAACCACTGCATTGAACATTGCATGTAACCATTGCATGTAACTACTGCATGTAACCATTGCATTGAACCACGACATATAACTACTGCATGTAACCATTGCATGTAACTACTGCATGTAACCATTGCATGTAACTAACCACGCTCTGCTACCACTGCTGTCGCACGCCACTCTCTCTTTCTTTAACTATCTGCTACCATTACATAACTTGACATTTGCTAAGCCTAGCCCCATGCTTTTTCTGCTACCCCACTTGACTTGGCTTAGCGAGAGTGAGTGGACATCTATTCGCGGAATCGTGTTGGGAATGGATCGGTGGGGTATATTGTGGTTACATATAATACCAAATGCCTTTTCCTTGAATATATTTTGAAAACATAAAATAAATACAAGGACTTAACACTGACGGTGTTAAGTAACAAAATATACATAAGAACATTGAAAGTATGGTGAATGATAATATATATTACGAAAATGTAGTAAAAATAAACAGTTACATAAAATAGACATGAATGTAAACTATTCTTTGTACTAAGTAATAATTCCTTCCTGACTATTTAACTTCCTGAGCAACACTGGTAGAATGGGCCTGACTCACCAATATAACTTGGCACACAAAAAGTCATCCCTTTTAACCACACTCAGTTGATTGCTTTAGTCGGAATTATAACTATTGCCGTTTAGGCTACAATAACCGTGATACAAGGATCATCTACCCTGCTTTAGCATAAAAGCCCTAAAACACTAAACACATACATCTAAATGAAATACAGAACTGTTTGTCTCACCCAAATGTCTGGTGTGTTTTTGGAACAGGTCCTTATCCAATTATGTTGAAATGAACATGCACATGGACTGTGGCACATTCCTGCATATCAACCATGAAGAATAAACGCGTCGTTCCTGCTTAATTCCGCGTATGCCCAGTGTATGCCTGACTTAGCATACATCTCGAAGAAATGGTGGTGAATGCCGACGTTGCTTCTCTACGGAGAAAAGTTGCTCACTTGCTTGCCCCCTTTGACAAGCAAAACCAAGAAGCATGACCCTGTTGACTTCGATGCGTGCTGACGTCACTGTTGGTGAACTGCTTGGCTCGCTGAAGAGGAGCTTGCCGAGTAATGTTAGTAGAATTGCAAATTGCTAAGCCTATCGGCTCATTACTGACGAACATGTAGGCAAGTATGTAAGATACTAATGCTGAGCTCCTCGGCTTGATGAAGATTAAACCATAGTGTATAAGGCTCATACATTACGCTTGGTCGAAGCTGACCATACTTTGACTGACGAAGACAACTGGTGGCAGCGCCTAACGGAGCTCGACTACTTGACGAAGACTGGAGGCAGCGCTGAAGTAAACATCGAAGACTGCGGGCAACGCACTTCGCGTTGAAGTGAAGATCAAAGACTGCAGGCAGCGGTTCGCGCTGAAGTGAACTAACGACTGGTCGGGCAGCCGGATTTTATACTGTGTGCGAGGCGTAGCGGGGGCGAGAGGGGTTACGCTTACCAACCTGACGGCTATACACCTCTCTAAGCTAAGGCCAGTCGATATCTCGAAGTGACGACCTTCCATGACGTCACAGACTCCCGGGGGCAATTTAAAATAAAAGGCTTCAGACTTTTATTTTCCATTAATAATCATACTTAAACTATATATTTTGGCTTGTAGACCTTTCCAGCACACCGCCAGACATTTAAGTTTACAATAAACACACTAAAATATACCTTACTTCCTAACACATACATACAATATAGCTTGAAGTTATGGTTTGAGTTGGCTTACATGTGCCCTTACTTCCTTGTTTGTGTGCACATTCTTTACTATAACAGATACATCAGACATGAATTTGTGCACCTTATAAGGTCCTACATACCTTGGAGCAAGTTTCGCTGAGTATTTATCCGCAGCTTTACTCTTTGGATAATTTCTCACGTAAACAATATCTCCTATATTAAATTTATGAGGTTGTCTCCCTTTATCATAGTTACGACGTGTCCTCAGCTGAGAACGTATTAAATTTCGCCTCACTCGGTTCCATACATCTCGAATATGTGTTTTGTCTACCTGCTCTGGAATTATATCGCGGACATTCCACATGTTCGCTAGCGGAGAATTTGGTGGAAAGGAAAACATCAAATTAAATGGACATTGCCCATGAGATTCATGCTTAGCACTATTTAACGCGAATGCTAGCCAATATAATGTTTCGTCCCACTTGGTATGATCCTGAAAATGATATGCTATTAAGGCGTTTTTCAAATTTCTATTCACCCGTTCACTTAATGAGGGTCTAGGATCATACGGAATAGTTGTAATGTGCTTGACTCCCGAACTAAAACAAAATGTTTTAAATAAATTGGACTGAAAATACGACGCATTGTCACTAACAACTATCTCGGGCACCCCAAAACAAGAAATAATAGTCTTCAGACCTTGAACCGCGCTAGCTGCGTTGGCGTCCCGTGTGGGCAACAACCACACATACTTTGTAAAGGCGTCAACTACCACCAGTACAAACCTATTTCCCTGTTTACTCCTGGGTAGCGCCCCAATGTAGTCCACAAATAATTTTTGCATTGGTCTCTCTGCAATCGTGGAAGTCAAAAATCCCAAGTGAGTGCTCTGTGCAGGTTTCGACATTTTGCACAGATGACACGCCTTAAACCTGTAAACGAATCTCGTCGTCCATTCCCTTCCAAATAAACTGGTCCCTTATTTTATTCCTGGTTTTAAATATCCCTAAATGTCCTCCACATGGACTATTGTGAAAATATTGAAACAATAGTTTCTTCAATTGCTCAGGTACCACAATTTTATTTTTCCCTGTTCTATCTTTACAACAAAGAACGCCTCTTGATAAGAGATATGGTTGACATTCTTTACCTTGCCGCAACGTTGATATTATGGAAGCTAGATTCTCATCTTTCATCTGATGGTCTTTGAGATCTTCATAAGCGAAAGGAAAATTGCCTAACACTGTCAATACTGGAGCATGAGGAGTATTCGAGTCAACTTGCTCGTTCTTTTCCTCTCCGTACACTCGAGAAAGAGCATCTGCTACACAATTAAATCTGCCCCTTATATGGTGAACCTTAAACTTGAATGCAGAAATTCGCAGAGCCCATCTAACAATTCGACCACTTTTCCTGGGTCTGGCCAAAACCCAAGAAAGAGCCTGGTTGTCAGTCTCTAGTAGGAATTCAACATGTTCTAGGTAAAACCTAAATTTTTCTACCCCGTACAACACAGCTAAAGCTTCCAATTCGTACATGGAATATTTTCTTTCCTGTTCATTAAGGATACGAGACGCGTAGGAAACAACACGTCTACCTTCAGGGTGTTCCTGAAGTAAAACGGCAGCAACCGCAGAACCACAAGCGTCGGTTTGCAAAATGAATGGCAAAGAGAAATCAGGTACCGCCAACACTGGAGGAGAAATTAAAGCTTCTTTAAGCCTAAGGAATGCCTGATTCTGTTCCTCATTCCATTTAAACTTTACCCCTTTCTTTCGTAAAATGTTTAAATGACATGCTTGCTCGGCATAGTCGGGAATAAACTTCGCGAAATAGTTGACCATTCCGAGAAATCGCGATATCTGCTTAGCAGTTTTGGGCACTGGATACTCCCTGATCTTATTAGTCCTTTGAGGATCGATGGTTACATTGTTACCAGAAATAATATGACCTAAGAAAGTTAATTTTTGAGTAGCAAACTTAACCTTATTTGGATTAACTGTCAAACCCGCCTTACGAAGTCGAGAAAATACTTCATGGAGATGTCTTACATGGTCATCAAAAGTTGTGGAATAAATGCACAAGTCATCTAAATAATGATATAAGTAATTAAATTTTATGTCACCAAAAACTCTGTCTAATAATTGTGACAGGACTTGGGCGCCCACTGCTAAACCAAATGGTAAACGATTGAATTCATACAGATTATAATCCGTGGTGAAGGCCGTTAACCTTTTCGATTGTTCTTCCAACGGAATTTGATAATACGCCTGATTTAAATCGATGCTGGTAAAATATTTTGCCTTAGCAAACCAGTGGTAATTTAGATGGACATGTGGTAGAGGAACTTGATCAATTTTAATTTTGCTATTTAACACTCTGTAATCTACTACCATTCTAGCATCATCATCAGGCTTGGGGACAAGGAAAACCGGACTTGAATAATTCGAATTCGACATCCTAATGATTCCTTGCTCTAACATAGTATTTACCTTTTCCCTCAATATATGTAGTCTCTGAGGTGGTAAACGATATGGAGGTAGTCGAACCGGTTGCTTGTCATGCAACTCTATCTTATATGTTACTAAGTTCGTGCAACCTAGTTGGTTCGTGAGTACATCTGGAAACTCAAGTAATAAATTCTGTATCACTTGTCTTTGTTCGTGGTCTAAATGGTCTAAACTAAATTCAGAAACAGGTTGTTGTTCCATAGTATTATCTATACTAGCACATGACGTCATCCCGGGAATATTGCTCAAAGCCTTAAATGGTATTTTTACTGAAGGACAAAATTTGAAATATAAGTTTCTACTTGAACTATCCAATATCAAACCAGTATGAGCAATGAAGTTATTTCCCAAGATAATCGGTACAGGTAATTTCTGAACCACGCAAAATTGCATTTTCCAGCGGAACTTTGCTATACTCAGAGATAATAATACTTCCCCCAAAACTTGAATTGGTTCTAAATTTGCTGAAATGATTTTAACAGTACTTGTGTTTAAATTACGACGCAACTTCCTAAACCATCTGTGATCAATTAAGGAAACTACGCTACCTGTGTCGATCAATCCTAAAACCGGAATTTTATCTACTTCAACACTAACATACGGCATCGGAAAACCTACTATGGCTTGAATATTTTTCTCCACAGGGATACTATCCGCATAGACTGGCATAACCGAATGTCCGCTATTTTTCTTTTTGGTTGAGAACCTTGAATTGGAATATGTACATCCTTTGTTTTCCGGGCAATTGTATTTGACATGACCTGTCTGTTTACAAGTCCAACACACCGTAATTCTTCCTGAATCCGATTTAACTTTTTCTTCTTTCCTTTCAGAACTGGTATGTTCCGTGGGCAAATGTCTGAATCTAATGACTAAGTCATCCAGTTGTTGATATGACTGTAAATATTGACCTAAAGCTAATGCACGTATTTCCGCATGTCGGGAATTGGAAATTATATTCTGTACAATTTCTGGTTCTGTGTAATTTACACATAATGCCTTCACGATCAACTTTATGTTCTCCACAAATTCAGAAAAGTGTTCCGTTTCTCTCTGTCTGCGAAAGTAATGTAAATTAAGTAACTGATTATAATTCAATGGAGACAAAAGAACTCTAATTATTTCTTTCTGAAATTGCAATATACTATACCCATTCGTAATTGATCTCAACAAAATATCTAGAACTGGGTTTTCTACATGCACATGAAAAAATTGCAAAATAATTTGATCACTCAACGAGTATACTTTCGCTTGATACTGGCATCTGATTAAAGTAACAAGAAATTCCAAAATCTGTTCTGGAGTATTCGCTTGAATTGCCTTAATATCACCTAGAATTCTCTGGCATGGATGCGGTAATTTTAGTTTAGTTAACGTGACTTCCGTTGCATTATCTTCCTTCCTCATTTGACTACCTAAGTTTTCCTGAATAAATGGGGTTACAACATTTGCTTCCATGGGCTCACTAGTTTGTTTAGTGTATTTTAATTCTGAGAGCTTATCTCCTAACTTCAACCAAAATTCCGAAATATTCCTAGTTTGAGATTTCAACCTTTCTGTAGTTAACCTTTGCAAACGGTTTGTTCTATATTGCCAATACCTGACACGACCTTTAATCCTACGCAATTGTGACTGTGTACATCCTATCTTTACATATTCCTCTACTAGATCACCAAGTGATTGAGACACACGCTCACAATACTGAAATTCTATGGTTTCATTACACGGTAAACTTGCACCAATGGTATGTGGATCCTGTGTTAACTGAACTCGCAGTAACTGTTGTAAATCAATGACAGAATTCTTAATATTACACTCAACCTTAATGTTACACAACTCATTTTCAAGTTCACTTCTATTCAAAACTTCGGGTTGAAAAGGTAATTCCATGTTTATAAAATACACAACCTATAGTGAGGCAAACAATTCATAAATCAAAACGTTAAATACATTCAAGGATGCATTAGGATACCTTTCAATTTGTGTCGAAGTTATTCTCAACTATAAAGTTATCAACCAGTAATCACAAACTTTACAAGTAACCAAGAGAATTAAATGTAACCATGAAATTACAAAGAACCGCGATGTCTTACCACTACTATTTAACCACGACATGTAACCACTGCATGTAACCATTGCATGTAACTACTGCATGTAACCACTGCATTGAACATTGCATGTAACCATTGCATGTAACTACTGCATGTAACCATTGCATTGAACCACGACATATAACTACTGCATGTAACCATTGCATGTAACTACTGCATGTAACCATTGCATGTAACTAACCACGCTCTGCTACCACTGCTGTCGCACGCCACTCTCTCTTTCTTTAACTATCTGCTACCATTACATAACTTGACATTTGCTAAGCCTAGCCCCATGCTTTTTCTGCTACCCCACTTGACTTGGCTTAGCGAGAGTGAGTGGACATCTATTCGCGGAATCGTGTTGGGAATGGATCGGTGGGGTATATTGTGGTTACATATAATACCAAATGCCTTTTCCTTGAATATATTTTGAAAACATAAAATAAATACAAGGACTTAACACTGACGGTGTTAAGTAACAAAATATACATAAGAACATTGAAAGTATGGTGAATGATAATATATATTACGAAAATGTAGTAAAAATAAACAGTTACATAAAATAGACATGAATGTAAACTATTCTTTGTACTAAGTAATAATTCCTTCCTGACTATTTAACTTCCTGAGCAACACTGGTAGAATGGGCCTGACTCACCAATATAACTTGGCACACAAAAAGTCATCCCTTTTAACCACACTCAGTTGATTGCTTTAGTCGGAATTATAACTATTGCCGTTTAGGCTACAATAACCGTGATACAAGGATCATCTACCCTGCTTTAGCATAAAAGCCCTAAAACACTAAACACATACATCTAAATGAAATACAGAACTGTTTGTCTCACCCAAATGTCTGGTGTGTTTTTGGAACAGGTCCTTATCCAATTATGTTGAAATGAACATGCACATGGACTGTGGCACATTCCTGCATATCAACCATGAAGAATAAACGCGTCGTTCCTGCTTAATTCCGCGTATGCCCAGTGTATGCCTGACTTAGCATACATCTCGAAGAAATGGTGGTGAATGCCGACGTTGCTTCTCTACGGAGAAAAGTTGCTCACTTGCTTGCCCCCTTTGACAAGCAAAACCAAGAAGCATGACCCTGTTGACTTCGATGCGTGCTGACGTCACTGTTGGTGAACTGCTTGGCTCGCTGAAGAGGAGCTTGCCGAGTAATGTTAGTAGAATTGCAAATTGCTAAGCCTATCGGCTCATTACTGACGAACATGTAGGCAAGTATGTAAGATACTAATGCTGAGCTCCTCGGCTTGATGAAGATTAAACCATAGTGTATAAGGCTCATACATTACGCTTGGTCGAAGCTGACCATACTTTGACTGACGAAGACAACTGGTGGCAGCGCCTAACGGAGCTCGACTACTTGACGAAGACTGGAGGCAGCGCTGAAGTAAACATCGAAGACTGCGGGCAACGCACTTCGCGTTGAAGTGAAGATCAAAGACTGCAGGCAGCGGTTCGCGCTGAAGTGAACTAACGACTGGTCGGGCAGCCGGATTTTATACTGTGTGCGAGGCGTAGCGGGGGCGAGAGGGGTTACGCTTACCAACCTGACGGCTATACACCTCTCTAAGCTAAGGCCAGTCGATATCTCGAAGTGACGACCTTCCATGACGTCACAATACCTTCACTACTAAACTGCTTTTTTAAAGCGGAAACGTTTTCAGGACGATTCGATCCCATCATCAGCCGTTGGGTAACTGACGTTATCCTCTTGTTCCTTTTCTCTGTTGTCTCTATTCTGCTGCCATCTGGTGTTAGGGGTGCAGAGCTTTAACACTTCATTCAATGCTCGTATTTCGAAATTAATAACTTTATTACTGTTCTTGATGAAGAACACCAAAGAAATATAGAATTAAAACAAATTGAAAAGTCTGCAGTGGCACATCATTTTTGGACTGAAAACCACAACATCGGCCTTAATATAAAACTGTTAAAATCTATTAATTCACCAATAGAACTGAATATTTGGGAAAAAATATACATCATCAAGAACAGTAATAAAGTTATTAATTTTGAAATACCAGCACTGAATGAAGTGTTAAAGCTCTGCGCCCCTAACACCAGATGGCAGCAGAATAGAGACAGCAGAGAAAAGGAACAAGAGGATAACGTCAGTTACCCAACGGCTGATGATGGGATCGAATGGTCCTGAAAACGTTTCCGCTTTAAAAAAGCAGTTTAGTAGTGAAGGTAAGTGTAAATAAGTGACTCAAAATAACCTCAAATTTATAAATTATGGCACTTTTGCTTTGAACGAAGGTGTGTGCCATAATGGTAAGGTGTGATTTTCATTTATTTGTTTACTTAATTTTTGCATTCATGGTGTTGGGCTGAGTATTAAAGAGGTTGGAATCTTAAGTGTAGCCTTACAGAGCATTTAAATGTCAACAAGCACCTTAAATGTTTTTAAATGATCATATAACAACTTAAAGTCTTACAAATGATAATAGCATGTCATCTATTTCTACATATCCCAAGCTGCCAAAACCTGCCAAAAAAGGAAATTCCAAGATTTTAAACATTTTGATCAAATTTTCAGTGTAGCCTTGTCTTAAATGGCTAAAAATCACAGAAATGGTTCTTTTCACCAATAATAATCAGGTGTAGGAGTACTTACTTGCTTGTTTATTTAATTTGGTTGAAAACTCTTTTTAAGAAAGCATATAATGACACATCTTCCACAAAATGCAAACGTTGAAGAGTAAGAGATGTTAAAAGTTTTTCAGATATTGAACTTAGTTGCACTGCTACAATGACCTAATTAGCTGTCTAGAAGGGTACCTCATATGATTTTAATTGCTATTGCATTTACTATAAGCTATCGTTGTACTGCTCTAGATCGTGAAGTAATATTCCAATGCAGTGATAGCGGTCCTTTAAGAATTCCAGTCGAGTGGAGGAGAGGTAATGGCCTACCTCTACCACCTGGCTATCGGGATATTAATGGACGCCTGATAATGCCTGATATAAAGGTAAGAAGTGGAATTCTCAGAATAATACTTAGCTAAAGAGAATGTATAAGAAATAACCAATGCCATGACCACCAATCCACTGCTTTCATTTTCTTCCTCGAGGAGCAATAATTAATGCCAACAGGTATGTTCTCAACTAACCATTTTTTTCTCCCAAATTAGTCTAAAATGCATACTTGGTAGATGCAAAGAAAACTGGCCAGTAAACTTTAGCTCCTCTCCTGTAGGTAAATAGATCAAGGATAACCTCTCCAAGCCCCATACTGTTTCTCAATTGAGTGGAGAGTAGATGTTTCACATTGATGAGCTACAGACCATTTGCCTTATATGAAATTTGATATGGCTCCAGGACTATAAATTCTGTTTTTGTTTTTCCAGGTGGAGCACTCTGGCACATATGTTTGTCAAACTAAAAACTATCCACGCTCTCCTGCAGCACA
Source organism: Tenodera sinensis (assembly GCA_030765045.1). Classification (NCBI taxonomy): domain Eukaryota; kingdom Metazoa; phylum Arthropoda; class Insecta; order Mantodea; family Mantidae; genus Tenodera; species Tenodera sinensis. The sequence continues at coordinate 178,649,498 of CM060963.1, read as the reverse complement.
AGCATCAGTCCATCTCACAGTTAAAGCTTGTAAGTGTATAAAATATTGTGGCGGAATGTCGTTGTGTTCTCGTTGTGTCGCCATTTGATGCGTAATGTTGTTGGTCACGTTGTGTCGCCCTTTGATTTGGTTCGCTCCGGCTAGTCAGGATGAGATCTCTTTCTTTATCTCGGGTACGCGTAGGTGTTATAGATTACCCAAGAAAACTTCTGTATATTGTTTATTACTTCTTATATACTTTCGGGAGTTATGCCGATTTTCTATACGTAGAGGAATCGCACTCACCTGTGTACACCACAATGCAGCACCAGTCTGGGCTGAGTAGTGACGCTTTCTGGCGTCCCCACGCTAGAAAAACGTTCTCTCCAATTTTAAATGTCATGACGTCATCCACAAGAAAGCCTCGTATCCAAAATGCTATTTCATTCCTTTTCCCAATTTATAAATGTCCCTTTCTATTATAACATGTTCTTTTTTGAATTCTGAATATCTAGTTACCTTTTTATGATTAAACGATGTTTTGTTTATATTTTATTAAACATATCACGCGACTTTTAAGATTGGCAGACCTGAATTTTGACCGTGAATTTAAACTATGTAATATGACGTCATGACTCGTTAATTTCAAACCAATAATGCGTTTATCCTACAAATTTAACGACTATTATTTACTCATATCTTGCTCACCTTACAACACTTCCTACTCTATTATCTACATATGTTATTACTCAACACTTATCGCAAATCTCACATCCGGCAATTAAATTAAAACGTGTCTTTATCAAGCCCATTCGATTTGAAATCTAAATTTCGGTATCAATATATATTCACTTTGTATGGTTTAACTTGAAATCTTTCTTGTTGTCATGGTGATAATGGTTGTTATCACAATCATCATGCCACTAAAAATAAAACTAAATTTTGAGGGTCAACAATTACCAGAAACAAAGGAAGCAAAGTATTTAGGAGTTACATTTGATACTAAACTTACATGGACCAAACAAATAGAAAATGTAATACAAAGAGCAGAGAGGCACCTTTCACTGTTAAAACGTCTAACTGGAATGAAGTGGGGATGTTCCAGAGCAACTCTTAACACAACATACAATGTATATATAAAGCCATTATTTACTTACTGCAGCGAAGTTCTTGTAACAGCAAACACAAAAAAAAGATTCAAATCTTTCAAAACCAAAGTCTGAGATTAATTGCAGGTGCTATCAAAACCACACCAATAGCAGCTATGTAAATACTAAGCAACCAATGCCCCATTCAATATGAAATAGAAAAAACGGCTCTTATTCAACACGAAAAGTTGATCAGACTCCCATTCAATACATGGCACGCGAGAAATTTTACACATACACTAAAGACTCAGGAGAGCTTTCTTTCCAAAATTCAAGACATCAAGAAGAATGTATACCTTCCTAATTCAAAGGAAAACTTCATATCTAAAGTCAATCCGACACAAACATTAGACATCACGTATTATTTACACCTGACAGAAGAAGTTAAGAAAAGTGATACTCCAACTAGTGTTCTAAAATTATTGGCATTAGAGACAATCCATACTAGATTTCCAGAACACGAATGGCTCCATATTTATACTGATGGATCATTTGTATCAAACCAAGGTGGAGCAGGTGCTGGAGTCACATGTCACCTCTTTTCCTATTACAAATCTTTAAGTTATGGAACTACAAACTTTGATGGAGAAATTGAAGCAATTCGAATGGCCCTACAAAATCTTTTGTACAGAATTTCACATTTTCAGCAAGCAGTTATTCTCTCAGATTCCAGGGCAGCAATTATAGCAATTACTTCCAAGTTGTCACCAAAAAACCAAACAATTATAGAATGTTGGAAAATCCTTACCCTTCTAACAGCACTTCAAAAACACCTAGTCTTCCAATGGATACCAGCTCACTGTGGACTGAGTGGTAATGAGAAAGCTGATTTTCTTGCAAAAAAGGGTACCGGCAATGTGCAGAAATCAATAGTTAATTTACCATTTTATGCAGCTAAAAGATTAGTCAACTCTGAATTCAAAAAAATCATTGAAAAATATTACTATGAAAAATCAAAGAATAAAAGATGGGAACTACCAAACATTCAAACAGTAATTCCTGAGTATCCTCGAAAAACAGCAGTTGCAACCTTCAGGTTTATTACAGGACATGATTGTCTGGCAAAACATTTAAACAGAATTGGGATATATTCTTCACCACTCTGTCCTCTATGTGATCTGCAAGAGGAAGTGGATCGAGACCACCTTCAAATATGCCTGGCCACTTCTAATGCCCCATCCATCAGTGAAAAATATTGGAGAGCAAGAGGATTAATGACTTTATTGTCAGAAATCCAGCATTAGCTAACAACAACAATCATGATCCTTATCATTAATTATACTTTAGACTGTAGGATATTATTGCCATAGCAATTTACACATTTTGTACTTCCCTTAATTTCTTCCCATTGGAAAAAGAAATACCTTCATCTACCTCCAAAGTAAGACATAAATAACTGATGCTATTTATTATTTATTTATTCCAACAAACTTGGTGTTTTTAAATACACAAGACGTGTGTGGCATTGAATTTTTCAGTTCCAGTTCTGCCTCTAAAACATTGCCCACACATGGCTTGGGTGTTTGAAAACACCATCAGTAAGTTTGTTGGCATAAATAAATAATAATTAGCATCTGAAGGTTATTTAATCCTGGGACATAAAGTACTTACAATAGTAAGTCACCATTGGGGTAATTGTCTCTGATGTGAGGCTGCCTTTGTTGTTTACCGGGAGAAATATGAACAGGTTGGAGAATTCAATGTCATTCTGGCGGTTGTCACATTTTACTGTTACTCTTTATTTTCCCAGAACAAGTAATGGACATTCAGATGCTCAAAATCACAATAAGAATAAAAGATGAACATGCATACATGTGTATATGCACAGATACATACACAGAACACACACATCAGACACACACACAGACACACACAAACACACATACAGACACACAGTCACACACACACACACAGACACCCACATGCACATGCCCATGCCTATGCCTACACCCATACACACGCACACATGCACATATATCACACATATATAATCTCTGTATACTTTGTTTGTTAACAATTTAAATTGAGAACATGGTTTTCTATTGTCAACAACATCTGCAGCTCTTTTATTCTCATTTATTTTTTCTTGATTTCATGTCACTAATAGTCACTGATTGTTTGTATTGAAGTTGTTTCTTATCAACAACATTCATGGCTTGGCTTACTCTTCTTGCCCGCAGTACTTTCAAGATATAAGGCAATATAATTAAATCTTTCAGCACTTAATGATTTTGCAGAAGTATTTGAGTGAACCTATAGACACTTTAGTTTCACTTAACTTGCTTTTTATCTGGATATGCTCCAAAGACCACCATCTTCATTGTCAACTGGGTACACAAAAATACATTAGAGTCGAAAAACTGCTGACAATGAACAGGAAGGTGTTTAAACACATCTGGGCAAAAAGTAAAATAAGGTTGACTCAAATACTTCTACATAATCATTGGAAAAGTTTCACTGTTTACTTCACTTTATGTATATGTTAAGTGGAGCTTTCAGCATTTTTTTTATATTTCTCCTGGTAGCATAAGAAAGTTCTGTATTGGGAACAATCTGTTATGGCAGTTTAATTTTCCATAAGCATCTTAGTAGTTGTAATTTCCATTTGTTATTTTAGAGGAGCATATTATCACAGTTGAACTCAATTATTATGTTATTCATAAATACTAAGGAACAAAATTATTTATCAGCAGATCTTTGAAGTTATATCATATGGTGCATTTATTTTAAGAATTCTTTTGTTTGTGTGCATGAAAATCAAGTAGTGAATAGTGTAGTTGGGCTTTAATACCTGGAATAATTCATTTAAACAAGAAGCATTCTTAATTGAAAATAAATAAATAAATATATGTCCCTTTCTGAAATTATGTTACTAGTTCAGCTACAAAAACTAATGACATCTGCTAACAATTTCAGACACTCCAATTCCTACCCAACCTAGGGCCTGTGGAATTAATGAAGCAACTTGTTCAAATGGGGAATGCATTAACAAGCAATATGTGTGTGATGACAAGTATGACTGCAGTGATGGTTCTGATGAAATACAATGTAGTAAGTGTTACAGCTTAATTTAAACTTGCTTGTCGAGAAGCTTCTTATGCACATATTTCTTTTTCTTGCCTTTTTTTAAAGTCATCAGCTTTATTTTTCCTTTCTGAGTGTAATTCGTGGCAAATAATTATTTTTGTTATAGATTCACATGGTTGTGATCCAAACGAGTTCCGTTGTGCAAATAAAAAATGTGTTATCAAAACCTGGCACTGTGATGGAGATGATGACTGTGGAGATAACTCTGATGAAACAAATTGTCCCACCAATCCACCTGGTAAATATAATTACTTTATGTTTATAAAATAGTTTCAGGAGAGATAAACTTTAAACAAATGGTCGATTTAACTCAAATCATCTTGCATACAGAGCCTAATAAGCAAAAGTGACAGTTTTACTTTTTTCAGGATTTTATATATGAATCTCTATAAAATAGCTTCATATGCTGGTATAATTAACTGTATCATGCATTTTTCACTTCTTAACAATAAAATTAACTGGTATATCATCTAGGAACTAAGAAAGCAATTGCTAACCTAATAAAATACAAATATGCATATTTAAAATAAATAAAAGTTAAATAATCATTCAAATAAATGTTCTGAAATGGGGACAGTAATTGTGGATAGTATTCAGAATATTTATTGTTATTGAGTCTTAAATTTTTGTCATTATTGCAGCTTTCTTATGTTTCATTAATATTTTTCCTAAAAAACTAATTTTAGCTGTTTATATATTATAGCTGTGTAAGGTTAGTTTTTTATGCCAATGGAATATTTTGAATATTAAGGTATTTTCGCATTGTGAATAAATTGGATAATTAATTTCCTCAAAACTATAAAACAATTGTGCTGAAACTTTATGTGGTAACATAACACCTTTAAGTGTGCAATGCATTGGTTTCATATCTATAAAAACATATAAAATTGAAATTTCAGTACTAAGATCCCATAAGAATTCACATGACTTTCTCTACTCTTGTACTAACTATTCTTACAAACTCTTGTTCCTATATCTTCTTCGTGTTGGTTGAGATAAACATTTGTACAAATTATCTTATTGCTTATTTCCTCGTAGGTACACGGGAAATGTGGGAATACAGAAGGCTTTGAGCGATAGTCAAATGTTTTAGAGTTGGTCGGAATATCAAGGCTTAAAAATACTGTTCCTTGCACAGCCAAGAGATAAAAACTGAATAAAGACCGTCCATTTGAGAAGAGTGTAAGTGTTGCAGGACTCACACAGATAGCAAGGAATATCTCTGAAATAGTTCACTCCAAATAAAACTCATTTGTACAGGACGTGTGTTTTAACCAGATCTACAGCTTTTGTATAGTAAGGTTTCGTCTATTTCTTACGGTTTACCAGTTATGCAAAAGTCATCCAGGGTAGACAGGATACGTGGACTATAGACAGAAAGTTCAACATATGTTTCATTTATCATAAAATATTTTTAAAATATGGTATTTTAATCAAAATCGTTTTGAGAAAATCAAAATTATGCTGTTTATACAGACACACACGTGTGCGCGCGCACACACACACACACACACACAGACACACACACAACCACACACACACAACCACACACACACAACCACACACACACAGACACACATACACACACAACCACACACACACACACTGACACACACACACACACAAGCACACACACACACGGGCCCTTTTTTAAAAAAAATCTTTTTCTGATTCAGGGGGACTCAACAGACATTTTCGATGAAATTTTGACATCGAAATTTTGGGATGAATATAGTACTTCCCCTACTTACTATACGTAGCAGAGAAAGTAATTAAAACAATTTTTACCGCGCTAAGGAGAGAATCATGTGAGAGTATACACCTGATGCTAAATATGCTAAAGTGTACTTACTATCTATTATCTTAAGTGTTTTCTCTGTCTGATGACGTGTAAATGCAGTGTCAGGGCGGAAAGCTGTTTTACAGTAGTAATTTAGAAGAGGCTTGGTGTTTGCAGAAGTGCGCGACGAATGTACCATAAACATTGTAAATAATCCTGTTTGATAGAGAGGGGAGGGGGAGGGAGGGGAGGCGGCGCCCGTCTAGAGACAGACGAACATCCATTGCCTTCCTTTGTCCCCTTACCTTCTGCCAACATCCAATTCAAACACTCATGTCTCTTACTCACATAATTCTCTTAATAAAGTAATTGATCAGCTGCAGAGAGGCACAGTTATGGGATCAGAGAAGTACTTACTCTATCGATAATGAAATGGAAAAAATCTGACGTGTTGCACTTGCATGACCTTCTCTGCTCTTGTGCTGGCCATTCTTGCAGGCTCTTATTCCTATATCTTCTTCATATTAGTTGAGATAAACATTTGTACAGGTTGTCTTATTGTTTATTTCCTTGTAGGTGCAAGGAGAATACAGTAGGGTTTGAGCGATGGTCAAATCTTTTAAAGCTCTTAAATTCCGTTCTCTTTGCACAGTTAATATAAAAAAATGAACAACGATTTTGCATTTGACGAAAGTTTCTTCTCCAAAACTCTCACAAACAACAAAGAATATCCCCGATATAGTTCATTTAACAAAAAATTTTATTTGGACATAAATTCTGTATTTTAATAAGATCTACATTTTTTCTATGGTGAGATCTGGTGTATCTCTTGCGGTTTACCAGTTGTGCGAAAGTCATCCAGGCTAAGCAGGACTACACGGCTTATGGCAGGAAAATTCAAGATATGCATTTTTATTTTTCATAAAGTATCTGGAACATGTGCCATTTTAATCAAAATTGTTACAGCCATTTTCAGGGGTCTCCGTCTAGGGGATATGTGAATAGCGACCACAAGGTACCCAAGCTGAGCAGAACATTACTTCCACTTACTGGTGTTTTGCTCCTCACTGTAACTTTTCTATCTGACCTTACCTTGGTCATCTCTTGTTCTCTTCCGACCCCGATGCTATTAGGGTTCCCGAGGGCTAGGGAATCTTTATTTTTCCAACCTCTCCATTTCTCTATAAAATATTAACCCCTAACATGCTGACCTGTCATGGCATGTAATACGTACTCTGATTGGTGATCAGAGGATATTGTCGTTGAATTTATTTTGATAACTCTCCCGGTCAGGTCGCTGAGACCCGTTAACCAACGACAGGTGTGGTCCTCCAGACATTCTGGGGGTTGTGAGAGAGGGATGTGACCGCCGAAACATAAAAATATGGTGCTCTCTAAAAAGCGGTTACTATTACTGCTATTGCTCTCTTGAATGTTTTTTGGAGAGCAAGAGGGTTAATGACTTCATTGTCAGAAATCCAGCATTAGCTAACAACAATATTATAGCCCTTATTGATAAACATTTGGTATTTTGCAGGACCTGCATGTTGATACCATGAATTTGGATGCTCTTCTGGAACACAGTGCATTCCCCATGCATTCCAATGTGACCAAGAAATAGACTGTACAGATGAAAGTGATGAATTAGGATGTTATAAGTACATTTAAATCAAATATTCTGCTCTGTTAAATTGATCCCAGTAGATGCATTCATAATAAAAAATATACAAATTGAGTTGACTGAGACACTGTACCTCACGCACTTCTATTTTTCTTTAATGCTTTTGCTTCCACTTGACAACATTATGAAGAATTTGTCAACTGGCTGGAAAACTGTTGGTCATGTGATTTTTTTATCTTTGGAGAGGAGACATCTGATGATGAGACTGAGTAATGAGTTTTCTTGTTAGGGAAGGTTGAAATTCATTAGATGGATTGCAAACCAACTGTGACATTCCCCCGCCTATTTTGGCGTGGTCTGGTTATATTTGTGGATAGTCCATCTGTTAGGTTGCATTAATACTGCCAGCTGTTCATAAAATATACCCATGGTAAAGCTATGGCCATAGTTAATGTTACTGCATCCATTACTGAATGTTGTCACTGAAGCTCTTTTTTTTAAACTGGCTGCAGGGAAAGCAACCGATAGATTTTAATATAAACTTCTGTTTACACACTGTATTAATCCGTGGATACCATTGTATTATTCGTGTGTGTGTGCTTTTGTTCTGAATTGTTTTAGAGTGTTATATGCAGTTGTAGTTACTGTTATTACTTTTGAGTTCGCAGCACAGAAGTGCATTAAATGTATTATGATATTTATCGTTCAGAAGTAATTTTATCCAAAAATTCTATTGCAGAACAAGATTGCTGAAGGTATGTGGGTTCATCATCTGTTGTGTGGTAACAATGTTCAGGGATATTATCGTTTGAAAGCATTTACTTTCACCCTGTGGTATTTGAGGTTAGAAATAATGCTTTTATTATGTAGATTGGCAATACTGCTTTTTGGGAAATGTGCACTGCAGTTTAGCGTGATGTCAGCCATATTGAATTCTTGGAAACTGTCAATGAGCTGTTTCCCCTATTCTAGAAATCACCTGTAAACTGATAGATCATTACCTGCTATATGATATCACCATTACCACCTACTGTAAGAGCAGATGCATTAATTGAAAAGATCTGAAACCTCCCCTATTTCTGTTGAAACTGGAGATAGATTAAGCTTAACTGCTGTCAACCAAATTCAGATTCATTTCAAGAAGGACACTGGAGAGCATACGAATTAAAGAATCTGTCACCAAGCAGGCCAAGGTTGTATGAGAAAAATCACATACACTAAAAGGTCGGCAGTTTGAGTCCCACAAGTTGAGGATTAATGAGTGAAGTTGATCAGCCAACAACAGAATCACTAGATGATATACTGGAAATGCAGAACAAGAACACTAGTATGACAAGCAAGGTAGAACTTCATAAAAAGACTGCTCCACCTAAGGATGATATCATCTTGAGCTACCTACAGAAAGCTTGAACAAATGACAAGAGCAAAATAGATGCAGTATATGGAGCAAGATATGAAGATGGAAGCTACATGCTAGCAAACAAGATCAGTGACTTTATCAGTAATCAAGTTTGAGTAGGTGAAGAAACCTATGAGGTACACCTGGATTGTGTAAACTCATCTTCAAGAAGATGCCTGAAATGCATGCATACACTGAGGAGGATCTGGATACATACAGGAAAATACTGAAAGCAACTCATGTGCATGGGCAAAATTTCAGCAAGCATGGAAAACTGAGATCTGGCCCATCCTACAAATGATGAGGACATAAAAGAAGCATTCACATACACTAAAAGGTCGGCAGTTTGAGTCCCACAAGTTGAGGATTAATGAGTGAAGTTGATCAGCCAACAACAGAATCACTAGATGATATACTGGAAATGCAGAACAAGAACACTAGTATGACAAGCAAGGTAGAACTTCATAAAAAGACTGCTCCACCTAAGGATGATATCATCTTGAGCTACCTACAGAAAGCTTGAACAAATGACAAGAGCAAAATAGATGCAGTATATGGAGCAAGATATGAAGATGGAAGCTACATGCTAGCAAACAAGATCAGTGACTTTATCAGTAATCAAGTTTGAGTAGGTGAAGAAACCTATGAGGTACACCTGGATTGTGTAAACTCATCTTCAAGAAGATGCCTGAAATGCATGCATACACTGAGGAGGATCTAGATACATACAGGAAAATACTGAAAGCAACTCATGTGCATGGGCAAAATTTCAGCAAGCATGGAAAACTGAGATCTGGCCCATCCTACAAATGATGAGGACATAAAAGAAGCATTCTATGGATGTGAACTGTCTCTACACTATATCCTAAAACTTAATTGATGGAGAAGATTTTGACTTGCCAAGGAAATGTTTGATGTTTAACTACAACAATATTACTGTTAGAGATACTCAGGAAGTAGGCAGCAGTTAAGAGGCTGACAGCCAAATTATACCAAAACCTTAATACACACTTTATAGTAAGGAAGAAGTTACCTTCATTTAATAATGCACCATTGAGTTATCTACTCTAGGATGAGTTACTTTGTGAACCAATCATTTCAGGAAGATCATTGCTCACATCAGTCATGAGTGATCAGGTAGATGACAAGCCTTCCAGCAGCTGTTTGAAAGGAGCATGTATAATCACAAAGTAATTTCTCCCTTAGGTATTGTGAGTGAATTGATTCTCAAGAACCACAGAGCAAAGATTTATTCCTTGCAAAAAAACATACCATCCCATAATACACAAAGAGAATTAAAAAGGAACAATAAACTTGATGATTACAGCAACAATAATGATGATGGTGATGTTGATGAACATTATTGTGAAATATAACAGTAATGGAAAAATAGAAAGTTTTCATGCTACAGAGATAAGCAGTTGTAATAAGTGGAAAAATATGCAGAAGGGAGACTTGCAGATTAATGTTCAAAGCATCTTGTATTCTTACCATTCCTTATATGTGAGTATAAAAATATTCTACAAGGAAAATCAAAACATCGTTGTATATCTTCTTTCTTGGAAGCTTGAAAACAGTGGGGCCCTAATGACCTAGCTGTCGACGGGCCCTTAAACCCTACTCACTCACTCACTCACTTGAAAACAGTGTCATAATAATCAGTTTAAACCAAGAAGGTGAGTTGCTTAATAACACTACACAACACTTACTTATAATTTACCAGAACATGTTTCAGACGCTGACTTTCCTCCATTATCAAACTGACATTGACTGGTTCTCCCTGGTGTTGGTGATGTTTTCTCTGAGGTCTCCTCTGGTGGTGGTTCAAGGAACTTGCTGAAGATATCATTCTTGGGGATGCCAAAATTGAATACTCTGTTTCTATTTTTTTCAAAATGAAGATTTGTTCCCACGTGGACAGCTCTTGTTTTCCCATTATGTGTTTGAGGAGTTTCGGTTCTGGCTTTGTGTTGTGGGTTTTTGTCCAAAGTGAGTGGCAACTACTGATTTTTCCAACTGTTTGTTTTTTATGTTTCTAAAGTGTTTCTTGGATCTTATTTCTAAATTTCTTTTGGTTTTTCCTATATACACTTTATTACAGCCACTGCATTTAATTTGGTATATGCCAGATTTTTTACTAAGTGGGATGGTATCTTTGATGTTTGAGTTCAGTAGATTTTTTTATGGAGTAGTGGTTCACTGGTGCTAGCTGAATGTTCTGTTCTTTGAAAACTTTTTGAATTTTTCAAAGGCCCAAGGATGGAATGTGAATTTTTTTAATGCCATTTTTATTTCTGCTGCTGTGAGTGTTGTAGTTTCTTTTAGCAACTTTTTTGTTTCTGCTCGTTTCACTTTTTCATCTACTAATGATTTGGGGAAGCCATTTTTTGTGCTATTTCAATTATTTTGCAATATTCTGATTTTTATTCTTGTTTTGGAAGGAGAATGTTTACCAATCTATGTGTTAAGCTATTGAGGATTGCCTGTTTGTGACTTCTTGGACTGTAACTAAGAGCTTTTCCATAATTTCCTGTGTTGGTTTTCTGTGAATGCCAAAGTTTATTCCATTATTGTTTTTTATTATTTGTAAATCCAGAAACGGTATTGTATATACATAAATAGTTTTAGAAACAATGATGATTACTTCAGTGCCAATACTGAACACACATTTTCATTTCAATACAATTATTATAACATCCATATACAGAGTTAAAATTTGATTGAATCAAGATGCTAAATATTGTATTTTAAGAAAACATGTTTCTCCTGTATTGCTGTAAATAATTAACACATTTTCTGAAATTTGCAATTTTCGTTTCTTGGAATATTTTGGATGTCTTAGAATTATTTCATCTAATGTATTCAATTCAGCTTAACAAAGGATGAAGGAAAGCTGGGAATGGCAACAGGAAAACAGATACACATTTTATGAAGTTATATCTTTTACCATTATATTTAGCTGCTTTTGTCAGGTGCCTTAATTTAAATGTATTTGTAGTAAGCCTTAAAATGCATTTTATTATACAAGTTTTACTCTATATATATATACACACCCTAAGACAAAAAAAATGAGCAGACTGGAAGCATATATTTGTCTAAGTCCGTGTCGTTTCCGCAGCCGATCTACAATGGTGTCACAGAATGCATGTCTTTAGCGTCGTTCTGTTGTCATTTCTCACATTGAGTCTCAACTATTCAATGTGAGCAGATGGCTGATTGGTTGGACTTAGACAAATACACGTTTCCAGAGTCTGCTCATTTTTTTGTCTTAGGGTGTATATATATCAGATCTATTAATATTTAATTATTAGACTTTTCACAACACATGTTCCATGTTCTAGACAATCAAGATGGAGGAGTGAATCTGCGCACTTATCCTAATGACCAGATAATAAGCGAAAGTGAGTACAATAACTTATGTAAGCTTCGGCGGCCAGTGTCCATAATAATAAGTTTTTTCTTGGGAAGGCCGCATCTTGGTTGTGTTGTTGCCAACGTTTCACCCTACTATGTGGAGCTTCTAGGCCTTCCCCGGAAAAAACTTATTATTAAAGTGAGTACAAGTTTAATAATTTTAGCATAATAATCCTGACACAACTCTCACATTAGCAGTGAAGAATGGCATGCAACACGTTATATATTTTACTAAATTAATTGTAAACAATAGTTTAAGAAATATAAATTTTCATTAACTCACAGAAAAGCCAAAACTTGAAAATTGAGACATTTGTAGTGATTCTTCACTTTCAAACAGCTTAAAAACCTTATAATTGTTAAAAGAAATGCATGAAAGTTAAATTCTCATTAAGATAATAAACATACGCAGTTTTAACTTAATGATTTTAAGCAAACAATAGCAATCCAAAGTATAAATTATAGAATATTAAAAATAGAAGCGCTATTGACAGTGAAGTATTCTTCAATTTGAGGTTATTTTGAGTCACTTATTTACACATACCTTCACTACTAAACTGCTTTTTTAAAGCGGAAACGTTTTCAGGACCATTCGATCCCATCATCAGCCGTTGGGTAACTGACGTTATCCTCTTGTTCCTTTTCTCTGTTGTCTCTATTCTGCTGCCATCTGGTGTTAGGGGTGCAGAGCTTTAACACTTCATTCAATGCTCGTATTTCGAAATTAATAACTTTATTACTGTTCTTGATGAAGAACACCAAAGAAATATAGAATTAAAACAAATTGAAAAGTCTGCAGTGGCACATCATTTTTGGACTGAAAACCACAACATCGGCCTTAATATAAAACTGTTAAAATCTATTAATTCACCAATAGAACTGAATATTTGGGAAAAAATATACATCATCAAGAACAGTAATAAAGTTATTAATTTTGAAATACCAGCACTGAATGAAGTGTTAAAGCTCTGCGCCCCTAACACCAGATGGCAGCAGAATAGAGACAGCAGAGAAAAGGAACAAGAGGATAACGTCAGTTACCCAACGGCTGATGATGGGATCGAATGGTCCTGAAAACGTTTCCGCTTTAAAAAAGCAGTTTAGTAGTGAAGGTAAGTGTAAATAAGTGACTCAAAATAACCTCAAATTTATAAATTATGGCACTTTTGCTTTGAACGAAGGTGTGTGCCATAATGGTAAGGTGTGATTTTCATTTATTTGTTTACTTAATTTTTGCATTCATGGTGTTGGGCTGAGTATTAAAGAGGTTGGAATCTTAAGTGTAGCCTTACAGAGCATTTAAATGTCAACAAGCACCTTAAATGTTTTTAAATGATCATATAACAACTTAAAGTCTTACAAATGATAATAGCATGTCATCTATTTCTACATATCCCAAGCTGCCAAAACCTGCCAAAAAAGGAAATTCCAAGATTTTAAACATTTTGATCAAATTTTCAGTGTAGCCTTGTCTTAAATGGCTAAAAATCACAGAAATGGTTCTTTTCACCAATAATAATCAGGTGTAGGAGTACTTACTTGCTTGTTTATTTAATTTGGTTGAAAACTCTTTTTAAGAAAGTATATAATGACACATCTTCCACAAAATGCAAACGTTGAAGAGTAAGAGATGTTAAAAGTTTTTCAGATATTGAACTTAGTTGCACTGCTACAATGACCTAATTAGCTGTCTAGAAGGGTACCTCATATGATTTTAATTGCTATTGCATTTACTATAAGCTATCGTTGTACTGCTCTAGATCGTGAAGTAATATTCCAATGCAGTGATAGCGGTCCTTTAAGAATTCCAGTCGAGTGGAGGAGAGGTAATGGCCTACCTCTACCACCTGGCTATCGGGATATTAATGGACGCCTGATAATGCCTGATATAAAGGTAAGAAGTGGAATTCTCAGAATAATACTTAGCCAAAGAGAATGTATAAGAAATAACCAATGCCATGACCACCAATCCACTGCTTTCATTTTCTTCCTCGAGGAGCAATAATTAATGCCAACAGGTATGTTCTCAACTAACCATTTTTTTCTCCCAAATTAGTCTAAAATGCATACTTGGTAGATGCAAAGAAAACTGGCCAGTAAACTTTAGCTCCTCTCCTGTAGGTAAATAGATCAAGGATAACCTCTCCAAGCCCCATACTGTTTCTCAATTGAGTGGAGAGTAGATGTTTCACATTGATGAGCTACAGACCATTTGCCTTATATGAAATTTGATATGGCTCCAGGACTATAAATTCTGTTTTTGTTTTTCCAGGTGGAGCACTCTGGCACATATGTTTGTCAAACTAAAAACTATCCACGCTCTCCTGCAGCACAAGCATCAGTCCATCTCACAGTTAAAGCTTGTAAGTGTATAAAATATTGTGGCGGAATGTCGTTGTGTTCTCGTTGTGTCGCCATTTGATGCGTAATGTTGTTGGTCACGTTGTGTCGCCCTTTGATTTGGTTCGCTCCGGCTAGTCAGGATGAGATCTCTTTCTTTATCTCGGGTACGCGTAGGTGTTATAGATTACCCAAGAAAACTTCTGTATATTGTTTATTACTTCTTATATACTTTCGGGAGTTATGCCGATTTTCTATACGTATAGGAATCGCACTCACCTGTGTACACCACAATGCAGCACCAGTCTGGGCTGAGTAGTGACGCTTTCTGGCGTCCCCACGCTAGAAAAACGTTCTCTCCAATTTTAAATGTCATGACGTCATCCACAAGAAAGCCTCGTATCCAAAATGCTATTTCATTCCTTTTCCCAATTTATAAATGTCCCTTTCTATTATAACATGTTCTTTTTTGAATTCCGAATATCTAGTTACCTTTTTATGATTAAACGATGTTTTGTTTATATTTTATTAAACATATCACGCGACTTTTAAGATTGGCAGACCTGAATTTTGACCGTGAATTTAAACTATGTAATATGACGTCATGACTCGTTAATTTCAAACCAATAATGCGTTTATCCTACAAATTTAACGACTATTATTTACTCATATCTTGCTCACCTTACAACACTTCCTACTCTATTATCTACATATGTTATTACTCAACACTTATCGCAAATCTCACATCCGGCAATTAAATTAAAACGTGTCTTTATCAAGCCCATTCGATTTGAAATCTAAATTTCGGTATCAATATATATTCACTTTGTATGGTTTAACTTGAAATCTTTCTTGTTGTCATGGTGATAATGGTTGTTATCACAATCATCATGCCACTAAAAATAAAACTAAATTTTGAGGGTCAACAATTACCAGAAACAAAGGAAGCAAAGTATTTAGGAGTTACATTTGATACTAAACTTACATGGACCAAACAAATAGAAAATGTAATACAAAGAGCAGAGAGGCACCTTTCACTGTTAAAACGTCTAACTGGAATGAAGTGGGGATGTTCCAGAGCAACTCTTAACACAACATACAATGTATATATAAAGCCATTATTTACTTACTGCAGCGAAGTTCTTGTAACAGCAAACACAAAAAAAAGATTCAAATCTTTCAAAACCAAAGTCTGAGATTAATTGCAGGTGCTATCAAAACCACACCAATAGCAGCTATGTAAATACTAAGCAACCAATGCCCCATTCAATATGAAATAGAAAAAACGGCTCTTATTCAACACGAAAAGTTGATCAGACTCCCATTCAATACATGGCACGCGAGAAATTTTACACATACACTAAAGACTCAGGAGAGCTTTCTTTCCAAAATTCAAGACATCAAGAAGAATGTATACCTTCCTAATTCAAAGGAAAACTTCATATCTAAAGTCAATCCGACACAAACATTAGACATCACGTATTATTTACACCTGACAGAAGAAGTTAAGAAAAGTGATACTCCAACTAGTGTTCTAAAATTATTGGCATTAGAGACAATCCATACTAGATTTCCAGAACACGAATGGCTCCATATTTATACTGATGGATCATTTGTATCAAACCAAGGTGGAGCAGGTGCTGGAGTCACATGTCACCTCTTTTCCTATTACAAATCTTTAAGTTATGGAACTACAAACTTTGATGGAGAAATTGAAGCAATTCGAATGGCCCTACAAAATCTTTTGTACAGAATTTCACATTTTCAGCAAGCAGTTATTCTCTCAGATTCCAGGGCAGCAATTATAGCAATTACTTCCAAGTTGTCACCAAAAAACCAAACAATTATAGAATGTTGGAAAATCCTTACCCTTCTAACAGCACTTCAAAAACACCTAGTCTTCCAATGGATACCAGCTCACTGTGGACTGAGTGGTAATGAGAAAGCTGATTTTCTTGCAAAAAAGGGTACCGGCAATGTGCAGAAATCAATAGTTAATTTACCATTTTATGCAGCTAAAAGATTAGTCAACTCTGAATTCAAAAAAATCATTGAAAAATATTACTATGAAAAATCAAAGAATAAAAGATGGGAACTACCAAACATTCAAACAGTAATTCCTGAGTATCCTCGAAAAACAGCAGTTGCAACCTTCAGGTTTATTACAGGACATGATTGTCTGGCAAAACATTTAAACAGAATTGGGATATATTCTTCACCACTCTGTCCTCTATGTGATCTGCAAGAGGAAGTGGATCGAGACCACCTTCAAATATGCCTGGCCACTTCTAATGCCCCATCCATCAGTGAAAAATATTGGAGAGCAAGAGGATTAATGACTTTATTGTCAGAAATCCAGCATTAGCTAACAACAACAATCATGATCCTTATCATTAATTATACTTTAGACTGTAGGATATTATTGCCGTAGCAATTTACACATTTTGTACTTCCCTTAATTTCTTCCCATTGGAAAAAGAAATACCTTCATCTACCTCCAAAGTAAGACATAAATAACTGATGCTATTTATTATTTATTTATTCCAACAAACTTGGTGTTTTTAAATACACAAGACGTGTGTGGCATTGAATTTTTCAGTTCCAGTTCTGCCTCTAAAACATTGCCCACACATGGCTTGGGTGTTTGAAAACACCATCAGTAAGTTTGTTGGCATAAATAAATAATAATTAGCATCTGAAGGTTATTTAATCCTGGGACATAAAGTACTTACAATAGTAAGTCACCATTGGGGTAATTGTCTCTGATGTGAGGCTGCCTTTGTTGTTTACCGGGAGAAATATGAACAGGTTGGAGAATTCAATGTCATTCTGGCGGTTGTCACATTTTACTGTTACTCTTTATTTTCCCAGAACAAGTAATGGACATTCAGATGCTCAAAATCACAATAAGAATAAAAGATGAACATGCATACATGTGTATATGCACAGATACATACACAGAACACACACATCAGACACACACACAGACACACACAAACACACATACAGACACACAGTCACACACACACACACAGACACCCACATGCACATGCCCATGCCTATGCCTACACCCATACACACGCACACATGCACATATATCACACATATATAATCTCTGTATACTTTGTTTGTTAACAATTTAAATTGAGAACATGGTTTTCTATTGTCAACAACATCTGCAGCTCTTTTATTCTCATTTATTTTTTCTTGATTTCATGTCACTAATAGTCACTGATTGTTTGTATTGAAGTTGTTTCTTATCAACAACATTCATGGCTTGGCTTACTCTTCTTGCCCGCAGTACTTTCAAGATATAAGGCAATATAATTAAATCTTTCAGCACTTAATGATTTTGCAGAAGTATTTGAGTGAACCTATAGACACTTTAGTTTCACTTAACTTGCTTTTTATCTGGATATGCTCCAAAGACCACCATCTTCATTGTCAACTGGGTACACAAAAATACATTAGAGTCGAAAAACTGCTGACAATGAACAGGAAGGTGTTTAAACACATCTGGGCAAAAAGTAAAATAAGGTTGACTCAAATACTTCTACATAATCATTGGAAAAGTTTCACTGTTTACTTCACTTTATGTATATGTTAAGTGGAGCTTTCAGCATTTTTTTTATATTTCTCCTGGTAGCATAAGAAAGTTCTGTATTGGGAACAATCTGTTATGGCAGTTTAATTTTCCATAAGCATCTTAGTAGTTGTAATTTCCATTTGTTATTTTAGAGGAGCATATTATCACAGTTGAACTCAATTATTATGTTATTCATAAATACTAAGGAACAAAATTATTTATCAGCAGATCTTTGAAGTTATATCATATGGTGCATTTATTTTAAGAATTCTTTTGTTTGTGTGCATGAAAATCAAGTAGTGAATAGTGTAGTTGGGCTTTAATACCTGGAATAATTCATTTAAACAAGAAGCATTCTTAATTGAAAATAAATAAATAAATATATGTCCCTTTCTGAAATTATGTTACTAGTTCAGCTACAAAAACTAATGACATCTGCTAACAATTTCAGACACTCCAATTCCTACCCAACCTAGGGCCTGTGGAATTAATGAAGCAACTTGTTCAAATGGGGAATGCATTAACAAGCAATATGTGTGTGATGACAAGTATGACTGCAGTGATGGTTCTGATGAAATACAATGTAGTAAGTGTTACAGCTTAATTTAAACTTGCTTGTCGAGAAGCTTCTTATGCACATATTTCTTTTTCTTGCCTTTTTTTAAAGTCATCAGCTTTATTTTTCCTTTCTGAGTGTAATTCGTGGCAAATAATTATTTTTGTTATAGATTCACATGGTTGTGATCCAAACGAGTTCCGTTGTGCAAATAAAAAATGTGTTATCAAAACCTGGCACTGTGATGGAGATGATGACTGTGGAGATAACTCTGATGAAACAAATTGTCCCACCAATCCACCTGGTAAATATAATTACTTTATGTTTATAAAATAGTTTCAGGAGAGATAAACTTTAAACAAATGGTCGATTTAACTCAAATCATCTTGCATACAGAGCCTAATAAGCAAAAGTGACAGTTTTACTTTTTTCAGGATTTTATATATGAATCTCTATAAAATAGCTTCATATGCTGGTATAATTAACTGTATCATGCATTTTTCACTTCTTAACAATAAAATTAACTGGTATATCATCTAGGAACTAAGAAAGCAATTGCTAACCTAATAAAATACAAATATGCATATTTAAAATAAATAAAAGTTAAATAATCATTCAAATAAATGTTCTGAAATGGGGACAGTAATTGTGGATAGTATTCAGAATATTTATTGTTATTGAGTCTTAAATTTTTGTCATTATTGCAGCTTTCTTATGTTTCATTAATATTTTTCCTAAAAAACTAATTTTAGCTGTTTATATATTATAGCTGTGTAAGGTTAGTTTTTTATGCCAATGGAATATTTTGAATATTAAGGTATTTTCGCATTGTGAATAAATTGGATAATTAATTTCCTCAAAACTATAAAACAATTGTGCTGAAACTTTATGTGGTAACATAACACCTTTAAGTGTGCAATGCATTGGTTTCATATCTATAAAAATATATAAAATTGAAATTTCAGTACTAAGATCCCATAAGAATTCACATGACTTTCTCTACTCTTGTACTAACTATTCTTACAAACTCTTGTTCCTATATCTTCTTCGTGTTGGTTGAGATAAACATTTGTACAAATTATCTTATTGCTTATTTCCTCGTAGGTACACGGGAAATGTGGGAATACAGAAGGCTTTGAGCGATAGTCAAATGTTTTAGAGTTGGTCGGAATATCAAGGCTTAAAAATACCGTTCCTTGCACGGCCAAGAGATAAAAACTGAATAAAGACCGTCCATTTGAGAAGAGTGTAAGTGTTGCAGGACTCACACAGATAGCAAGGAATATCTCTGAAATAGTTCACTCCAAATAAAACTCATTTGTACAGGACGTGTGTTTTAACCAGATCTACAGCTTTTGTATAGTAAGGTTTCGTCTATTTCTTACGGTTTACCAGTTATGCAAAAGTCATCCAGGGTAGACAGGATACGTGGACTATAGACAGAAAGTTCAACATATGTTTCATTTATCATAAAATATTTTTAAAATATGGTATTTTAATCAAAATCGTTTTGAGAAAATCAAAATTATGCTGTTTATACAGACACACACGTGTGCGCGCACACACACACACACACACACACACACACACAGACACACACACAACCACACACACACAACCACACACACACAGACACACATACACACACAACCACACACACACACACAGACACACACACACACACAAGCACACACACACATGGGCCCTTTTTTAAAAAAATCTTTTTCTGATTCAGGGGGACTCAACAGACATTTTCGATGAAATTTTGACATCGAAATTTTGGGATGAATATAGTACTTCCCCTACTTACTATACGTAGCAGAGAAAGTAATTAAAACAATTTTTACCGCGCTAAGGAGAGAATCATGTGAGAGTATACACCTGATGCTAAATATGCTAAAGTGTACTTACTATCTATTATCTTAAGTGTTTTCTCTGTCTGATGACGTGTAAATGCAGTGTCAGGGCGGAAAGCTGTTTTACAGTAGTAATTTAGAAGAGGCTTGGTGTTTGCAGAAGTGCGCGACGAATGTACCATAAACATTGTAAATAATCCTGTTTGATAGAGAGGGGAGGGGAGGGGAGGGGAGGGGAGGGGAGGCGGCGCCCGTCTAGAGACAGACGAACATCCATTGCCTTCCTTTGTCCCCTTACCTTCTGCCAACATCCAATTCAAACACTCATGTCTCTTACTCACATAATTCTCTTAATAAAGTAATTGATCAGCTGCAGAGAGGCACAGTTATGGGATCAGAGAAGTACTTACTCTATCGATAATGAAATGGAAAAAATCTGACGTGTTGCACTTGCATGACCTTCTCTGCTCTTGTGCTGGCCATTCTTGCAGGCTCTTATTCCTATATCTTCTTCATATTAGTTGAGATAAACATTTGTACAGGTTGTCTTATTGTTTATTTCCTTGTAGGTGCAAGGAGAATACAGTAGGGTTTGAGCGATGGTCAAATCTTTTAAAGCTCTTAAATTCCGTTCTCTTTGCACAGTTAATATAAAAAAATGAACAACGATTTTGCATTTGACGAAAGTTTCTTCTCCAAAACTCTCACAAACAACAAAGTATATCCCCGATATAGTTCATTTAACAAAAAATTTTATTTGGACATAAATTCTGTATTTTAATAAGATCTACATTTTTTCTATGGTGAGATCTGGTGTATCTCTTGCGGTTTACCAGTTGTGCGAAAGTCATCCAGGCTAAGCAGGACTACACGGCTTATGGCAGGAAAATTCAAGATATGCATTTTTATTTTTCATAAAGTATCTGGAACATGTGCCATTTTAATCGAAATTGTTACAGCCATTTTCAGGGGTCTCCGTCTAGGGGATATGTGAATAGCGACCACAAGGTACCCAAGCTGAGCAGAACATTACTTCCACTTACTGGTGTTTTGCTCCTCACTGTAACTTTTCTATCTGACCTTACCTTGGTCATCTCTTGTTCTCTTCCGACCCCGATGCTATTAGGGTTCCCGAGGGCTAGGGAATCTTTATTTTTCCAACCTCTCCATTTCTCTATAAAATATTAACCCCTAACATGCTGACCTGTCATGGCATGTAATACGTACTCTGATTGGTGATCAGAGGATATTGTCGTTGAATTTATTTTGATAACTCTCCCGGTCAGGTCGCTGAGACCCGTTAACCAACGACAGGTGTGGTCCTCCAGACATTCTGGGGGTTGTGAGAGAGGGATGTGACCGCCGAAACATAAAAATATGGTGCTCTCTAAAAACGGTTACTATTACTGCTATTGCTCTCTTGAATGTTTTTTGGAGAGCAAGAGGGTTAATGACTTCATTGTCAGAAATCCAGCATTAGCTAACAACAATATTATAGCCCTTATTGATAAACATTTGGTATTTTGCAGGACCTGCATGTTGATACCATGAATTTGCATGCTCTTCTGGAACACAGTGCATTCCCCATGCATTCCAATGTGACCAAGAAATAGACTGTACAGATGAAAGTGATGAATTAGGATGTTATAAGTACATTTAAATCAAATATTCTGCTCTGTTAAATTGATCCCAGTAGATGCATTCATAATAAAAAATATACAAATTGAGTTGACTGAGACACTGTACCTCACGCACTTCTATTTTTCTTTAATGCTTTTGCTTCCACTTGACAACATTATGAAGAATTTGTCAACTGGCTGGAAAACTGTTGGTCATGTGATTTTTTTATCTTTGGAGAGGAGACATCTGATGATGAGACTGAGTAATGAGTTTTCTTGTTAGGGAAGGTTGAAATTCATTAGATGGATTGCAAACCAACTGTGACATTCCCCCGCCTATTTTGGCGTGGTCTGGTTATATTTGTGGATAGTCCATCTGTTAGGTTGCATTAATACTGCCAGCTGTTCATAAAATATACCCATGGTAAAGCTATGGCCATAGTTAATGTTACTGCATCCATTACTGAATGTTGTCACTGAAGCTCTTTTTTTTTAACTGGCTGCAGGGAAGGCAACCGATAGATTTTAATATAAACTTCTGTTTACACACTGTATTAATCCGTGGATGCCATTGTATTATTCGTGTGTGTGTGCTTTTGTTCTGAATTGTTTTAGAGTGTTATATGCAGTTGTAGTTACTGTTATTACTTTTGAGTTCGCAGCACAGAAGTGCATTAAATGTATTATGATATTTATCGTTCAGAAGTAATTTTATCCAAAAATTCTATTGCAGAACAAGATTGCTGAAGGTATGTGGGTTCATCATGTGTTGTGTGGTAACAATGTTCAGGGATATTATCGTTTGAAAGCATTTACTTTCACCCTGTGATATTTGAGGTTAGAAATAATGCTTTTATTATGTAGATTGGCAATACTGCTTTTTGGGAAATGTGCACTGCAGTTTAGCGTGATGTCAGCCATATTGAATTCTTGGAAACTGTCAATGAGCTGTTTCCCCTATTCTAGAAATCACCTGTAAACTGATAGATCATTACCTGCTATATGATATCACCATTACCACCTACTGTAAGAGCAGATGCATTAATTGAAAAGATCTGAAACCTCCCCTATTTCTGTTGAAACTGGAGATAGATTAAGCTTAACTGCTGTCAACCAAATTCAGATTCATTTCAAGAAGGACACTGGAGAGCATACGAATTAAAGAATCTGTCACCAAGCAGGCCAAGGTTGTATGAGAAAAATCACATACACTAAAAGGTCGGCAGTTTGAGTCCCACAAGTTGAGGATTAATGAGTGAAGTTGATCAGCCAACAACAGAATCACTAGATGATATACTGGAAATGCAGAACAAGAACACTAGTATGACAAGCAAGGTAGAACTTCATAAAAAGACTGCTCCACCTAAGGATGATATCATCTTGAGCTACCTACAGAAAGCTTGAACAAATGACAAGAGCAAAATAGATGCAGTATATGGAGCAAGATATGAAGATGGAAGCTACATGCTAGCAAACAAGATCAGTGACTTTATCAGTAATCAAGTTTGAGTAGGTGAAGAAACCTATGAGGTACACCTGGATTGTGTAAACTCATCTTCAAGAAGATGCCTGAAATGCATGCATACACTGAGGAGGATCTGGATACATACAGGAAAATACTGAAAGCAACTCATGTGCATGGGCAAAATTTCAGCAAGCATGGAAAACTGAGATCTGGCCCATCCTACAAATGATGAGGACATAAAAGAAGCATTCTATGGATGTGAACTGTCTCTACACTATATCCTAAAACTTAATTGATGGAGAAGATTTTGACTTGCCAAGGAAATGTTTGATGTTTAACTACAACAATATTACTGTTAGAGATACTCCGGAAGTAGGCAGCAGTTAAGAGGCTGACAGCCAAAGTATACCAAAACCTTAATACACACTTTATAGTAAGGAAGAAGTTACCTTCATTTAATAATGCACCATTGAGTTATCTACTCTAGGATGTGTTACTTTGTGAACCAATCATTTCAGGAAGATCATTGCTCACATCAGTCATGAGTGATCAGGTAGATGACAAGCCTTCCAGCAGCTGTTTGAAAGGAGCATGTATAATCACAAAGTAATTTCTCCCTTAGGTATTGTGAGTGAATTGATTCTCAAGAACCACAGAGCAAAGATTTATTCCTTGCAAAAAAACATACCATCCCATAATACACAAAGAGAATTAAAAAGGAACAATAAACTTGATGATTACAGCAACAATAATGATGATGGTGATGTTGATGAACATTATTGTGAAATATAACAGTAATGGAAACATAGAAAGTTTTCATGCTACAGAGATAAGCAGTTGTAATAAGTGGAAAAATATGCAGAAGGGAGACTTGCAGATTAATGTTCAAAGCATCTTGTATTCTTACCATTCCTTATATGTGAGTATAAAAATATTCTACAAGGAAAATCAAAACATCGTTGTATATCTTCTTTCTTGGAAGCTTGAAAACAGTGGGGCCCTAATGACCTAGCTGTCGACGGGCCCTTAAACCCTACTCACTCACTCACTCACTCACTTGAAAACAGTGTCATAATAATCAGTTTAAACCAAGAAGGTGAGTTGCTTAATAACACTACACAACACTTACTTATAATTTACCAGAACATGTTTCAGACGCTGACTTTCCTCCATTATCAAACTGACATTGACTGGTTCTCCCTGGTGTTGGTGATGTTTTCTCTGAGGTCTCCTCTGGTGGTGGTTCAAGGAACTTGCTGAAGATATCATTCTTGGGGATGCCAAAATTGAATACTCTGTTTCTATTTTTTTCAAAATGAAGATTTGTTCCCACGTGGACAGCTCTTGTTTTCCCATTATGTGTTTGAGGAGTTTCGGTTCTGGCTTTGTGTTGTGGGTTTTTGTCCAAAGTGAGTGGCAACTACTGATTTTTCCAACTGTTTGTTTTTTATGTTTCTAAAGTGTTTGTTGGATCTTATTTCTAAATTTCTTTTGGTTTTTCCTATATACACTTTATTACAGCCACTGCATTTAATTTGGTATATGCCAGATTTCTTACTAAGTGGGATGGTATCTTTGATGTTTGAGTTCAGTAGATTTTTTTATGGAGTAGTGGTTCACTGGTGCTAGCTGAATGTTCTGTTCTTTGAAAACTTTTTGAATTTTTCAAAGGCCCAAGGATGGAATGTGAATTTTTTTAATGCCATTTTTATTTCTGCTGCTGTGAGTGTTGTAGTTTCTTTTAGTAACTTTTTTGTTTCTGCTCGTTTCACTTTTTCATCTACTAATGATTTGGGGAAGCCATTTTTTGTGCTATTTCAATTATTTTGCAATATTCTGATTTTTATTCTTGTTTTGGAAGGAGAATGTTTACCAATCTATGTGTTAAGCTATTGAGGATTGCCTGTTTGTGACTTCTTGGACTGTAACTAAGAGCTTTTCCATGTGTTGGTTTTCTGTGAATGCCAAAGTTTATTCCATTATTGTTTTTTATTATTTGTAAATCCAGAAACGGTATTGTATATACATAAATAGTTTTAGAAACAATGATGATTACTTCAGTGCCAATACTGAACACACATTTTCATTTCAATACAATTATTATAACATCCATATACAGAGTTAAAATTTGATTGAATCAAGATGCTAAATATTGTATTTTAAGAAAACATGTTTCTCCTGTATTGCTGTAAATAATTAACACATTTTCTGAAATTTGCAATTTTCGTTTCTTGGAATATTTTGGATGTCTTAGAATTATTTCATCTAATGTATTCAATTCAGCTTAACAAAGGATGAAGGAAAGCTGGGAATGGCAACAGGAAAACAGATATACATTTTATGAAGTTATATCTTTTACCATTATATTTAGCTGCTTTTGTCAGGTGCCTTAATTTAAATGTATTTGTAGTAAGCCTTAAAATGCATTTTATTATACAAGTTTTACTCTATATATATATATATATATATATATACACACCCTAAGACAAAAAAAATGAGCAGACTCTGGAAGCATATATTTGTCTAAGTCCATGTCGTTTCCGCAGCCGATCTACAATGGTGTCACAGAATGCATGTCTTTAGCGTCGTTCTGTTGTCATTTCTCACATTGAGTCTCAACTATTCAATGTGAGCAGATGGCTGATTGGTTGGACTTAGACAAATACACGTTTCAGAGTCTGCTCATTTTTTTGTCTTAGGGTGTATATATATCAGATCTATTAATATTTAATTATTAGACTTTTCACAACACATGTTCCCTGTTCTAGACAATCAAGATGGAGGAGTGAATCTGCGCACTTATCCTAATGACCAGATAATAAGCGAAAGTGAGTACAATAACTTATGTAAGCTTCGGCGGCCAGTGTCCATAATAATAAGTTTTTTCTTGGGAAGGCCGCATCTTGGTTGTGTTGTTGCCAACGTTTCACCCTACTATGTGGAGCTTCTAGGCCTTCCCCGGAAAAAACTTATTATTAAAGTGAGTACAAGTTTAATAATTTTAGCATAATAATCCTGACACAACTCTCACATTAGCAGTGAAGAATGGCATGCAACACGTTATATATTTTACTAAATTAATTGTAAACAATAGTTTAAGAAATATAAATTTTCATTAACTCACAGAAAAGCCAAAACTTGAAAATTGAGACATTTGTAGTGATTCTTCACTTTCAAACAGCTTAAAAACCTTATAATTGTTAAAAGAAATGCATGAAAGTTAAATTCTCATTAAGATAATAAACATACGCAGTTTTAACTTAATGATTTTAAGCAAACAATAGCAATCCAAAGTATAAATTATAGAATATTAAAAATAGAAGCACTATTGACAGTGAAGTATTCTTCAATTTGAGGTTATTTTCAGTCACTTATTTACACATACCTTCACTACTAAACTGCTTTTTTAAAGCGGAAACGTTTTCAGGACCATTCGATCCCATCATCAGCCGTTGGGTAACTGACGTTATCCTCTTGTTCCTTTTCTCTGTTGTCTCTATTCTGCTGCCATCTGGTGTTAGGGGTGCAGAGCTTTAACACTTCATTCAATGCTCGTATTTCGAAATTAATAACTTTATTACTGTTCTTGATGAAGAACACCAAAGAAATATAGAATTAAAACAAATTGAAAAGTCTGCAGTGGCACATCATTTTTGGACTGAAAACCACAACATCGGCCTTAATATAAAACTGTTAAAATCTATTAATTCACCGATAGAACTGAATATTTGGGAAAAAATATACATCATCAAGAACAGTAATAAAGTTATTAATTTTGAAATACCAGCACTGAATGAAGTGTTAAAGCTCTGCGCCCCTAACACCAGATGGCAGCAGAATAGAGACAGCAGAGAAAAGGAACAAGAGGATAACGTCAGTTACCCAACGGCTGATGATGGGATCGAATGGTCCTGAAAACGTTTCCGCTTTAAAAAAGCAGTTTAGTAGTGAAGGTAAGTGTAAATAAGTGACTCAAAATAACCTCAAATTTATAAATTATGGCACTTTTGCTTTGAACGAAGGTGTGTGCCATAATGGTAAGGTGTGATTTTCATTTATTTGTTTACTTAATTTTTGCATTCATGGTGTTGGGCTGAGTATTAAAGAGGTTGGAATCTTAAGTGTAGCCTTACAGAGCATTTAAATGTCAACAACCACCTTAAATGTTTTTAAATGATCATATAACAACTTAAAGTCTTACAAATGATAATAGCATGTCATCTATTTCTACATATCCCAAGCTGCCAAAACCTGCCAAAAAAGGAAATTCCAAGATTTTAAACATTTTGATCAAATTTTCAGTGTAGCCTTGTCTTAAATGGCTAAAAATCACAGAAATGGTTCTTTTCACCAATAATAATCAGGTGTAGGAGTACTTACTTGCTTGTTTATTTAATTTGGTTGAAAACTCTTTTTAAGAAAGCATATAATGACACATCTTCCACAAAATGCAAACGTTGAAGAGTAAGAGATGTTAAAAGTTTTTCAGATATTGAACTTAGTTGCACTGCTACAATGACCTAATTAGCTGTCTAGAAGGGTACCTCATATGATTTTAATTGCTATTGCATTTACTATAAGCTATCGTTGTACTGCTCTAGATCGTGAAGTAATATTCCAATGCAGTGATAGCGGTCCTTTAAGAATTCCAGTCGAGTGGAGGAGAGGTAATGGCCTACCTCTACCACCTGGCTATCGGGATATTAATGGACGCCTGATAATGCCTGATATAAAGGTAAGAAGTGGAATTCTCAGAATAATACTTAGCCAAAGAGAATGTATAAGAAATAACCAATGCCATGACCACCAATCCACTGCTTTCATTTTCTTCCTCGAGGAGCAATAATTAATGCCAACAGGTATGTTCTCAACTAACCATTTTTTTCTCCCAAATTAGTCTAAAATGCATACTTGGTAGATGCAAAGAAAACTGGCCAGTAAACTTTAGCTCCTCTCCTGTAGGTAAATAGATCAAGGATAACCTCTCCAAGCCCCATACTGTTTCTCAATTGAGTGGAGAGTAGATGTTTCACATTGATGAGCTACAGACCATTTGCCTTATATGAAATTTGATATGGCTCCAGGACTATAAATTCTGTTTTTGTTTTTCCAGGTGGAGCACTCTGGCACATATGTTTGTCAAACTAAAAACTATCCACGCTCTCCTGCAGCACAAGCATCAGTCCATCTCACAGTTAAAGCTTGTAAGTGTATAAAATATTGTGGCGGAATGTCGTTGTGTTCTCGTTGTGTCGCCATTTGATGCGTAATGTTGTTGGTCACGTTGTGTCGCCCTTTGATTTGGTTCGCTCCGGCTAGTCAGGATGAGATCTCTTTCTTTATCTCGGGTACGCGTAGGTGTTATAGATTACCCAAGAAAACTTCTGTATATTGTTTATTACTTCTTATATACTTTCGGGAGTTATGCCGATTTTCTATACGTAGAGGAATCGCACTCACGTGTGTACACCACAATGCAGCACCAGTGTGGGCTGAGTAGTGACGCTTTCTGGCGTCCCCACGCTAGAAAAACGTTCTCTCCAATTTTAAATGTCATGACGTCATCCACAAGAAAGCCTGGTATCCAAAATGCTATTTCATTCCTTTTCCCAATTTATAAATGTCCCTTTCTATTATAACATGTTCTTTTTTGAATTCCGAATATCTAGTTACCTTTTTATGATTAAACGATGTTTTCTTTATATTTTATTAAACATATCGCGCGACTTTTAAGATTGGCAGACCTGAATTTTGACCGTGAATTTAAACTATGTAATATGACGTCATGACTCGTTAATTTCAAACCAATAATGCGTTTATCCTACAAATTTAACGACTATTATTTACTCATATCTTGCTCACCTTACAACACTTCCTACTCTATTATCTACATATGTTATTACTCAACACTTATCGCAAATCTCACATCCGGCAATTAAATTAAAACGTGTCTTTATCAAGCCCATTCGATTTGAAATCTAAATTTCGGTATCAATATATATTCACTTTGTATGGTTTAACTTGAAATCTTTCTTGTTGTCATGGTGATAATGGTTGTTATCACAATCATCATGCCACTAAATATAAAACTAAATTTTGAGGGTCAACAATTACCAGAAACAAAGGAAGCAAAGTATTTAGGAGTTACATTTGATACTAAACTTACATGGACCAAACAAATAGAAAATGTAATACAAAGAGCAGAGAGGCACCTTTCACTGTTAAAACGTCTAACTGGAATGAAGTGGGGATGTTCCAGAGCAACTCTTAACACAACATACAATGTATATATAAAGCCATTATTTACTTACTGCAGCGAAGTTCTTGTAACAGCAAACACAAAAAAAAGATTCAAATCTTTCAAAACCAAAGTCTGAGATTAATTGCAGGTGCTATCAAAACCACACCAATAGCAGCTATGTAAATACTAAGCAACCAATGCCCCATTCAATATGAAATAGAAAAAACGGCTCTTATTCAACACGAAAAGTTGATCAGACTCCCAATCAATACATGGCACGCGAGAAATTTTACACATACACTAAAGACTCAGGAGAGCTTTCTTTCCAAAATTCAAGACATCAAGAAGAATGTATACCTTCCTAATTCAAAGGAAAACTTCATATCTAAAGTCAATCCGACACAAACATTAGACATCACGTATTATTTACACCTGACAGAAGAAGTTAAGAAAAGTGATACTCCAACTAGTGTTCTAAAATTATTGGCATTAGAGACAATCCATACTAGATTTCCAGAACACGAATGGCTCCATATTT
The DNA here is from genome assembly GCA_030765045.1 of Tenodera sinensis. Classification (NCBI taxonomy): domain Eukaryota; kingdom Metazoa; phylum Arthropoda; class Insecta; order Mantodea; family Mantidae; genus Tenodera; species Tenodera sinensis. Next base: position 178,618,869 of record CM060963.1, on the reverse strand, counting down.
ATACTGATGGATCATTTGTATCAAACCAAGGTGGAGCAGGTGCTGGAGTCACATGTCACCTCTTTTCCTATTACAAATCTTTAAGTTATGGAACTACAAACTTTGATGGAGAAATTGAAGCAATTCGAATGGCCCTACAAAATCTTTTGTACAGAATTTCACATTTTCAGCAAGCAGTTATTCTCTCAGATTCCAGGGCAGCAATTATAGCAATTACTTCCAAGTTGTCACCAAAAAACCAAACAATTATAGAATGTTGGAAAATCCTTACCCTTCTAACAGCACTTCAAAAACACCTAGTCTTCCAATGGATACCAGCTCACTGTGGACTGAGTGGTAATGAGAAAGCTGATTTTCTTGCAAAAAAGGGTACCGGCAATGTGCAGAAATCAATAGTTAATTTACCATTTTATGCAGCTAAAAGATTAGTCAACTCTGAATTCAAAAAAATCATTGAAAAATATTACTATGAAAAATCAAAGAATAAAAGATGGGAACTACCAAACATTCAAACAGTAATTCCTGAGTATCCTCGAAAAACAGCAGTTGCAACCTTCAGGTTTATTACAGGACATGATTGTCTGGCAAAACATTTAAACAGAATTGGGATATATTCTTCACCACTCTGTCCTCTATGTGATCTGCAAGAGGAAGTGGATCGAGACCACCTTCAAATATGCCTGGCCACTTCTAATGCCCCATCCATCAGTGAAAAATATTGGAGAGCAAGAGGATTAATGACTTCATTGTCAGAAATCCAGCATTAGCTAACAACAACAATCATGATCCTTATCATTAATTATACTTTAGACTGTAGGATATTATTGCCATAGCAATTTACACATTTTGTACTTCCCTTAATTTCTTCCCATTGGAAAAAGAAATACCTTCATCTACCTCCAAAGTAAGACATAAATAACTGATGCTATTTATTATTTATTTATTCCAACAAACTTGGTGTTTTTAAATACACAAGACGTGTGTGGCATTGAATTTTTCAGTTCCAGTTCTGCCTCTAAAACATTGCCCACACATGGCTTGGGTGTTTGAAAACACCATCAGTAAGTTTGTTGGAATAAATAAATAAATATTAGCATCTGAAGGTTATTTAATCCTGGGACATAAAGTACTTACAATAGTAAGTCACCATTGGGGTAATTGTCTCTGATGTGAGGCTGCCTTTGTTGTTTACCGGGAGAAATATGAACAGGTTGGAGAATTCAATGTCATTCTGGCGGTTGTCACATTTTACTGTTACTCTTTATTTTCCCAGAACAAGTAATGGACATTCAGATGCTCAAAATCACAATAAGAATAAAAGATGAACATGCATACATGTGTATATGCACAGATACATACACAGAACACACACATCAGACACACACACAGACACACACAAACACACATACAGACACACAGTCACACACACACACACAGACACCCACATGCACATGCCCATGCCTATGCCTACACCCATACACACGCACACATGCACATATATCACACATATATAATCTCTGTATACTTTGTTAACAATTTAAATTGAGAACATGGTTTTCTATTGTCAACAACATCTGCAGCTCTTTTATTCTCATTTATTTTTTCTTGATTTCATGTCATTAATAGTCACTGATTGTTTGTATTGAAGTTGTTTCTTATCAACAACATTCATGGCTTGGCTTACTCTTCTTGCCCGCAGTACTTTCAAGATATAAGGCAATATAATTAAATCTTTCAGCACTTAATGATTTTGCAGAAGTATTTGAGTGAACCTATAGACACTTTAGTTTCACTTAACTTGCTTTTTATCTGGATATGCTCCAAAGACCACCATCTTCATTGTCAACTGGGTACACAAAAATACATTAGAGTCGAAAAACTGCTGACAATGAACAGGAAGGTGTTTAAACACATCTGGGCAAAAAGTAAAATAAGGTTGACTCAAATACTTCTACATAATCATTGGAAAAGTTTCACTGTTTACTTCACTTTATGTATATGTTAAGTGGAGCTTTCAGCATTTTTTTTATATTTCTCCTGGTAGCATAAGAAAGTTCTGTATTGGGAACAATCTGTTATGGCAGTTTAATTTTCCATAAGCATCTTAGTAGTTGTAATTTCCATTTGTTATTTTAGAGGAGCATATTATCACAGTTGAACTCAATTATTATGTTATTCATAAATACTAAGGAACAAAATTATTTATCAGCAGATCTTTGAAGTTATATCATATGGTGCATTTATTTTAAGAATTCTTTTGTTTGTGTGCATGAAAATCAAGTAGTGAATAGTGTAGTTGGGCTTTAATACCTGGAATAATACATTTAAACAAGAAGCATTATTAATTGAAAATAAATAAATAAATATATGTCCCTTTCTGAAATTATGTTACTAGTTCAGCTACAAAAACTAATGACATCTGCTAACAATTTCAGACACTCCAATTCCTACCCAACCTAGGGCCTGTGGAATTAATGAAGCAACTTGTTCAAATGGGGAATGCATTAACAAGCAATATGTGTGTGATGACAAGTATGACTGCAGTGATGGTTCTGATGAAATACAATGTAGTAAGTGTTACAGCTTAATTTAAACTTGCTTATCGAGAAGGTTCTTATGCACATATTTCTTTTTCTTGACTTTTTTTAAAGGCATCAGCTTTATTTTTCCTTTCTGAGTGTAATTCATGGCAAATAATTATTTTTGTTATAGATTCACATGGTTGTGATCCAAACGAGTTCCGTTGTGCAAATAAAAAATGTGTTCTCAAAACCTGGCACTGTGATGGAGATGATGACTGTGGAGATAACTCTGATGAAACAAGTTGTCCCACCAACCCACCTGGTAAATATAATTACTTTATGTTTATAAAATAGTTTCAGGAGAGATAAACTTTAAACAAATGGTTAATTTAACTCAAATCATCTTGCATACAGAGCTTAATAAGCAAAAGTGACAGTTTTACTTTTTTCAGGATTTTGTATATGAATCTTTATAAAATAACTTCATATGTTGGTATCATTAACCGTATCATACATTTTTCACTTCTTAACCACAATATTAACCAGTAGATCATCTAGGAACTAAGAAAGCAATTACTAACCTAATAAAATAAAACATGCATATTTAAAATAAATAAAAGTGAAGACTGGACATCAATAATGGGCTAAGTGCCAAAAAGTTGACTTTGAGTTATTCAATATTTTGTGTTTTGTCAAAAAAACTTTCAATATAAAAACCTGAACCAAATTGTTTAGTTATTATCTAGGCTAACAGTTATATTGCAAACGTTTTTTAAATTTCCTCCCCCTTATGAATGAAAAAAAATATTTTAGTCAGAAAAACACAGAACGTGGTAAGTGCCATATATTTATCTGCAAAAGTGAGGTAAGTGCCAATGGAAGACATCAAAAGGTTTGGTGGTAATTTTATCTGTTCATTGCTGTAACTTAACAAGAAGAAACATTATATACATACATTGTCATGTATTTAATAATTCTGAACCTTTTTTTACTTTTAAAGAATACAAAGCTCTTTTATTTGATTAATTCTTCAAAGAACACTTGATTTTCTTCTTTCAAATACGGCAGCATTTGTTGGAGATCTCTCTTCTTCTCAGCTGACAAGTGGTTTTGACACAGCTGTTATGGTATAACCAAGTCCTTGATTATATTAGTGGTAATCCCTTTCTTGAGAACTTTGGAGGTGCTCCATAATTTCGTTAAACATTGTTCTCGTCTTAACGACCCCAGGTGCAGCTTTTTAAACTCTAACCCAGCTACATTTGGAAATATTTAGTTTTTTTGTATTGATGTATGAATCAGCTGCTTGTTTAAAATAAAAGAAGTCTTCAGGTTGGAGCATAGTAACTGCAAAGGGATTGCTCGGTGTTGCATTCATGATCAGTTTAACCAGGTCCTTAGGAACTTCACACTTTTCAACCACTTTTCGTTTCTCGATCTGAGCAAAATCCCTGTCACATGACAAAAATGAGTGACCAGAGACCAAAAACTTATGGTTTATCTCATCATACTTGCCCACAATCGTTAAATAGATCCAAATAAATACCATCATTTTATTTTTATTCTGGCCAATGGAGTTATCAAGCCAGATGTTAAGTTTTTGTTTCCTCATAAATTCAGGAATACTGAGTTTAAACAGGCATGAAGTAATTTCATTATCGCCTCGGCTATTCATAAGCTCATGCCACAAAAACGTGAACCCCTTGTTGTCACCAATATGGATACACATGTTATAGCATGAAAGCTGATGTGAGTAAAACAACTGACACGTTTTTATTATTCACTTCTACTACATTTCTTTTCATCCCAAATTGATTCTCCATTGTTTCGTTTCTTGCTGTCACTGTTTAATTCCATTGTTATAATCTACCATAAAAAACTAACGACAAACTGAAGACACAAACACAACAGGTTTTAAATAAATTAATTAGGTTAGAATACACAGTGGGGTTGTCATCTGCGCCAAGAATCAACACTAAAGCTCGTTGGCACATAGCCCGTTTCAGCGTCACCAGCGGTCCAGCACTTACCTCGTGGGCCATCTGTCGAGTTTTATATAAACTATGATCATAGTCGTGGAAATTAGCCCGCTTGTTAGGTTATTGGCGACGGCACTTACTACGTTTTTTGGGTCTAATTCAATTTTTTTGTATTTGTCACTCAGCCGGTTATGTTGTTGTTGTTAGCTAATGCTGGATTTCTGACAATGAAGTCATTAATCCTCTCGCTCTCCAATATTTTTCACTGATGGATGGGCCATTAGAAGTGGCCGGGCATATTTGAAGGTGGTCTCAATCCATTTCCTCTTGCAGATCACATAGAGGACAGAGTGGTGAAGAATATATCCCAATTCTGTTTAAATGTTTTGCCAGACAATCATGTCCTGTAATCAACCTGAAGGTTGCAACTGCTGTTTTTCGAGGATACTCAGGAATTACTGTTTGAATGTTTGGTAGTTCCCATCTTTTATTTTTTGATTTTTCATAGTAATATTTTTCAATAACTTTTTTGAATTCAGAGTTGACTAATCTTTTAGCTGCATAAAATGGTAGATTAACTATTGATTTCTGCACATTGCCGGTACCCTTTTTTGCAAGAAAATCAGCTTTCTCATTACCACTCAGTCCACAGTGAGCTGGTATCCATTGGAAGACTAGGTGTTTTTGAAGTGCTGCTAGATGGGTAAGGATTTTCCAACATTCTATAATTGTTTGGTTTTTTGGTGACAACTTGGAAGTAATTGCTATAATTGCTGCCCTGGAATCTGAGAAAATAACTGCTTGCTGAAAATGTGAAATTCTGTACAAAAGATTTTGTAGGGCCATTCGAATTGCCTCAATTTCTCCATCAAAGTTTGTAGTTCCATAACTTAAAGATTTGTAATAGGAAAAGAGGTGACATGTGACTCCAGCACCTGCTCCATCTTGGTTGGATATTAATGATCCATCATATAAATATGGAGCCATTCGCGTTCTGGAAATCTAGTATGGATTCTAAAATAAGAACAAATTAGAAACTAAAAACTTCACTTATCTTAGTATGTTGATATTCTTTTTCTAATATCAACATACTAAGATAAGTGAAGTTTTTAGTTTCTAATTTGTTCTTATTTTAGAATCTTGTTGCTTCACTGTTAATAGCTTCAATTTTTACTTAATTTAGTATGGATTGTTTCTAATGCCAATAATTTTAGAACACTAGTTGGAGTATCACTTTTCTTAACTTCTTCTGTCAGGTGTAAATAATGTGTGATGTCATATGTTTGTGTCGGATTGACTTTATATATGAAGTTTTCCTTTGAATTAGGAAGGTATACATTCTTCTTGATGTCTTGAATTTTGGAAAGAAAGCTCTCCTGAGTCTTTAGTGTATGTGTAAAATTTCTCTTGTGCCATGTATTGAGTGGGAGTCTGATCAACTTTTCGTGTTGAATAAGAGCCGCTTTTTCTGTTTCATATTGAATGGGGCATTGGTTGGTTAGTATTTCCATAGCTGCTATTGGTGTGGTTTTGATAGCACCTGTAATTAATCTCAGACTTTGGTTTTGAAAGATTTGAATCTTTTTTGTGTTTGCTGTTACAAGAACTTCGCTGCAGTAAGTAAATGATGGCTTTATATACACATTAGCAATAACTTCAATAATAGCCGGTTATTGAAGTCCAGTTCTCAAGTGAATTAATCATTTAAATAAATGTTCTGAAGTGAGGACAGTAATTGTGGATAATATTTAGAACATTTATTGTTAGATGAGTCTTAGACTTTGGCATTCTCAGCTTTCTTATATTTCATTAATATTTCTCCTAAAAAAATGTTAGCTATTTATATAATATACCCTTATTGATAAACATTGGTATTCTGCAGGATCTGCATGTCGATACCAAGAATTTGCATGCTCTTCTGGAATACAGTGCATTCCCCGTGCATTCCAATGTGACCAAGAAATAGACTGCATAGATGAAAGTGATGAATTAGGATGTTGTAAGTACATTTAAATTGAATATTCTGCTCTGTAAAATTGATTCCAGTAGATGCATACATAATCAAAAATTATACAATTTGAGTTGACTGAGACACTCTGTACCTCACATACCTCTATTTTTCTTTAATGCATTGTGCCTCCACTTGACAGCATTATCAAGAATTCCCCAACTGGCTGGAAAACTATTGCTCATGTGATCTTTTTATCTCTGTAGAGGAGAAATCTGGTGATGAGACTGAGTAATGAGTTTTCTTCTTAGGGAAGATTGAAATTCATTAGATGGGTTTCAAACCAACTATGACATCCCCCGCCGATTTTAACATGATCTGGTTATATTTGGTGATAGTCCATCTGTTAGGTTGCATTAATGCCGCCAACTGTTCGTAAAATATAACTATAGTAGACCTTTGGCCATATTTGGTATTACTGCATCCATTATGTTGCCACAGAAGCTCTTTTTTTTAACCAGTTGCAGGGAAGGCAATCAATAGATTTTAATGCAAACTTCTCTTTAGACACTGTAATAATCTATGGATGCTATTGTACTGCTCGTGCGTGTGTGGTTTGTTTTGGATTGTTTTAGAGCATTATATGTGGTTTAGTTACTGTTGTTATTTTTGTGTTCACAACACAGGAGTGAATTAAACATATTATGATATTTAGCATTCAGAAGTAATTTTATCCAAAAGTGTTATTGCAGAACAAGATTTGCTAAAGGTGAGTGGGTTCATCATGTGTTGTGTGGTAACGTTGTTCAGGCATATTATTATTTGAAAGCATTTACTTTTACTCTGTGATATTTGAGGTTAGAAATAATGCTTTTATTATGTAGATTGGTAGTACTGCTTTTTGGGTAATGTGCACTGCAGTTTAGTATAATGTCAGCCATATTGAATTCTTGGAAACTGCCAATGAGCCATTTCCCAAATACTTCAAATCACCTGTAAACAGAGCCCATCTCTGTAGCATGATGGTTAGCATGTCTGCCTCACATTCAAGAGGTCGCAAGCTCAAATCTCGCTTAGGGTAAGTTATCTGGATAAGGTTTCTTCCAAGGTTTTCCCTTATCCTGAGAAGATGAATGTTGGGTAACTTAAAGCTCTATGGACCTCGGACTCATTTGAGCATCATTTCACCCATTTCAGTCATTCACCCTCCAATATGACATTACGTTAGAGGACGTTAAAAAAAAACTGTAAATGGAGAGGTCATTACCTGCTATATATCACCATCACCGCCTACTGTAAGAGCAGATGCATTAACTGAAAATAGCTGGAACCTTCCCTATTCCTGTTGCAATTGGAGATAGATAAAGCTTCACTGCTCCACCCACTTGGCCAAAACCAACACTAGCAGAATAAAATAGCTATATATTGACAAAAAAACCTAATTCAGGGTCATTTCAAGGTGGACAGTGAGAGCATACGATTTAAAAACTCTGTCACCAAGCAGCCCAAGGTTGTAAGAGAAAAGTCATGTACACTAAAAGGTTGGCAGGTTTAATGTCACAGATTAATGAGCGAAGCTGATCAGCCAGTAAAGAACCACTAAATAAGGTGCCTAATATAATTTCTCGGAAAGAAACAGTAGTGGACCCATTGTATGTGTGAGCTATGCATCAGCAAATCACAGTACAATGTGAAATAGAACACTACTGTATGCATGGTTTATGAGTCATCAGAATAAAGCAGGTTTGCAATTTTTCCTTACACGTGTTTCGTAACTTGGATATAGCTTACAGGCTCCGTTTGTTTCTTTCTTGAAATGCATACGTATACTTTCCTGCTTGTAGCTGAAGTGAGAAGCTCTTGAGTGTTGCATCTCAGAGCTAAAACATGGCATCAACAAGCAGTGTTGCACAAAGGTTAGCGAGTGGTGGAAGTGTAAGGGCTTCTGAAATTACACACAATAATGTGGAGGACTTCTTGCTGTGTGACACCAATTTGGATATTGATGGCGAATTTTCTGAATTTGAGGGGGGTGTGGAGGATATAGGTATGAGTAGCAGTGAGGAAGAATGTGACCAACTTCCTTCAGGTGTTCGTGAAGAGTCAGCATTGTGGAGTGCTGAAAACAATTGCAAAACAAACAGGCACATCTTCACGAGCACAGGGTCTGGTGTTCAATCCCAGGCTCAGCCAATTGCCAACCAATTGACATTTTTACAAAATTTTTTACTACCGACTTAGTGTCTCTCATTGTTTCGGAAGCAAATGTATATGTGTGTAAGGTGAAGGAAGACCTGCTCTCTAAAGGTAAATTAGGGCCTAAGAGCAGAATTCAAAGGTGGACAGAAGTAACACTCAATGAGATTTACAGGCTAATTGGACTAATTATATTTATGAGTGTTATTCGTAAACCTGCATTATACATGTATTGGTCCACAGATGACATGCTAGCTACTCCTTTTTTTGGAAAATGCATGTCAAATAACAGGTTTACGTCAATTTTGCGGTTCCTTCATTTCACCTGCACAGAGAATGTAAATGACAAACTCCACAAAATTAGGCCTGTTTTCGATTATATTATTTCAAAATTTAAAGAAAATTATGTGCCTGGTGAAAAGGTCACTGTTGATGAAAGCCTAATGCTTTGGAAGGGCCGCTTAGGTTGGAAGCAATACATCAAAACAAAAAGGGCTAGATTTGGCATAAAGAGTTTTGATGTTTGTGAAAGTAAAACGGGATATCTTTACAATAGCTGCATTTACACTGGTCAAGGGACTGACAATACTGGAGACAAAGATTTGGGCTTATCTGGCTCCATAGTAATGCACCTAATGGAACCTGTGCTTGATCAGGGTAGGACTGTGTACTTAGATAACTGGTACAGCTCTCCTAAATTATTCATGGCCTTACACAAAAGAAAGACTAATGCAATTGGAACAGTACATTCAAATCGTATTGGTTTGCCAAAAGATGTGAATACGAAGGCTCTAAGGAGAGGGGAAATGGAGGTGCGTCAGCTCCCACCTTTGACCTACCTTGCCTGGCAGGACAGGAGGGTAGTTACGGCATTATCCAATTGCAGCTCTAAGATTTTGATGATTGACACTGGAAAAACAGATGCCCATACCAAAATGTGCATTTTCAAGCCTGACATTATCCAGGAATACAATATGCACATCGGCGGTGTCGATCTAGCAGATCAGGTATTGCAAGCATATCCCTCTTTACGAAAAACAGTGAAATGGTATAAAAAGGTATTTTTGCACCAGCTGGATATAACCATATACAATTGTTTCGTAATTTGGAGAGCTCTAAACCCACACAAGACAATGACCTACCTGGACTTTCGACTATCAATAGCTCGCAGCCTAATTGAACAATACAGGTTGAGAGGCCTCTTCATACTGGGGGTAGAAAATCCAAAACCCCTGCACCCCTCAGACTTCAAGGAAAACATTATCCTAAAAGGATACCGTCAACAGCAAAGAAGTCCCGCCCATCTCGAAGGTGTTTCGTGTGCCGCAAGAAGGGAATCCGCAAGGAAACTGGGATGATCTGTGGCGAATGTGGAGATGTGCCCTTGTGTGTTTATCCCTGTTTTGAGGCATATCACTGCAGAAGGAACATATAAAGGTAAGCCAGTAAAGCATATAGAATTTAATTAAATGTTTCATAACGGGGGAAAATTAAAATAAGTTGAGTTAGATAGAGGATAAATAAGGGTTAAATGCACAAACGCACAGGACGTGTATACACATCCATATCGCTCGTCCGTCATTTTAAATGGACGTGATTTCACGTCCATATCCCTGAAGAGGTTAAGATCAGAAGAAACTACAGTACAAAAGTATTTGAAAGCACGAATGCTAATGGCTTCATTGCCAGAAGCAAGGCACTAGAAAACAACAACAACAACATTTCCAAAGTGTTTCTTGGATATTATTTCTAAATGTCTTTTGGTTTTTCCTATATACACTTTATTACAGTCACTGCATTCAATTTGATATATGTCAGATCTTTTTATTGGGTGAGATGGCATATTTGATGTTTGAGTTCAGTACATTTTTTATGGAGTAGTGGTTCACTGGTGCTAGCTGAATGTTCTATTTTTTGAATTTTTCAAAGCCCAAGGATGGAATGTGAATTTTTTTAATGTCATTTTTGTTTTTGCTGCTGTAAGTGTTGTAGTTTCTTTTAGTAACTTTTTTGTTTCTGCTCGTTTCAATTTTTTGTCTACTAATTATTTGGGAAGCCTTTTTCTTTTTTTTTTTTTTTTTGTGCTATGTCGATTATTTTCCAATATTCTGCTTTGTATTCTACTACTGGAAGGGGGATGTTCACCAATCTATGTGATAAGCTATTGAGAATTACCTGTTTGTGACTTTTTGGTTTGTAAGTATAAGCTTTTATGTAATTGTCGGTCTGCGTTGCTCTTCTGTGAATGCCTAAGTTTATTCTATTCTTGTTTTTGATTATTTGTTAATCCAAAAATGGTATTTTTCCATCATTTTCCAATTGCACAGTGGACTTTATGCTGTTTTCCTGGATGTTTAGGAGTTTTAGAACATCACCTAAGTGGTTTTTGGGACTATTTAAATATGTCATCTACATACACCTGCCAGAGTTTGAACATCCACGGGAAACCTTTGGTGATTCTATATTTCTAATTATAAATATTTACATGAGCCAAATTAAACTGCCATAACAGATTGCTCCAAATACAGAAATTTTTTTTGCTTCCAGGAGAAATAAAAAAATGCTGAAAGTTCCACTTAACATATACACAAAGTGATGTAAATAGTGAAACTTTTCCAATGATTATGTAGAAGTATTTGAGTCAACCTATAGGCACCACTAGTTTCACTTATCTTACTTTTTATCCAGATGTGTTTAAAGACCACCGTCTTCATTGTTAACAGTTCTAGACTCTTGATGATAGTTTCTCGGGCTAACAGCCAGGTCAGATTAGGGTAACTACCCAAGCTTTCAGCGACTAACTCTGCCGCCATCCTCAGGGGAACTGAATCTAGGCTACTGATGATGCGATATTTATACCTAGAGCGCGGCCAATAAGAACCGCCCACTTTTTTACCATTGGCCGAGCTCCGGCCGATGGAGGCACGTACGGAACCAATCAGGTGATTGCCGATGCTTCTCTGCACTGTGGAGGAGAGATATGCTGAATGACTGGTGTCCATGCTTTGCTGATTTGAAGGCCTTCATCCCTGTTGAAGTTGTTTTTATTCGCTTTAATGTATAGAGCTTCTTTAATCACCCTATCGTAGTACCTAGAGGACTTTTCAAGAATTTTTGTAGAGGCGAATTTGATTTTATGATCTGTATTATATGTGTGCTCAGCCACTGCGGATTTTTCTGGGTATCCTAGTCTAATACAACGTTGATGTTCTTTGATGCGATCTTCTACAGTTCTACCTGTTTGTCCTATGTAAACTTTGCCGCAACTGCATGGGATTTCATAAATGCCTGGTGCACGAAGACCTAAATTATCTTTAGCAGAACCGAAAAACTGTTTTATTTTGGTTGGGGGTTTGAATACGGTTTTTATTTGATATTTCATGAGCAATCTTCCAATTTTCCCCGACAGGGCGCCACAATAAGGGATGACTGCTAAGCCTGCATGTTCTTTCTTTGTATTAGGTTCACGGTTTCGTTTGGAGTGCATTTTCTTAAAAGTACTGTTTATTTCCTGGTTAGTGTATTGATTCTGTCTGAAAACTGTACGCAGGTGTTGTATTTCTTGAGGTAGATTTTCAAGATCAGAGATAGCAATCGCTCGATGTATGAGTGTTGAGAGGACTGTCTGCTTTTGTGCTGGGTGATGACAGCTGGTGCTATTAAGGTATAGATCGGTGTGAGTTAGTTTCCTATACACCTTATGCCCCAGGTGACCATCGTCTTTTCTATAAATAAGTAAATCCAAGAAAGGTAAGCCGTCCTGGTGTTCAGTTTCCATGGTAAACTTAATGTTGGGATGGATGCTGTTGAGAAATTCATGGAAAGCTGTCAGGGCATCTTTTCCGTGTGGCCATACCACAAAAGTATCGTCTACATAACGGAAGAAATGAGTATGAGCTAGGGGTGCAGTTTTGAGTGCCACATGTTCAAATTCCTGCATGTAGAAATTGGCTATAGCCGGAGATAAAGGAGAACCCATAGCAAACCCATAGCAGTTCTGGACTCTACAAGAATTTGTGTCGACCCAGTTGACAATGAAGATGATGGTCTTTTCACAAGGATCTAAGTAGTTGTACTTTACATTTCTCATTTTAGAGGAGCATATTATCACAGTTGAATTCAATTATTAACATTTTTCTCATAAATACTAAGGTAGAAAAACATTTATCAACAGACCTTTCAAGTTATATCATATGGTGCATTTATTTTAAGCATTCTTTTGTTTGTGTTGAGTGTTATAGTTGAGCTCCACAATTTCAATTGTTTCAGACACTCCCATTCCTACCCGACCTACAGCCTGTGGAATTAATGAAGCAACTTGTTCAAATGGGGAATGCATTAGCAAGCAATATGTGTGTGATGACAAGTATGACTGCAGTGATGGTTCTGATGAAATACAATGTAGTAAGTGTTACAACTTAATTTAAACTTGCTTGTCGAGAAGCTTCTTATGCACATATTCCTTTTTCTTGGCTTTTTTTAAGGTCATCAGCTTTATTTTTCCAATTTTTCAAATGCCTGTAATGATTTTAATTAAAATGCCATATGATTCAGATATTTTTATGACAAAAGAAATGTATATTTTGAATTCTCTGGCTATAGCCTATGAATCCCTGTTTACTCATGATGACTTTTGAATAACTCGTAAATGGTAAGAGACAGACCAAATCTTACTATACACAAAATGTAGATCTTGTTAAAATACAATTTATGTACAAATGAACTTTTTTGTGGAGTGAACCACTTCTGACATATTACTTGCTATTTGTGTGACACTTGGAATACTTAAACTTTCGTCAAACATATGATCGCTATTCATTTTTTTATCTTAGCCATGAAAAGAGAATGCAATCTCAAAAGTTAAAAAGATTTGACTATTACTTAAAACCTACTGTTATTCCCATATCCCCCTTTCATCTACAAGGAAATAAGCAATAACTAATTTCTGAAAATGTTTATCTCAACTAACACAAAGAAGATATAGGAATAAAAGTTTGTAGGAACGGTTAGTACAAGAGTAGAGAAAGTCACGTGGGTACATTGCATCAGATTTTTTAATATTTTCCTTATACACGGCAATTATATTCTGGTGAGTACTAACCAGTATCGTATTCGTTTTCTTACTATTACTCTTTATTTTCCCAGAACAAGTAATGGATATTCAGATGCTCAAAATCACAATAAGAATAAAATACAAACATGCATACGTGCACATATGCGCACACACACACACATGCACATATATCACTTATATATGATCTCTGTATACTTTGTTGTTAATTTAAATTGAGAACATTTTTCTATTCTCAACAGCATCTACAGCTCTTTTATTCTCATTTATTTTTTGTCGATATCATGCCATTAATAGTGACTGAATTTTTGTATAGTGGTTGTTTCTTATTAACAACATTCATGGCTTGGCTTACTCTTCTTGCCTGTAATACTTCCAAGGTATAAGGCAATGCAATTAAATCTTTCAGCACTTAATGATTTTGTAGAAGTATTTGAGCCAACCTATAAGCTATTGTTGAGCAGAGATGCCACACTTGTGATAGTTGGCCGAAATGAAGTCAGGTGTCAGCACAAACTAGACATTGTATTCCTTTCCCAGTTCAACAACCATGCCGTTAAAGATTACTTCATTCTGTTGATGAGTGTGTATGTGAATGTTGTTTGTTGTGTTCTTTGTTGACGCAGTCGCTACCGAAATATATTGTACAAGTAAGTTTCATAAACATCCAGAACTACATAATGGTTGCAGGACAATAATGTTTTTGTATGTTAATATGTATGAGGCAATGAGATAATGTACGGTTTTATTATGCTTCAGCAGTACCAATTTGTTGCATTATGCTGTGCGACATTTCAGCTTCAACAATTTCAAAGATGCCGCATTAGTTTGATGCATAGATGCTGCAGGACCATTAATTTGATATTCTACTTAATATTTCTCCTTGCTGCATATTTTTCTATATAATTAGTAGCAAAAAAGACATTATTACTTTTGGATGGTCATGCCTCACATATGAACTATCTTGCGTTGTTAGTGTGTGCAGAAAATGAAAACGTAACAATTTTGTGCCTGCCTAGTCACACTACACAAACTCTACAACCGATCATTTTATGGTGCCCTAAAGGCTTACTATAAGAAAGAAGCTGCTACCTGGATGAGAAGTCATTCAGAAAGGAATATTGCAAGGTACCAAGTCGGGAAACTCATTGGTGCAGCTTGGAATAAAGCAGCATCAGTTGGAAATGCAGTTTCAGGATTTTGGGCATGTGGAATATTCCCTCTGAATCCCAATGTGATCACAGAATATTTTTATTCCATTTCTGGCTCTATGCTTTCAAAAACAAATGTGCAAGATACCAACATTGTTGACCAACGTGAGTGCTCAGAACATGAAAGCAACACTCTGTCGAATTCGCCTCCTAATCTTCCTCAGATTTCAGATGCAGCCGAAAGTTTAAATTCCACACCATCAATAAGTAAACACCTTCAGATTACAAGACCCACTCCAGTTACTCCTACCTCAACTAACAATTTGCCTTCCAAAAACCTTCACAATGTAAGCCCTATTCCAATCATTCCATCCAGTTCTGGAAGACGAAAACAATCGGCAGAGGTTCTCACCGATTCCCGAATCCATAAACTACGAGAAGAGACTCTCAGAAAGAAGTCAACACCAGCAAAGCAACCTAGTGATGCATCCAAGAACAGGACCACAAGTGTTACAAAGAAACCTAGTGATGCATCAAAGAGCAGGGCCACAAGTGTTACTCCCAATACAGAAAAGCATGAAGAAGCTTGGAGTTTTGGGAGAAGTTACTTCAGCACATCTTCGAAAGCTGACTGGATCAAATGTAGCAAATGTCAAGGGTGGCTACATGAAACTTGCACGCTGTACCAAGGTCTGTGTAACATGTGTGGTCGACAGATCATCAGGGAGAAGAACATAAAGAGAAAGAAATGAGTGTGGCATCTCACCATTGTACTGCGGCATCTCTACTTTAAGGTGCAAAACAATTAGCTAATTGGATCTCTTAAAGTTTTAGTCATTATTCATTAAAGTAGTATGATATTTCCATTCTGTTTCCTGTATTTTCAATATAAAGCTTTGTAGATGATGTTAAAATAAAAGTGCTTATATTTGCTTATATTTGTGTTATTTTTTATATATACAAAAAATGTGGCATCTCTGATCGACTTCCCTAGACACTTTAGTTTCACTTAACTTACTTTTTATCTGGACGTGTTTCAACAATCATCATTTTCATTGTTAACTGGGTTGACTCAAACACTTGTAGAGTCAAAAAACTGTTGAAAATAAACACAATAGTGTTTAAACACATCTAGATAAAAAGTAAGATGAGTAAAACTAAGTTGACTGAAATACTTCTGCAAAATCATTGGAAAGGTTTCAGTATTTACATCACTTTGTGTATGTGTTAAGCGAAACTTTCAGCATTTTTTTTTTATATTTCTCCTGGTAGCATAAGAAAGTTCTGCATTGGGAACAATCTGTTATGGCAGTTTAATTTTCCACAAGCATCTCAGTAGTTGTAATTTCCATTTGTTATTTTAGAGGAACATATTATCACAGTTGAACTCAATTATTAATATGTGATTCATAAATACTAAGGTACAAAATTATTTATCAGCAGATCTTTGAAGTTATATCATATGGTGCATTTATTTTAAGCATTCTTTTGTTTGTGTGCATGAAAATCAAGTAGTGAATAGTGTAGTTGGGCTTTAATACCTGGAATAATTCATTTAAACGAGAAGCATTATTAATTGAAAATAAATAAATCTATGTCCCTTTCTGAAATTATGTTACTAGTTCAGCTACAAAAACTAGTGACATCTGCTAACAATTTCAATTGTTTCAGACACTCCAATTCCTACCCAACCCAGAGCCTGTGGAATTAATGAAGCAACTTGTTCAAATGGGGAATGCATTAACAAGCAATATGTGTGTGATGACAAGTATGACTGCAGTGATGGTTCTGATGAAATACAATGTAGTAAGTGTTACAGCTTAATTTAGACTTGCGTGTCGAGAAGCTTCTTATGCATATATTTCTTTTTCTTGGCTTTTTTTAAAGTCATCAGCTTTATTTTTCCTTTCTGAGTGTAATTCATGGCTAATAATTATTTTTGTTATAGATTCACATGGTTGTGATCCAAACGAGTTCCATTGTGCAAATAAAAAATGTGTTCTCAAAACCTTATTTTGTAATGGAGATGATGACTGTGGAGATAACTCAGATGAAACAAATTGTCCCACCAACCCACCTGGTAAATATAATTACTTTAAGTATATAAACTAGTTTCAGCAGAGATAAACTTTAAACAAATTATTCATTTAAATCAAAACATCTTACATGCAAAGCATGATAGGAAAAAGTGACAGTTCCCAGCTGTGGCATTAAATTTTTCGTTTCTGGTTCTACTTCTCTCAAAAGTGACAGTTTTACCTTTTTGAGGATTTTGTACATGAATGTGTATAAAATAACTTCATATGTTAGTATCATTAACTGTATCACACATTTTTCACTTCTTCTTATTAGTGAATGTGTTTCATGATAAAAACAAGTAAACCAGTGCAAAGCATAAACTCATGGTTCAATGAGTAACAACTAGGGCTCAGAAGACCTATAAACTGCCTAAAAGGCCTATGAGAAGTCCGAAAGATACCCTAAAAAGGATCTATCACCGCAAAAAAGAATGTAAAATCACAATCTTAAGTTAAAATTATTTTAGTTTTCATTCCATATTTAAATTAATATAATGTTTGACTTATGCATCAAAATCTTTACATAAGCTGTTATTCAAGAGGAATATGTAATCATTTTCTCGCCAAATTGTGTATTTATGGACTCTTAGCATACATTACTAGCAATACAAAGATCTTTTTTGTAATGAAAGCTATACCAAAGTGGGCAAAAATGCCACCACATTCAATTTAAATTTTTAGTTTCTCTACTGCATTTAGTAACTAGGGTAAGTATTGTATTTGGCTCAAGGGTTTGGTGTCGAGATTTCACCAGAAATATATGTTTTGAGGCCCCTTGAATCCAAAAAACCACAATTGGTCTGTGTGGGTGTGTGTGTGTGAACGGCATGGCTCGGGAATGGGGGGTCGGTTGGGAACTAAAGCTGGTGTTTAAGTTTTATATCCTCATTCCCTTTTGCTGTTATTATTAATGGAAATTTGCATTTCAAATAATGTTGTAATCACCAGTAATTTGTGACAATTATTTCCAGCAAAATTCAATGTCTAAAGCTTTCTGTTTGTCAATCATCTCCACATGTAACTTTTATAAAAGCTTTTATTTGTTTAATAAACATACATTATGAAATATTGACTCAGGGGTCTCCGTCTAGGGGATATGTGAATAGCGACCACAAGGTACCCAAGCTGAGCAGAACATTACTTCCACTTACTGGTGTTTTGCTCCTCACTGTAACTTTTCTATCTGACCTTGCCTTGGTCATCTCTTGTTCTCTTCCGACCCCGATGCTATTAGGGTTCCTGAGGGCTAGGGAGTCTTTATTTTTTCCAACCTCTCCATTTCTATAATTTCTCTATTCTCTATAAAATCTTAACCCCTAACATGCACACCTGTCATGGCATGTAATACGTCCTCTGATTGGTGATCAGAAGATATGGTCGGTGAATTTATTTTGATAATTCTCCCAGTCAGGTCGGTGAGACCCGTGAACCAACGACAGGTGTGGTCCTCCAGACATTCTGGGGGTTGTGAGAGAGCGATGTGACCGCCAAAACATAAAAATATGGTGCTCTCTAAAAAGCGGTTACTATTACTGCTATTGCTCTCTTCAATATCATATTGGAGAGCAAGAGGATTAACGACTTCATTGTCAGAAATCCAGCATTAGCTAACAACAACAACAACATTTTTCACTTCTTAACAATAAAATTGATCAGTATATCATCTAGGAACTAAGAAAGCAATTGAGGAGCATTTTTTCAACATTTGATAGATGGAAAATTTTACAAAATTGAGTTATATATAAGGTAGTATCAGCATAGTTTTCACTTTCGGCATCATTCTGTGAAATCTGATTTTGCAAAATTT
>CM060963.1:178490117-178595117 GCA_030765045.1 Tenodera sinensis | reverse complement strand
TACATGTAAATATAAAGATGTATGTATACTTTCTGACGTGTCCTTTAATTCATGTACTTAAAGGATGAATAAAATGAGTTATGAGTTATGTGATCTAATGCACGCAAGTACCAGTTTGATGAGGAATGTTTTACCACTGCCACCTCGTGCATCCAAAAGAAAAAGAATCGCCTTGTTGTGCTACAACTGACAAATTAATTTGATCATATATATTCTTTTGTTCAGCGGTGAGTAGTTGCTCATTATTAGTAACAAAAGTAGCCAAAGATGTCGTATCGAACTGTTTTTGGCAGTGAACATCACTCTTAATGATTTATGCTGCAGGACAGTAGGCGATGGCATGCTGAAATGAATGAGTGCCATATTCAAAATGAGAATATAAATATTCTCAATCTTTATAAATGCCTGGTTATATAATATGTCTGGCAATGCACAATCCCTTATAAGCTATTTTCTGTGGTTTAATGCAGTATCAACATTTCACTGTAAAAGGAAAAAAAAATCAAAACGTCACTAATACTGCGAATTGCGCTTCTCTTTTGGGTTAGAAGTCGCCACTGCGCATGCACTGCAGTGGGAAGATGGCCATGTTAGTTATAGTTATTTTTAATTACACTTTAAAAGCGTACTTCAATAAATAATGATATATGACATTTTTAGGTTAAGATGATGGTTATAGGATGCACGTATATACATCATTGGAATTCATCAAAAATCATGTAGAATACTCACTTCAGTCATGCACCTTACACATTTGTACAATGTGTATTTGTTAATTACAGTTTTAATTACTTGTTCTCAATAAACGTGCTCTTTTAATGTAATATTAATGCTCAGATGTTGCAACAATTCCTAGAATCCAGTCGCAGCACTAAATACTAGAAATTCTGAAATGTGACGCAGCATTGCTTGATGGATCCAGTTTTAGCCATCCAAAGATCAACAACAAATAAACAAATTAATTAATTAAAAAGAACATGTTCTTTTGGGTCATATTGTGAATCTAAATCATTCTTGAATCCCTTTATCGTACACACAAAAGTCATAAAATCAGTCCAGCCATTTAGGAACAGTTCAGTCACATACCTAGAACAGAACAAATATATATATAAGATATACAGTATTATAATACTGTGTATAATAATGAGATTGATTTATAGCTTATAATTATCAAATTTACCAGAAAAACCCTTATGGGCTTCATACTAGCATATTATGCAATGACAGCAATTAAGATGCCAGTATATCTTAGAAACAAGTGGTAGTGACTTTCATAATACTCACACAGGCATCTTAATTGCCATTATACTCAAGTTTCATACCATTACTTGTACTCAACCATGAGTAAGTTTAAAATATTTATAAAATACTATTAATATTCTATGCTGTATGTTATGTCACTGGTGTCCGACATTTTAATCATGCATTTTTATTCAGTTGTAAATACAAGAACCAATAACTGCAAAATTATTGATTTCATTATGTTGGCCTTGACACAATGATACAGAGATGTACATGTTACATACTATAACAGTTAAAAAAGTAGACTTTCAAAAGCTAAAGTACAAATTGAATATATTATAATGCTATTTATAATATTCACTCTAATTATTAAATAAACAGAATAGTTTATTTCATATGCAGGACTTGATAGTTTTGCTTTCAGCTGTGTGGAAATGTTGTTAGCTAATGCTGGATTTCAGACAATGAAGTCATTAATCCTCTTGCTCTCCAATATTTTTCACTGATGATATTGAAGAGAGCAATAGCAGTAATAGTAACCGCTTTTTAGAGAGCACCATATTTTTATGTTTTGGCGGTCACATCGCTCTCTCACAACCCCCAGAATGTCTGGAGGACCACACCTGTTGTTGGTTTACGGGTCTCACCGACCTGACCGGGAGAGTTATCAAAATAAATTCACTGACCATATCCTCTGATTACCAATCAGAGGACGTATTACATGCCATGACAGGTCAGCATGTGAGGGGTTAAGATTTTATAGAGAAATGGAGAGGTTGGAAAAATAAAGACTCCCTAGCCCTCGGGAACCTTAATAGCATCGGGGTCGGAAGAGAACAAGAGATGACCGAGGTAAGGTCAGATAGAAAAGTTACAGTGAGGAGCAAAACACCAGTAAGTGGAAGTAATGTTCTGCTCAGCTTGGGTACCTTGTGGTCGCTATTCACATATCCCCTAGACGGAGACCCTTGAGTCAACTTTCCTATATATGTGTGTTAGGAAAGTTAAAAAAGTTTGAAGACAAAATGTTTCATGAGCTCAAAGCAATGAACAATGAGTTTCAAACTTTTGCAACTCCTTTTGCTGTGGATACAGTGAAACAACAATTTCAAAGTTGCAAATTTGCAGACAAACACAATTTTGAAATCACAGTTACTATATCACACTGATTTAAATTTATTTACTATGTAAATACAGGGCTTTCGAACCGGTTCTTCAACGCTGCACGGCCCCCTGCCCGCGCGAGCCCGAAGTTGCCGCGGCCGGGCCTGCCACCACCAACAAGCTGCATGCAAAATATGTATAAAAATCTTACATTATAGAAAATGCTGGAAATGTCGTCCCTCTTCTACTATACAGGCATTATATCGGGATTCTGAGTGTTGTTGTTGTTAGCTAATGCTGGATTTCTGACAATGAAGTCATTAATCCTCTTGCTCTCCAATATTTTTCACTGATGATATTGTACAGAGCAATAGCAGTAATAGTAACCGCTTTTTAGAGAGGTTAGAGAGAAATGACTATGAATGATGAAGAGGAATTGAAGCTGTTAAATCGTTGTGATGTCCTGGTTATTAGATCGCCATTTGAAGCTGAAGTCGTTGGTGATGTGACGTTGCCCTTCGATGTAGCTCGCCTCAGCTAGTTCTGCATAAGATCTCTTTATCTCGGGTTTGCGCAAGTGTAATGGACAACCCAAGAACAACTTTTCATATCCTTTATTTCCTATTTAAATATTTTCAGGAGTTATGCCGAAAATATTTGTATCTGTAGAGGCATCGCCCTCACATCCGCTCAGCGCGATCTCCCGTACTGGTCTCTCTTTGAGTACTGACTCGACGCTTCTCTCTTACCCACGCTAAGAAAACCGTTCGCTCCATTTGAATGTCATGACGTCATCCAAGAAAGCCTCGTATCCAAAATGCTATTTCCTTTTCCCGCAATTTAGAAATGTCCCTTTCTATTATAACATGTTCTTTTATGAATTTCAAATATATAATTACTTTTTTAGGATTAAACGATGTTTACTTTATATTTTATTAGATATCTCATGCGACTTTTAAGGTTTGTAGAACTAACTTTCGAACGTGGATTTAAACTATGTGGTATGACGTCATGACTCGTTAATTTCAAACCAATAATGCGTTTATTCTACAAATTTAACGACTATCATTTACTCATATCTTGCTCACCTTACAACACTTGCTACTCTATTATCTATGTATATTATTACTTAACACTTATCGCAAATCTCACATCCGGCAATTAAATTAAAACGTGTCTTTTTCAAAAGCCCATTCGATCGGAAATCTAAATTTCGGTATCAAATGCCCCCATTTATATTATTTTATTATTTCATAATAAAATAATGTAAATGTCTTGCCCGAAAGAAAAATTAAAAAATTACTCCTGTATTTTGAATAATCGGCAACACTCCCATTATATACAATTTTCAATTACACTGTTTTGAAATTGGTGATTAACATATTTTCTCATTAATCTTTTTAACATGACAAACAATTATACATTTGACTTAACATTAATCCTTAAATACTAATTACAATATGTTATGGTTTCTTCTGTGAAGCTTTTATATAAAGGTTAAATTTCAAGAGTCTTTCTTTATACTTCCTTCTTTCAGTTCATGTTTGCTCACTTCGCTCTCACTATCACTTGCACTGTGATTTTTTTTACTTTTGTTATTGTAACACACATATCTGTACTATATCCTTTAAGCACTAAAAGGTACATATATTTATATAAATCCATTACACTCTTCAGACAAGTTCTTTCTTTGTCTTGCTGTGATAACTATCTATACATCTAAATATTTTACCAAATGTTTACAAGGTAAATATTCTGTTTTCTCTCTATGCGGAGATGAACAATTTAACAATCTTTCTGAAGCTGTTATTGTGAGCTCTATACAATATATTTTTAAGCTCTTTGTAGTAGATAGCAATTCACATTCTGCATTTTTCATGAATATGTAAGTACCTGACCAATATATGATTTTCAAGTAAGCTAACATTTACATTTTATCTCAAAGCTGATTGGGCGTCAATATACAAATGACACTTCCAATTTTTCTTTTACATTAAATCAAGGTTCCAAGGCACCACACGGTTTCTTGTATGGTCGAAGGAGTTGTTTATGCCATCTTCCCAGACATTTTTCATTTTTAACATCTCTTAATTCATAGGTATGATAACCAAATTTTGATATAATTTCTGCAGGACCTTTATATAACAATTCCATCCTTTTGTTCCTACCTCTCAAGGCACTTGATAACTTATGGTCTTTAACTAGTACCCAATCGCCTATCTTAGGTTCCCATTTATGTTTTCTACTCTTTTTCTTTAATTTTCGCTTCTCTGCCTTTTTCTTGATTCGTTCAAAAGCAATTTTCGCTCTTTCTTCTTCACTTAACTGAATGTCATTAATTTTCAGTGTTTTTGGTACCCCGATCAATATTGGTTCTGGTTCAATTCCTAACATTAATTTTATTGGTGCAAACCCAGTAGTTACATTAATGGTGTGATTGATAATCTTTTCTATCAATGGACAATATTTCACCCAATCCTTGTGATTATGATGTGTAAGTACACGTAAATAAATTCCTACATCTCGGAGGACACGTTCTGTTGGATTCCCTGATGGAAAGTATGAGGAACAATAATTTAGTTTTCTCGCATCTAATGTCACCCTAATCTTTCCATTGGCCTTATTTACAATACATAGGGGATTCACAAATTCTGAATTAGAAATCTCAATATCCTCATCTTCTAACATTGACTTTATAACTGCATCTACCTCTTCTCTTATTGTACTAGGGATAGCTCTCGCTTTATGTTTAAAAGGTTTGATGAGTATCATCTCAAACGAATGAGTATAAATATTACATTTACCAGGTTTCTCAGAGAATACTTCTTTATTTCGGATTAATATTTCAAACAATTTATCCCTCTGTTGTTCATTTAGTTGATCAGCCTGAGTTACTTTTTTTTTTCAACAATTCTTCTAAGTCTTCACTACTCTCCCTATCATAGTACCTAGTTGCATCAGAAACCCTCAAATTGTCTATGAAATCATTTTTATCCCATTCTACATTTTCTTTATTATCGACACTGTACTCTTTAACATTTACTTCAGTTAATTCCATAGCTCCTACTTTAACATATTCTACAAAGAATGTATCCCCTTGGATTTCTTCTTCCTCTTTTTCTCTTACAATAGTTTCTGAACTACTATCTTCCACAAAAGGCACTATAATGATCTCATCTTCAACTTTCATTTCTAGAATCATGTTTTTAAAATTCACCACAGCTTCCCAGGCATAAAGACAATCACAACCTATTATAATATCTGTCACAAGTCTTCCTACAATCAGAAATAAAATTCCAAGTATTCTCCCATTTATTTCAATATTTATCATTGCTTGAAATTTTACTCTCTCTTTTCGTTTTCCCACAGCTAGCGAGCAATATATCCCATTAACTGGTAAAGACATTACTTTAAAGCCACTACTTTGTAAATTATCATAAAAATTTTGTGAGCATACTGTGCTATTTGATCCCGTATCTATAATTGCATTGTATTGTTTTCCATTTACTCCAATTTTGATTTTAGGTGGATCTCCTACTTTTTCGTTTTCGTCGTTTCTATTTTTCCATTCTCTTTTCTTTTGTATCATCATTTGCCTTCCAGGACTATTTATTTCCGAGTACTTATCACAATCATTACTAGGATACCCAGTTCTCACTGAAGGCGCGTTTGACCGGGTCTGGCGTTTCCCTGATTTTTATGTATTGCTCCTGTACTATTTCCCGAATTGTTACTTCTGTTTTCCTGCATTAAATCGGGGTTACTTCCTACCATGTTTTTGACCGTGTTAATGGCCTCGACCATTTCCGCATTTTCGGGGGAATTTCGTCCATTAGAATACCTTTCTTCCTGTCTTGGTGACCTCGGTCTAAACTCATTATCTCCGTTTGTCCAATACCCATCATTTGAATTTCTACTATGTCCAAAATAACGTCCCCGTCTACCTCGATCAAATCTATTTGTATTCATATAATTCACCCTTATATTTCTTCCCCTTTGATTACCATTTCTATTTTGGTGATGCCCTTCCTGGTTATATCTACCTCGATTTTCCCACCGGAATGATTCCATCCTTGGTACTGGTCCTTTATATCTTTCCCTAATCTCACTTCTATTCTGATAATACTGTGCCCCTTGCCCGAAAGAATTTACAGTTTCTTTTTCTTCATATTTATTTCCAAATGCGTGTTTCGGCTTATTGACTTCTAAGGCTGATAATAATTCGATCATAGCTGCAATGCTATCGGGTCGGGCTATGATTAGGTAGTGTTGAAGCGTTTCCGGAAAATGTGGAGTAACTATATTTATTAGATCTTTTTCATCTAGAGGAGGATCCAACATCTTCGATTTTCTCGCTATTCTCATAAAATAGTTGACCATCGATTCCTCCGATCTAGGATTAAACTTTCCATTGCTTAATTCAACTCTAATATTAGCCTGCCTACTAGCTCCCCAATATCTGGTTAAAAAGATGTTCCTAAAGGTCCGGTAGTGATTATTGTTACCCATAGAAAGGCCTAGCCAATTAGCAGCATTACCCTTTAGACATTTTCTTACTATCACCATCTTGTACTCCTCTGGTATACGTTTCACCGTGAAGTACTCTTGTAACCCTTCTAAAAAGGCTTTAGGATCATCTGAATCTTCATTTTCAAAAACTGGAGGTGTCATTTCATTTAAGACATGGTTAGGCCAATGTAAATTTGAATTGTCACCTATCCCTGAGCTATTTCCGAGATCAGAATGGGAATTACTGTTACCCCTATTTTGCATCGAAATGTCAGCTGATACACCTGGTATTGCCTCGTTTCTTGCAACTTCATTACTAAGATTGTTGTGATTACATGCATTTTCATTTAATTTCAAATTTTCTAAGGCCTCTTTTACCTGAGTAATTTCTGTTACTACTCCTTTTATTTGGTCTGTAACATCCTCCAAATTTCTAGCCTGCCTTTCATTTTCTACATCAGATCTTTCTATTCTAACTTTACACCCCTGTAACTCTTCTCTAATTTCTTCCCTTTGTTTGTCTAATCTATATGTTACTTTTTCCCTTTCTTTATCTAATTTTTCACTCACTTGTTGACCTAATTTCTTTTCAGAATTCTTTACTTCTTGCCTTATTGTCTCTAATTCTCCCTTAACCTGTTCTACCTGTTCTCTATTTTCTTTCACTTCACTACTAACTTTATTAATTTCCTCCCTAACTTCTTCCCTAAAGGTTTCGAAAGCTCTCTTCTGATTTTCCAATTGCATTCCCAATTCCTGTTGTCCCTTCTCTAATTTCTGTCCTAACTCTATACTAGTTTCATCTATCTTTTGACTTAACTCTGTGCTCATCTTTTGACTTAACTCTGTACTCATCTTTTTCACTGTTCTTAATTCTTTACTATTTTCATCTATCTTTTTACTTAACTCTGTACTCATCTTTTTCATTATCGTTTGAAACGTATTCTCTATTTCTGACATAAATGCTGGCCTTTCTAAATTACTACTAAACATTTCTGAACTACCTCTAGGTGTTTCTCTAACGTTCTGATCTTCTAATTCTTGGCATATTCTGCTACCAATTACATTCTGATTAAATTCTTCCATCCTACTTACACTTTTCTCAATTTCCGGACTATCGAAACCTAAAAAGTCTGTATCGCTGTCTTCCATTTCTAAGCTATTTACATGTGTTTTTCTACTCACCAAAATTTTCAATATTTTCACTATTTCACTTTAACTGCACTTAAACTTGTTCACTACACTTTTTTACAGATGTTGACACGCTGGGCACCTTCTTGTCTGCTGGTTCGATGCTGATCTGGTCGTCTTGGGGTTTTGGTCCATTCTTTCGGCGCCACACGTTGGGAAGCCAATTTGAAGCTGTAAAATCGTTGTGATGTCCTGGTTATTAGATCGCCATTTGAAGCTGAAGTCGTTGGTGATGTGACGTTGCCCTTCGATGTAGCTCGCCTCAGCTAGTTCTGCATAAGATCTCTTTATCTCGGGTTTGCGCAAGTGTAATGGACAACCCAAGAACAACTTTTCATATCCTTTATTTCCTATTTAAATATTTTCAGGAGTTATGCCGAAAATATTTGTATCTGTAGAGGCATCGCCCTCACATCCGCTCAGCGCGATCTCCCGTACTGGTCTCTCTTTGAGTACTGACTCGACGCTTCTCTCTTACCCACGCTAAGAAAACCGTTCGCTCCATTTGAATGTCATGACGTCATCCAAGAAAGCCTCGTATCCAAAATGCTATTTCCTTTTCCCGCAATTTAGAAATGTCCCTTTCTATTATAACATGTTCTTTTATGAATTTCAAATATATAATTACTTTTTTAGGATTAAACGATGTTTACTTTATATTTTATTAGATATCTCATGCGACTTTTAAGGTTTGTAGAACTAACTTTCGAACGTGGATTTAAACTATGTGGTATGACGTCATGACTCGTTAATTTCAAACCAATAATGCGTTTATTCTACAAATTTAACGACTATCATTTACTCATATCTTGCTCACCTTACAACACTTGCTACTCTATTATCTATGTATATTATTACTTAACACTTATCGCAAATCTCACATCCGGCAATTAAATTAAAACGTGTCTTTTTCAAAAGCCCATTCGATCGGAAATCTAAATTTCGGTATCAGAATCTAGAAGGAAAGACATTTTTAGAAGAAGAATTTATGTTACATAGGTATAAATAAGCACAGGATAACACAAAACCAGATGGTCACCAATATTCTAACAATCTAGATTGTGGAAATGTATGCAGGTGGCAAAGTATTGATTGCTACAAGCAGATCTTTTGACTGGCGGTTAGTAGTGCCATTATGAATAGGTGCACCTTTGATTGGTGGATAGCAGAGTCTTTATGAATGGGTGCACCTTAGATTGGTGAATAGGAGTATCATTATAAAGAGGTGGATATAATGGGGTTCATTACAGTGGTGTATAAGCGCTACATTATGGCATGGTCGAGCATAAAAACATAAAACGGACTATTGCAGATTGGCTAGGCTTGCACTGACTACATCATCTCAAAGCTTTTGCAAATCTGCCACTTTTATCCATAATACAGACACTAATATTTATTTTAACATTAAGTACTGTATATTTCAAATTTAAAAAGAACTTTTATCCTGTTGATAGGATCCCCATCTGTTCCACCCCAGGTGACTATCCAACCACAATTCCTTGAAGTAACAGAGGGTGAACCAGTTGAGTTCCATTGTGACGCAACAGGAAATCCTGCTCCAACACTCCTATGGAATATTTTGGAGAGTAAGAAACTGAATCCAGAGGTACATATCTTGAAATCATATGCATTTGGGATTTAATGTGCAACAATCATGCAGTTATCAATTCACAACTTAAAATGCTCTTTCTTTTATGACTATAGTTAGGAATAATAAATACATTACTAGAAATCATTTCAAATTTGGCAATAGGGACAATTATATACAGGATGCATAGACAATGCTCAATTCTGTGTATATGTCTCAATTGTTTTGTTTATCATACTCATGAAGAAAAAAAATAACATTATTCACTTCCAAGCACATTTTAAAGGTATATGTTAAATAGATGGTGCATCATGTTAATCCTGAAAAACAAGACATGAATATTTTTGAAACAATTAATGTCATGTGAAAGAAAACAATCTGATGTGTTGCACTCACATGATTTTCTCTAATCTTAGCAACTATTCCTACAAACACTTATTCCTCTATCTTCTTCATGTTGGTCAAGATAAACATTTGCAGAAATTATTGTTAGCATTCTTGTAGTTACAAGGGAAATATGAGAAAAAATCCAGTAGTTGGATAGCTGCCCTATTTTAGGGCTCTTATAAAGACGCGCTTGCTAATAGATCTGTAGAAAAAGACAGTTTTAAATATGAATGATAAAGGATAAAATTTCATATAATGTAAAAATATGTCATAGATTAAAGTGCAATGATATACAACATTATTATAAAATTTGGAAATAGGACAGCTAACCATTTTAGAATTATTTATTAGTTTAATTTAGTGTAATATACAGAAGACTGTATGAAATGTACAAAGAATCATGAATAATTTGTAAACCAATATCTTCTAAAACACTTAATTGCAATTCAAAATGTCAGAACAAATTAACAGTAAATTTAGTAATCACTCCACGAGCACCAAAAAGTAGACCAATCATTTCGCAATTTGAAATTTTGTATTTTTTCTTAAATAAGAAATGCAAGGTTCATAATGTAGTTTTTCTCCCTTATTAACCTCATTAATTTGATCTACATTTTTTTAAAATTGGATTCTGGGGTCAAGAATTACTCCACTATTTTCTTGCCTGTCAATGACAATTACGCCCATTCTTTCATAAAAATAAGGTTAGAAAATAAGTTGTCAATGTAGTTATCACCATTTCGAAACCAGCACAATGTAGACATTTCAGTACATTGTAATTAATTATTCCGGATATAAAAATCTTCTTCTAATATTTCCACAAACTAGTATGTATCTTCTAAACTTAAGCGAACAAGAAATATGTATATGTGTCAGAAGTAATCAGTATAATTACCAGTTCCTTATAGAGTATTGTGAAAATCAAATGCCTTATCATGGCCTACAGTAGGCTTTGAGCAATAGTCAAATCTTTTAAAGCTGGTCATTACATGAAGGCATTGAAAATCCTTTCTCTTTGCACAGCTAAGATAAAAAAAAAAGTGAATAATCACCTTCTATTTGAGAAAAGTTTAAGTATTGCAAAACTCGCCCAAATAACAAAGAAGATCTCCAAAATGGTTCACTCCACAAAAAGAAAATGCATTTGGACATAACTTATGTCTTTTAATGAGATCTACATTACTGCTATTGCTCTATATTGGAGAGCAAGAGGATTAATGACTTCATTGTCAGAAATCCAGCATTAGCTAACAACAAAATTTTTTGTATAGTTAGATTCGGTCTATCTCTTACGGTTTACCAATTATGCAAAAGTCATCAGGAGTAAACAGGACTACATGGGCTATAGCCAGTAAATTCAAAATATACATTTCATTTCCCATAAAAATGTCTTAAACATATGGCATTTTAATCAAAATCGTTAGAGCCATTTTCGAGAAAATCAAAACTTTCAAATAGTTTTCCATGTAAAGGGTAGTTGGCTACTTCAAGGTCAAAGTTAGTTGTCATGACAACAGACCACTTTGCCACTCCCCTACCACATGCATAGCGCATGCCAAGGGAGCTGTCAGAATACCCAAGTTATGTTAATTCAAGTATAGTGCTTATTTTGTGCAACACCAGTATGGGGAACTATAGAAATTATATGGCAGGTTTAAACTAAGAGTGATTGTATTCACAGAACAGAATGGTAATTGAGCTACATAAAAAGAGTTTTCAGTGAGTGGAAACTTGTAAGAGATTGAAGCAAAATGAAAGTGCAACTGGAATCTACAACCTATTCCAGGTGCCCTTTCCAAAGCCCTAAATTCTAAAAGTTCCTAAAAGTTGATACCAAGATGCCAGCATATATTGAAGAGTTGCATAAAAATGGATATTGTGTGTCGTAGTCAGGAATCTGATAACATTTACTCCAATTAAAAAGTGCACACAATTCAACAGTGTTGCAAATGCTTTTGTAAACAAAAGTAAAAGTGATTTTTAGTTCAATAAAAATACAAAGTCACAAATTATTACTTTTATTTTTATATGTGTGGAAGAACATTAATTATGTTGATTGACTTTATAGTTGGTTAAATTAGAAGCCCGGGACTTAAGTACTTGCAGTATTGTAAGTCATTATTAAGGTATGTTATCTCATATAAATTGAGATCTCCTTGTGTGGTTTATCGAGGAAAATGTGACTGAGTTGGAGAATTTAATGTTGTGTCAGCATGTTGGCCATGATAGCTTAGTGGTTAGAACAGCCAGACAGTAATCAGTAAATCTGTGGTTCAAATCCTGGTCATGGCATTGAATTTTTCAGTCTCACTCTACCCTTCACAATAGAGTAATGTCAAGATTTCTGCAATCGTGATTAGTATCTTTTTGTATGCATATTTGCTGTTACAGGCCATATTTTCAAATGGTATATTCCATATACCAGCAGCAAAGAAATCAGATGAGGCTGCATATCGATGTAGAGCAACTAACGCTGCTGGCACAGGAATCGAACACGCAATTCTCTATGTCAGAGGTGAGTCCTTAAATGTTATGTACCATATGAAGCAATTATTTTCTTTCCTTCATGTTGAAGCAAAATTACATAGCGTGTTGTCAGTCAAATGTTGTTAACTATTTGAAATAATACTTCATGCCATTTAGTAATATCTCAAAGTTCCTTTGAATCAGCCCTTTGCCATTGATGAAAGCTATGACATTTCTCTCTCTCTGGATATGTATGAGTGGTTTTGAAAGGATGACATTGATTATAACATCTTTTACTAAGGGCATTCAAAAAGAAATGAGCCGGAGTCTGGTATGCGCAAACCGGTGACAGGATGGTGATATCGTTGCGTGTGTAATGAAGTGTTCCGACCAGAGCATGGAAGTTCACAGCCCGTCGCCAGAGAGCACGCCTGCACATCACGTGACTGTACAAAGCTAGCAGCAGCATGCATCAATCGTCCAATGCTGGCAGTTGCATTGCAAACAGTGAAATGGAGGCATCAAAAGAAGAGCAAAGAGGTGTTGTTCGTTTTCTGACAGCGGAAGGAGTAGGGGGAATGGACATTCATCGATGAATGTCACAAGTGTACGGCAAACACTGCATGTCCCTTGCAAGGGTCAAGGCGCGGCAAAAGTGCTTCAGGGGCGGACGGGTGTCGTTAGCCGATGAGGCACGGTCTGGAGCACCACACTGCATTACCGATGACATTGTCCAGCTGGTTCATGCACTCATTACCCAGGACTGCCGAGTGACAGTGAAAACCATAGCCGCCAAGGTCGGATTGAACGTTGGAAGTGTTCACACCATCATGAAGGAACAACTGCTCTTCCACAAAGTGTGTGCTCAATGGGTGCCCCACAGTCTTCAACCACACCAGGAAGCATGTCGAATGGCCCACTGTCTTGGTCATCTGCAGTGCTATGCTAGGGAAGAGAATGAGTTCCTGGCACGAGCGGCGGCTGTAGATGAGTCATGGTGTCATCACTTCGAACCAGAATCAAAATGACAAAGTCTCCAGTGGAAGCATCCAGGGTCACCACCACCAAAAAAAGCCAAGGCCATCCACACAAGTGCAGGAAAGGTTATGCTGATGTTCTTCTTTGACCAAGATGGCCTCCTTCTGATACACTTCCTGCAGCATGGGACAACAATGAATGCCCAGTGTTACCCACAATCCTTGACCAACCTTCACCAAGCGATCAAATCAAAATGATCAGGCAATCTCACCTGTGGGGTCACTCTGCTCCACGACAATGCAAAGCTTCATACGGCCAACATAGTTGCGGCACTCCTGCAGAAATTCAAATGGGATGTTCTCGGCCACCCTCCATACAGTTCAGACCTCTCTCCCTGTAATTATGCCACTTTTGGTCCCCTAAAAAGGCTCTGAAGGGCAAACGATTCACCTCAGATGACGATGTCCAGCGGTATATGCGGAACTGGCTCACATCGCAGCCCCGGGACTTTTATCAGACAGCCATTCACCGTCTTGTGTCACAGTGGGACAAGTGTCTCAATAGCCAGGGCCTATACTTCTAACATACAGGTACTGGTCTCTGTAATTATTTCTCTAGCTCGTTTCTTTTTGAACAGACTTTATAATAAAACATCAATCTTTTACTCTTTTCACTTCAGATGTTGCCGACCAATATACATGTCATATAATTCACTAGCCGAGTAACACTATTCATACCATTATACAGCTGAATCAGCTTTACGATGATCACTTAGTGTCCTTTGGTTTTCGCATACTTCAACGTTCTGACAAATCTGATGGCTGTTCCTTTCAACAGACCAGCTGAAAGTGTCTGACTGAGGCCATGCTATAAAAACCATTGAAATTACTCTGCTTTTCAAACTTACAAGGCTTTTCCTTTTTTTCTTTTGTTCATTTTTTCTATTCATTATCATTTATTTAAAATTATTACTCTTATTATCATCTTTGCCATCATCGTCATCATTGTCATCGTCATCATCATCAGGTGGGTGGGACGACCAGCTAAATTCTACATCCAGGAAAGCGTGGAAAGTGTTACATTTCTTAATGAGGGTACTGAAAAAGGGGAGCGGAAGGTCCAGGGAAATTGCCTACAAATCTTTGGTGCGGCCGATTATGGAATATGGAGCAGTATGCTGGGACCCATATAGACTTAGTCAAATTGATTCGCTAGAAAGAATACAGAGAAGGGCTATAAAATTTATAAAACGAGGTAAATCTTTTGGGCCTAAAAATGGGGAGGAGACTGAATGGGAGCCTCTAAAAGTCCGGCGTAAGAGGCAGAGGTTATGCGCATTATTTCAAGCATATCGTGGTTCAAATGCATGGGTGGGTATTAGTGAAAGATTGGACAACCCTACATATTACGGAAGAAAGGATCATTTGTATAAAATTAAAGGTAGAAGGCACAGAACCGACGTAGGAAAGTTCTCCTTTGTTAATAGAACCATTGAGGAATGGAATGAATTACCTGTAGCAGTCTTTCAGGGCTGTCCTTTATCTGTGAAGAAATTTTCGAAAAATATCGTAAATCAAGTAAATGCTGTGTAATTTACTATAAAGATTACGCAAGTGTATTTTTGACATTTATTGAACTTGGTACGGTTTTTATAAAAATAAGTCTTTACACATCAGCAGGAAAAGATTCTTTACGTAGCATACCGGAGATAATGTTCTTACTGAATGTTGTAATAGTTTGATATCGGACGCGGTTTTAATCTACAGGGTTGATGGTCACAGAATGGAATGCATGAATCACCGTTCCTTTTATCACAACATATTTATTCGTAAATTTACATTTTAGCACTATGTTCATTAGTTAACAACTTTCAAAATTCGATAGAATCTACACTGTTTAAAAGTTTGGGTGTAATTTACATGTTCACACGCTATCAGCAAAAATATACATCCTTTCACCTTGAGCATACAGACGCTAATGATAAAAGAGTCCCTAGCGTCTCTATGACGCAACACCGCCATTCTTATGTATTCATCCGCGCAACAGTTCTCATTGGTTGAACTCAAAGTGACGAGAAAACATTGTCTATTTTGAATATTATTAAGAAAAATAAGTCCCTGATACACCCAAATTAAAAGAATTAGAAATTTACACACTCTTACAAAAATATTTACATGAACAATTTTCTATTGATCAATATTCTGTCTCATATGCCCCTTGTTTTGTTTTTCAAGTTGTCACCTTATTTACAATCTTGAAACACAATACAATACTTCTCCCTACTTCTATGATTCAATCACTTTGTACAATTTTTTTTTTTTTTTTTTTTTTTTTTTTCAGTCTTCTTCACTGTTTGTCTTTGTCCTTCGTTTTGACATGATACAGCATGTCTTTATAAATTTCACATATTCGATTACTACACAATGCATTCAGTTATTATACAATACATATCCAGTTATTGTATAATACATTTAGTTATTACACAACATGTCCAATTATTATACAATACATATTCAGTCATTGTACAATATATCCAGTTATCATATCACATATGTTGTTATTATACAATACACCTTCAGTCACTATACAATACATATCCAGTTATTGTACAACACATTTGATTACTATACAACATGTCCAATCATTACACAATACATATTCAGTTATTGTACAATATATCCTGCTATCATAACACATATGTGTTCTGTTATTATGCAATACATATTCAGTTATTACACAATACACATTCAGTTTTTGCATAACGCATTTAGTTATTACTCAACATATTCAGTTATTACACAATACATATTCAGTTATTGTACAACACATATTCAGTTCTTATACAACACATACTCAGTTATTGTACATTTGACATTGACACAAATATAATTTAAGTGTTTCATGTGGTTTTTGACTTGTATTCATTGCTATGAGGAGAGAAAAACAGGATACAAATTTTGAGCTAATGATTATGATCATATTTATGGCAATACTTTATTCAGTTCTTTGCCTTCTTTGTCTTATAAGCTTATGTATAGGCAGGTTGTTGAGTCGGTTCTTAAACTCTGATGTTACTTATGGTACTAATTTTCTTAATTGGGTTATTATTCATTGTTGTTTGGTTCAACATTTCTTCGAGCTTAGCATTGGCTATATTCATCTTAATTCATGGGCATTGTTTTTCTGGTTATGGTTTTCCTCATTTCACTAATTGTCATTTTTTTGTCTCTTATTTCTATAAGAGAAAACTTCTATACTTACAATTATCCTGTAATTGTATTATTTTTCTTCTCAATTTACCCTCGACATCTTTGTGTCGAAATATTATATCTTTTTCATCATAATTGATTCATTTTTATTTTTTGTCCCTGACATCCTTATGTCAAAAACATATTATCTTTCGTCACTATGATTCATTTCTTTAATGACAATCAGTGTCCTCGTCTGTTTTTGTTGACAATGCTCTTTGTGGTCGATATAGCCAATGACTATGTTGATTTTCTTCCTTGTTGTAATTCCTAATCTGAACATAATTTTCTATAAGTAACCCATTAAAAATTGTTATCTTCTTTCATCTCTACTACTCCTGCCTTACACATTTGTTGACAAAGGCTATTTGGTTCTTTCT
Source organism: Tenodera sinensis (assembly GCA_030765045.1). Taxonomy (NCBI): domain Eukaryota; kingdom Metazoa; phylum Arthropoda; class Insecta; order Mantodea; family Mantidae; genus Tenodera; species Tenodera sinensis. The sequence continues at coordinate 178,578,024 of CM060963.1, read as the reverse complement.
TTGTATGGCTTCAATTTATTTTTATGGTATCTTCCTACCAACTTGCCATTTGTATTCTGTAGCTCATACGTGTGGTCACCCAGCTGTTTTGTTATGACCAGTGGTCCAGTATACAATAGCTCCATCTTTCCAGATCTTTTTTCAGATGCCTTGGATGCTTTGTGGCTTTTTAAGAGCACCTTTTCTCCAATTTGTGGGGACCATTTCCTGACGAATCTTTTCACCTTGTTCCTCCCTTTTTCAGCCTTCTGCTGTAACCTTCTGAATGCTAATTGACATTTTTCATTCTCTGATAATTCTCTCTGGGCAGCCATCGTAGTGTCAATGTCAATTGCTAATTTTCTTGGTTTCGTGTTGGTCATCAGCTCGATAGGGGCGAACTTGGTCGTGGGGTTCACCGAATGGTTAATCACCTCCTCTATATATCCGCATTTTTCCGTCCAGGAAGTGTGGTCTCTGTGGCAGAGTAAACGAAAATAAATACTTATATCCCTCATGATTCTCTCAGTCGGGTTTCCCTGGGGATAATATGCTGAGGAATAGTACAATTTTATTCCTAATGTTTCTAAGGTGTTCTGAAACAACTTGCTCTTATGCATGGTCGCATTGTCTGATAGAATACATTTTATTCTCCCATATTTTGGGATGTAGTCCTTGACGATTTTATCTAAGCATGTTCTGCTTTTGATGTTCTTAATGGGGTATATTTTGGTGAATTTTGTGAAAACATCAAACATGACAAAGATGTATCTGTTTCCATCTTTACCCCTTGGTAGCTCTCCATGCTCGTCAATACACACCAATGCATTTTTCTCGTTCCTCACGATGGATTGTGGGATGACATCGTACTTTACATTAATTGGCTTGGCCTTTTGGCATAGGTCGCATGAGGAAATTAACTTCCTGACCTTCTTGCCAAGATGTTTGATGTACAATACTTCCTCGATGGCAAGCATTGTTCTCTCAGTACCGGAGTGAAGCATCGAGTGGTGGAATGCCAAAATGACCCTGTCCTGTAAGGAATTTGGTACCATCATTTTCCATTTCCTTACGTCGCGACCATGCAATTTAAATAGGATGTTCCTAAATTTGCCTATCTTGGCATCCAATCTTGGTATTATGTCTGGAGCCTTGTCGAATAGCCTCTTCAATTCAGGGTCTTCTTGTTGTAGCTTTGCTATGTTCTTGAAGTCTTGCAAGATCTCGTTGCTTTCTTTGCTATTTATCTGCATGATTTTAATCTCATGGTGCGGACTGTATATCGTCTCGGGTATGTGACTCTCCAACCTTAATCTTGACAATAAGTCACTGAAGATGTTCTCCTTCCCCGGGATATGTTTGACCTCTATGTCGTGTGACATTATCTCATGTATGTACCTTGAGATTTTGGAGTTGGTTAGCTTGCATTTTTGAATGAAGGACAGGCTTACGTGATCTGTATATATAATTATTTTATAAAGATATATATATTGTCTGAACTTTTGTAACGCAAAATGGATTGCACCTATTTCCAATTCGGTTATGCAGGCATTGGCTTCTATCTTATTTAAGAATCTAGAAGCTGTGGCAATCACATGTTTGTTGCCATCTGCATCTTCTTGTGCTAATATCGCACCATATGAGTGCGCACTAGCATCAGTGTATACTAGAAAAGGTGAATTTGGATCCGGTCGTTCCAGGAGAATACTGTGCTTGAAAAGTTCTTTGATATTCTCAAAGGCCACCTGGTGTTCAGCATTCCACTCCCACTTAGTATCTTTCTTCAACAGTGCTCTAAGGGGTACCAATTCCTTAGCGTAGTTGACCACGAATTTCGACTGGTACTGCAAAATGCCCAGAAACCTCCTCAACTGTTTTAAGTTACGTGGGGGTGGTATATGCTCTATGGCCTTGACCCTCTCCGGATTAGGTTGTATACCATCAGGTGTTATGATGTGGCCTAGAAATTCAGCCTCTTTGACGAAAAATTCACACTTTTCTAAATTTAGGGTCATGTTGCTTTCCTGGAACCTGGATAATACATAATCTATGTGATGTAAGTGCGACTCGGGATTCTTGCTGTATATCAAAAAATCGTCGACATATTGCGTTACAAAAGTCTCGATGGTATCCCCAAAAACTTTGTCTAGAGCCCTCAGCAGTGCACTGCTACTGGTTGATAGTCCAAAGGCACATTTTAAAAAATGGTATACCTTTCCTTTGTGCAAGAAACAGGTATATTTCCTGACATCTGGATGAAGAGGAATTTGCCAGAACGATGCTGTCAAGTCGAGACTTGTGAAATGTTGACCTCCCTTCAATTTCGATATTAGTTGGTCTACCCCCTCAGGCCTGTAATGATCTGGCAAGGTATGTGTATTTATTTTCCTTGCGTCGATGGTCATCCTTAATTTTCCCCCTTTCTTATGGACCCATACTACTGGATTCACATAACATGAGTCCGACGGCTCTATTATTCCGTCCTCTAACATTTTCTGGATCACTCTGTCAGCTTCCTCCCTGATGGAGTTGGGGATGGGCCTGGATTTATGTGAATAGGGGGTAATATCTGTTACTATAAAAGTATGTACGTACTTGTTACACGTACCTGGCTTTTTATTGAAAACTTTCCTGTTTTTAACCAATATTTTCCTAAGTTGGTTTCTTTCCTCTTCAGAGATGCCATGTGCCCCCCAGACCTTCTCATCGATTAGCTGTAACATCGATTCTTCTCCATCTGTTGGTAGTGGTTCAGGTTGGTAGTTGTCCCAGGTAACATATTCGTCTTCTGTGCAGATCCAATGGCTGCAAACGTTAGTTTCTTCATCGCTCGTCCAACCTGTTTTCTTCTTATTTACCCTTAGGTCTACCAACCTATTCTCGTGGACATTGATGTTCTCCACAAAGAATTGTTCATCCGGATGGATCCCTGTCTGGTCTGGTTCCTCCTGGCATGTTTCTTCCTCCAGGAACTTCGCAGTGCATTCTGAGGCTCCTTCCTTAATGATAAATTCATGTAGGTCATAGTTAATCACCGACCTCCAAAGGTTAAGCAAATCACTGCCAATGATTAGGGTAGCTGTTAGTCTAGGTATTACTAGGGCAATAAAATCGGACTTCCAACTTCCGATTTCAATTACCAGCCTTACCTGGTATTTGACATATTCCCTTTTCTTGCCAATTGCTGTGCTGCAATACACCCCACACACAGGCAAGAATTCAGCATTTCTTTTAGTTATCAGTTCCTGGAATAGCTGTTCGTCACATACTGATGTGCTGGCTCCTGTATCAATCATCGCTGGCAATTCGATGCCCCATACCTTCAGCCTAATCATTGGTGGATTGGTTATTTCCTTTCTTTCACTCGCCTGTCTTCTCAAGGTACCTACATTACATTGGTCAATATTGCCCCTACTGCCACACAGGTCAACTTCCGGGACACAAAGTTGACTTGTACTTAGTTTTCCTGGACGTTGGAGGTGATCGTCGTTTCTGTATTCTGTGCAGTCTCGGTCCTATCCGGCACATTTTCATTCTGTTCCTGTTGTCTTACGTTGTCGGTGTTCCCTTGGTTTCTACCCCTTTGACGTGAACCCCTATTGTACGACGGCCTATGGCTGTTCAAGTATTCCCTACAGAATCGTATATGATTCACTTGATGGGTACGGTCTCCTGGTCTTCCACGATCATATCTATGCGTTCTGTATCTCAATTCACCCCTCGGTATTGTGTCGTGGTACCGCTGTCTTGTGTTCTCCATCCTCTCGCCATGATTATGTGGTTGTGGGAAATGGTGTGCCCCTCTCCCCCTTTCATGGGTACTCCTAGTATTTCTATGTTCTCCCTCACTCTGGTTGTTCGTAGCCATGTTCCGGTTTAGGATGGGTGAGTTTGGGTGACCGTTCCTATGTCTATGCTCATTAGGCCGACCATTTTGTGTTTCGAAGGCTGTTAGCAATTCTATCATATCTGCAAAATCTACTGGCCTCGCAACAATTAACCCTGTTCTCACTGTGTCTGGGAAATGTCTTGTTATGCTGGTAATTAATTCTGCTTCCGACAAGTTGGGGTCTAATAGCTTTCCTTTGTTGGCTACTTTCATAAAATAATCGACTAGCGACAACCCTTTGGTTGGATCGTATCTACCTGTCGCTAGCTCTACCCTAGTTTGGTTTTGTTTAGCTGGGCCCCAATACCTTGATAGGAATAAATTTCTGAATGAGCTATACGACTCATGACCAGCTAGTGTTAACCTGAGCCATTCTAATGCCTTGTTTTTTAAGCTTTTCTTAACTATCATCATCCTAAGCTCGTTTGGTATCCTTTTCACTTTAAAATATTCTTCCATCTCTTTAACAAAGAGTTTTGGATCGTCTCCCTTCTCCTCGTCAAATGTAGGTGGTGTGATTTCATGTAATATACTGTTGGTGTAACATGTGTTATGTGTTGTGTCATTGTTTGGTTGTGAACCTCTTTCTCTATATGGTGAGTCAACATTTTGTACATTACTCAAATAACTCTCATCTTGTACATTACTTACATCTAAATCATCTTGTCTTTGTAATGCCTTCACAACATCATTTACATTAGCCAAACTTTCTTTCCCTTTTTTCATTTCTTCACAAATTGATTTTAAATCATTTTTTATTTCTAAGTGGCTTTGTTTCATATCATTTATAGCATCCTGTTGTGAAAGCATCACATCATTCATTGTCTTAATTTTAGGAATTACAATTTGTTCTACAGTTTCATTAATAATGTCTTTCTTTACTACCTCAATCTCTTTCCTTAATTCCTCAGTTATTTCTGCTTTTACATTTGTAATCTTACAGTCTACACTTGTAGTACATTCTGTTATTTCATCCCTACATCTAGCAATTTCTTCTTCTAACACAATTTTATTCTCTCTCATCTCTGATTCTATCCTTCCCATCCTATCTCCTACAATTTCTATCCTAGCTTCTAAGGCTTCCTTTGTTTCATTTAAGTTTTTATGTACTAATTTTAAATTAGTTTCCATTACTTTCATATTTTCTTTACACTCCTGTCTTCCTAATTCTATTTTCTATTCTAGGTTCTGTCTACCTAATTCCATTTTCTGTTCTAAGTTCTGTTTCAATTCTATGTTATTTTGTTCCATTTTCTGACCTAATTCTTTTTTATTATTTTCCAAGTCCTCTCTCACTCCCTCTATTTTCTGACCTATACTTTGTTCTATATCCTGTTTTAATTCTGCCTTATTCTGTTCCATGTCCTGTTTTAATTCTGCATTATTTTGTTCCATTTTCTGACCTATTTCTACCTTATTTTGTTCTAGTTTCTGTTCTAGTCTTTCAAACATCATCATCATTAACCTTTGGTCTTTGCTTATTTCCGCCTGTTCCTCACTCTCTAATTCTACCTGATAACTAGGCCTATCTGCCCCTTCCCCCACTCCTGTTTCTATCTCTTTTCGCGACATTTTAATTCCTTTATCCAATTCACTTAATGTTGAAAGTCCCAATATTTTTCCACTTCTCAAAAACATGTACAATGGAAATAAAATGTATGTAAAAACAAAAAATTTTGATCCTACTTTCTTTTCTGTTGGTTCTTCGTCCAGTTATTTACGTCTCCTGGGTAGTTGGCTTCGCTAGATGATCTCCGGTGTTTTTCCCACGTTGATTCTCCGTGTATCGATGTTTTGTTGATATCAGTCAATGGTCTAATGGCGTCTTTCTCCTGCGCGATGGGATGGTGTCATTTGGTGTTAACACTTCGTAATTTTGCATTCCATTCTAAATTCGCGCTCCACGTTGGGCAAGCCATTTTGGTACGGTTTTTATAAAAATAAGTCTTTACACATCAGCAGGAAAAGATTCTTTACGTAGCATACCGGAGATAATGTTCTTACTGAATGTTGTAATAGTTTGATATCGGACGCGGTTTTAATCTACAGGGTTGATGGTCACAGAATGGAATGCATGAATCACCGTTCCTTTTATCACAACATATTTATTCGTAAATTTACATTTTAGCACTATGTTCATTAGTTAACAACTTTCAAAATTCGATAGAATCTACACTGTTTAAAAGTTTGGGTGTAATTTACATGTTCACACGCTATCAGCAAAAATATACATCCTTTCACCTTGAGCATACAGACGCTAATGATAAAAGAGTCCCTAGCGTCTCTATGACGCAACACCGCCATTCTTATGTATTCATCCGCGCAACAGTTCTCATTGGTTGAACTCAAAGTGACGAGAAAACATTGTCTATTTTGAATATTATTAAGAAAAATAAGTCCCTGATACACCCAAATTAAAAGAATTAGAAATTTACACACTCTTACAAAAATATTTACATGAACAATTTTCTATTGATCAATATTCTGTCTCAAACTGATGGTGAATACTAATGCTAAATTCAATTTGGTTATAATTAATTAATGAGTATTAATTAGTACTTAGTGCATTTCATCTTATATTTTTATTATTGTTCTTTATTGTATTATGATTGTATTACTATTGTTTGTGCACTTTATTTGTAACCTTAATTTGTACATTTAACTCTGCCACCGGGTAATACCCATTCGCAGAAAATATATACATACATACATACATCATCATTTCATTATTAATCTTTTTAAGTATCCATAATTTCAGTATCACATAAAATGACAGAACTTTTAGTGCTTGTATTTTTACTAGTAGTGTGTAGACAAACACCTGAAGGAAGTACTTAAGGATAAATATACCAGAACTTGAAGCCACTGGTTCACCAGTTTCCTGGCTGAATGTAAGAGACCAAGATCATGAGAATTCTGTCAGAAAACCTTTGTTCTTCAGCATATGACATTTAGACCAACAATTGCAGTAGCTTAAGCTATAAAAATGTAGATAAGTAGCTTAAAAACTCAAATGGTATATCTTCTGAAATATATTTGAAATGTGACTAGGATTTATAGAGGTATATACAAAATCCATGAATTATACACTGGTTTCATTTCATGAAATACTTATCTTATAATTCCTGAATGTTCTCCAAGAAAAAAGTCATGTGTATGTTTTATATGTTCAAACCCCAACTATATAATGTAATGTTGAGGTGAATTCAAAATAGCCTTCCTTTTGTCCAATTGTGACAACCTATAATAAAAATAATTTAAATTTTAAAACAAACAAACAATTAAAAACAACCATTTCGTGTTTCAAATATACTCATAATATACACATGTATGGTAATCATAGAAATTAGACCAGTATATTGTAAATACTATATGAGTGCAAAGAAATTTGGTTGTCTGAAAAGTTGAGCATTATCTGCCTACTTGAGATTAACTATCTCAAATTTTTATATTTCATGAAATATGTAGTAATTTATTTTAACTTTATATTGATATCAAACCAAGATGGAGCAGGGGCTGAAGTCACGTGTCACCTCTTTTCCTATTACAAATCTTTAAGTTATGGAACTACAAACTTTGATGGAGAAATTGAAGCAATTCGAATGGCCCTACAAAATCTTTTGTACAGAATTTCACATTTTCAGCAAGCAGTTATTCTCTCAGATTCCAGGGCGGCAATTATAGCAATTACTTCCAAGTTGTCACCAAAAAACCAAGCAATTATAGAGTGTTGGAAAATCCTTACCCATCTAACAGCACTTCAAAAACACCTAGTCTTCCAATGGATACCAGCTCACTATGGACTGAGTGGTAATGAGAAAGCTGATTTTCTTGCAAAAAAGGGTACCAGTAGTGTACAGAAATCTATAGTTAATCTACCATTTTATGCAGCTAAAAGATTAGTCAACTCTGAATACAAAAAAATTATTGAACAATATTACTATGAAAAATCAAAGAATAAAAGATGGGAACTACCAAATATTCAAACAGTAATTCATGAGTATCCTCGAAAAACAGCAGTTGCAACCTTCAGGTTGGTTACAGGACATGATTGTCTGGCAAAACATTTAAAGAATTGGGATATATTCTTCACCACTAGATTAGATTGCGTTCAGCGAGTTCACAAGTAGCCATGGAGGCTGGTGAACATTGAACATGTCAATTGTACAAAATGTACAAAACATTGTCAATAAATATACAGAATGAGCACATAAAGACTCATTATATACAGGAACAGAAAAGAAACAAACAAACAACAGCAAAGGGGATAATGGAAACACAATCAAAGTTTACCTGAAATTTGTCAGATAGGAATTGAATTTTGTGTTAGATTTACACTAGGCGTTTACAGCCATATTCTACTGCTTAGTTGTAATATAATAATAGTAATAATAGTAGTAATAATAATAAGAACAACAACAATAACAATAACAACAACGATAAGGATAACGATAATGATGATGATGATGATGATGACGACGATGATGATCATGATGATGATGATGATAATTCATCTAGAGATCACTTACAGAGTTACATAAGCTTTCACAGAATGGTTTGTCATTTAGATTACCTTATACAGAATAAAATGAGTTAGTAAACTAATTTGAGTGTATCTATGGAGCTAACATTTGCCAGTGCTCGGATAGCATAACAGGCAGAACTGAGTTTGGGTAAGATATACTTAATGTGAGCTTTCCAATCTAAATATTTATCAACTTGAAGACCCAGAAATTTGAAGTTATCTATTTGTTCTAATAACATATCGTTAATCCCTATTTCAATTGCAGTGTGTGATGTTTGATGAGTTATGAATTTAATCACTTTTGCTTTATCTAGGTTAACAGATAATTTGTTGGCTTTAAACCAGTAGGACATGCATTTCAAAACATAATTCGATTTAATTATACATTCATTTAAGTTTTTGCTAGTGACCAGCACACTAGTGTCATCAGCGAACAGTACAGAACTTACTATATTCTTTATATAAAGTGAAAGGCCATTTATATAGATCAGAAATAATAGAGGCCCTAATACTGAACCTTGGGATACTCCATGTGCTACTGATTTCCAATTTGAAGTTTGTTTTCCATTATCAGTACCACTGTTTACTTTAGGTATGAAATGAACCAACTTAAATTTTCATTTTTAATTCCATAGAATTCCAGTTTTTCTAACAGAATGTTATGATTTACACAATCAAATGCCTTTGCTAGGTCACAGAAAATACTGTCTATATGCATTTTATTGTTTAGGGCAGTTAACACTTCATGTGTAAGTTTAAAAGTTGCATTATTTGTTGAGATGCCCTTTCTGAATCCGAACTGATCTTTCACTAGTATCTTGTTATACTCGATGTATTTATACAACCTGTAGAACATTACTTTTTCAAAAACTTTTGAAAAAACTGGTAAGAGAGAAATTGGCCTATAGTTAGAAGCATTGTTGTGTTCACCTTTTTTAAAAATGGGTTTTACAATCGAGAATTTCATCCTGTCAGGGAAAATTCCGGTCTTAGTGACTCATTGCACAAATAACTCAGAGGAGTGCTAATTTGGAATGAACATGATTTTAGGATTTTTGTTGTTATTTCATCATAGCCATGGGAATTCTTTGTTTTAAAGGAGTTAATAATTTTATTTATTTCCGCAGGTGTCGTCAGATTAGCTTTAATCCTCTATGTGATTTCTATCCTCTATGCAGGGTTGCCAATTCATATGATAATTATGGGGGCATATGATAATTTTAATTTTTGTATGATGGTTGTCAACCCGTACGATAATTATGGGGGTGTATGATAATTTGAATGTATGATAGTTCGATATTGGCAAAATATCATTTTCACTGGTTTGTCACTCCAGCGAAGTGAAACTAATTACAAATAACACCATTTTTTTCCTCATTGTCTGTCTCCAACCCATAGCTACTAAGCCTGCTACCCTTTATCCTCTTATTGCAAGTGTGCCCAGGTCTGATAATCTCAATGAAGAAGACACTGTTCAGAAAATTGAGGATCAATGTAGAAAAGTGGTATAAAACTCAGAGTACGTGCTATTCCGTGAGAAATAAAGAACATGCCTGAACCTTGACAGCTTCTGGAGTGCTGTTAAACATGTCACCTTGGTGGAAATACTGATTTCAAAGAACTAGCCACCTTTGCATTATCAATGGTTTCCTTGCCCTACAGAAGCACTTCTTGTGAAAGAGTTTTTTTTTTTCTAAACTGGGTTTAATAAAAACCAAAGTTAGAAACAGATTGGCACTAGATACGGTAAATGAACTCATTTTGTCGTCCCAACTTATGAAAGAACGTGGTAGATCACCGAGAAGATGTTAAGGTTTATCTCAATAACAAATTTGTGCAATGCTGCAATGGTTGAGGAAGCTGAACTTTCAGATGAATAGTCCGAGAAACATAAGTGCTGAAGTTGTAATATAATATTTGTTGAGGTCATCAATCTTGTAAGTGGATATAATAAACATCATTACTCTTATATTTTCATAAGTATTATACTGATATTTTTATTGTTGTAGCGTTTGCTTTATGATGTACGATAATTTTGAATCCAAATCTATAATTTTGAGTGGCTGGTGCGATAATTTTACTTTTAAATGTTGGCAACCCTGCCTCTATGTGATCTGCAAGAGGAAATGGATCAAGACCACCTTCAAATATGCCCGGCCACTTCTAGTGCCCCATCCATCAGTGAAAAATATTGGAGAGCAAGAAGATTAATGACTTCATTGTCAGAAATCCAGCATTAGCTAACAACAACATTTTAACTTTATTTTGTTACTCAGTAAAATGTTTGTACATTGTACTACAAAAAAATCCGACTTGTTGCACTCACATGTCTTTCTCTACTCTTATACTATTCTTACATATTTCTATATATCTTCTTCATATTAGTCGAGATAAACATTTTCAGAAATTATCTTATTGCTAATTTTCTTGTAGGTGCAAAGGGAGTATGGGAATGCAGTAGGCACTGAGTGATTGTCAACTCCTTTAAAGCTGGTCGCTATATGAAGGCTTTGAAATTCTATTCTCTTTGCACAGCTAAGATATAAAAAAGTTAACTATGACCCTCCATTTAAGAAAGTATTGGAAAGCTCACACAAATAACAAGGAATATCTCAAATGGCTCACCCCACAAAGAAACTCATTAAATTCATTTGGACATAAATTGTGTATTTTAGCAAGATCTGCATTTTTTGTACAGTAAAATTTTATCTATCTCTTACAGTTTATGAGTTATTTAAGAGCCATCAAGAATAAACACGACTATGTAGGCTATAGTCACAAAATTTAAAATATATATTTTATTTATCATAAAAGTATCTTAAACACATGGCATTTAAATAAAAAAATGTGAGCCATTTTTGAAAAATTTTCTGTTTAAAGGATAATTTAGGGTAGAGGAATTTTCTTCAAAATTTTTGTGTTGCATCCTTGAAAGGCATTAAACTTATATACCAACTTTGATTTTTAACGGACTGTTTGTTTTTGAGTTATGCTGTTCACATACATCCACACACACAAACGAACCCTTTTCTAAAATTACTTTATTTGGATTCAGGGGGCCTCAAAATGTATATTTCCAGTGAAATCTCGACATCACATTTTTGGGTGGAATACTCTACTTATACAGTAGAGAAAGTAATATGCAGTATTTCCTTAAAATATGTTTCATTCCATATAGGAACAATTTATATATATACAAATAATCCAAATAAATAAATATCCATATAGCTATTATTTATTTATACCAACAAACTTACTGTTGGTGTTTTTAAACACACAAGCTGTGTGTGGGCAACGTAACCCTCTGCTTACTAGGCAGGTGCTCTAACCATTAAGCTCCTGTGACAACCTGCCAGAATGACATTGAATTCTCAAACAAGCGGAGGATCTGTGGTTCAAATCCCAGCTGTGGCATTGAATTTTTAAGTTCCAGTTCTACCTCTTATCCGTATAGCTTTTAATGGTGAATATTTTGAGCCACCCTTTGGTGTAGTGTATTACAAAAAAAAGCTGTCTTCAGAGGTTAAGTAAGTCTTGATTTCAGTTTGTATCTGTTTTAGCCAAAACAAAATTTATTTGGGTAACTATATTTATGAAAAATGTAACAGAAAACCAATTAAAATTTCCCTCAAATTAAATAATTATGACCCACTGGTACATCCATGGACAAAAAAAAAGAGTCCTTTTTTCCCCCATAGGTGATGAAAACAATAGTAATGGAGAGTTGATTCAGACTTTAAAACTTCAATGCTATAGCTGGAATTAAAACTATATAATAATTGAATAAGTTAGTAACTGTGATGTGAATTTAAATTTATGTATAAATTGAGTTGGATACCAGAACACTTACATCAGTTAAGTACACTTTTTTGACCAGTTTAATGAGCTCCTTGCCATAATTGTTATTCCTTGTTTAACTTGAATGAGTTAACAGGATTTCAATAATGATTGAATGAGGCAGCTGTATTTATCTTAAGATCTTACACCAACTTTTGGAATAGTATATCAGTTGTACTGCATATTGAAGGTCTTGGCTTCTAAAGACTCATATGATTATATCATTCTTTCATGTATCTGGTTTGAATTCTTTTCCATATACTTTCTATTGTCTTTGTAATTGGGATTCTGTCCACAAAATGCTGCTGAAAGTATACTAATCTATTAGAAGTGACGTTCCATTTGCATCGTTACTTATTATGTCTTATTGGCTAGCTCAACCCAACTTGCACTTTTGAACAACTGGCAGATTTGTACTACAAGTTGCTAGCACCCATGTTGCCATCCCATTGAAAACAAGAAACCTGCATTATGTGGTCATGCTATGTGTAGCATAATTATTTATGTTTGTCTAGTGTCAAGTTTCCAAACTATTCGGTAAGGTGATACTGCAAGGCTCGAAACTAGGTCCATTTTTGTTTTTAATACATGTCAACGATATTTTTAAATTAGTAGAAAGAAGTGGAAATGCAGCAGTAGGATATGCAGATGATATGACAATAGTAATTAAGGGTAAGTCAGCTGCCGAGGTAAATTTAAAAGCAGATCAGCTAATGGAAAAAATAAATCATTATTATCTAAATTTAGACATGATTTTAAATAATAAAAAGACTGCCTGGATAAATTTTGAACTAAAAATATGTATAATAATAAGTTTTTCCGGGGAAGGCTGCGTCTTGGTTGTGTTGTTGTTGCCAACATTTCACCCTACTATGTAAGAGCTTCTTCAGGGCTAATGCTTTCTTTGGCAGCAAATTTCTTTTTTATTAAATTTCTATACTAAAGTTATTCTGTTGTGATACAATTTATTTTTAACAAGGGGTGACATGAGGTCCGGTACCGCTGAAGCAAACCGGATGATTGTGGGTGCATATTATGATAATGGTGGGTGAGGGCAGGTCTAATATCATGGCGGATGCCCTGACATTGACCTGCGACTTGGGGCATTTGTGTGTGCCATTGGGGGACCAATGGGAAATCTGGGGAGTGTGATGATGTCGAATATCTGGTTGACTCTAGTCTCTAGTGTTGTGGTGTCTTTGATTTTCTGTGTGTTGCGGTAGATGGTCTCTGTATGTTGGCGTAGTCAGGTGAGTTCTTCGCTTGTTTTCTCACTTATTTATATCTTGGCCTTAGAGGCTAGAGCCGGCCCTCTCGTTCTCATTGGCTGATGGTCCACCAATCCTCGCGTTCTTATCAATGTTTGCCAAATAGTGTGGAGATGTCTTCCATTATCCCTGTTGATACTTTCTTTTAATTTAAATATTTCTATGCTTACATAAGTTAAAAAGATGTAGTTTAAATAGTATACAACTGGGAATAAATGGAGAAAAAAAATACCAGAAGTTCAGTACACAAATTTTCTAGGAGTTATAATAGATAAGCAGTTAAATTGGAAACCATATATAACCCACATAAAAAAATAGATAAATACCGGCTTGTATATAATGAGACAGGTGAGGAAAACCATGGATGATGAAACACTAAAACAGGTATACTATGTTAAGGAAAATGAAGCTATTAACAGTGAAGCAACAAGATTCTAAAGTAAGAACTTAGTAATGTTGCAAGTTCTTTTTGCAACATTACTAAGATAAGTGAAGTTTTTAGTTTCTAATTTGTTCTTACTTTAGGTATACTATGTATTTGTTTACTCACACTTAAAATATGGAGTAGTATTGTGGGGAAATGTTACAACAGAAGTGGAAAAGCTTGTTAAACTACAGAAAAAAAAAAGAATTAGATTAAAAGGCAATGTAAATAGAAGATGCACATGTAGATCAATGCATAAAGAATTTAGTATTTTGACTGTTCCATGTACATATATACATCTATGAGACGATACAATGTATCTTACAAGAAAATGATCCAAAAAAAGACTAATTCACACATACAATATAAGAAATAATGATGATTATTGCAGAACAGTAGTTAGGGGTACATTAAGCAGATGCTGTACAAAAAATATGGGCAAACAACTTCATAATAAGCTACCAGAAAAAATTAAATTCATAAAAAATGCAGATCTAAAGATGAAAGCAATAAACAAGTATCTAGTAGAAAATGTCTTTTATAGTCTAGAGGAATTCAAGCATGGGGCTTAGATGAACAATTGTAAATAAATGTATGTGTAAATATTATGTATGTAAGTTTTTCTGAACTCATGATATATCCTGTGTAATCGAAATATATGGATGAATAAATCTTTAAATCTTGAATAAATCTTTAAATCTCCTTAAGTATATATTTAAATTTGTGAACAAATGATAAAACTGCCATAATATTGTGACAAATGACAATATGATAAATTCCACTCCTGACACCAGTGTGACAGATATCACTTCCAGTTATTTTTCTGTCACTTTATTTCTCTTAAAACTGAACCACAAAACACAGTTACCTATTTCATTGTTAACAGAATTTACAACTCGTCATGACCTTGCAACTCAGCTGTTCTGTCTGATCATAATTTTCACACATACTCCACTGTCTCGACTCTCTCTGTCTCACAAACAATGCACTTCAACAATGCACTCACTAAAAGTCTCCACTTGAAGACTCTCTTGCTCAACACTTAAAGACTGACTCTCTGTCCAGGCTCTCCTGCTTTTATATGCCAGATGAATTCTCTGAAAAATACACCTTTTCTCAAAACTTCTTACAAACAAGCCCAGCAAGTGAACAGTTTCAAGAAATGTCTGGAATTGCTTTGTTCTACCTGGCTCATTGTTGTCTTGTTTACTTGCCATACTAGTGTGAGGTAGTTGACCTCAGCTCTCCTTTTGAGTGATGGCTGCCACCTAGCATCACAATATTTTACTTACTTACTCCCTGATGCTACAGGTTGGGGTGACCTTTGGCCTCTTGAGCAAGAGCATTCAACCTTCCATAATCCAATGCTTCCCATCTCCAATTTCTTATCCCCATCAATCTACTTTGTCTAGCCATGTACTTCTTGGGTGTCCTCTTTTCCTCAATCCGTACATTTGTGCTCTCAGTATTTTCTTTGGTGTTCATGCATCCAACAGTCATTCAGCATGTCCTAACTATTTTATTCTTCTTGCTTTTATAAATCTTACAATATTTTCTTTTTCTAACATTTGCTCAATTTCATCATTTCTTCTAATTTTACATTTATCACCTTCCCAGACAGCTCCATATATTCTCCTTAAAATTTTTCTCTCAAATATTTTTATCTTATTTATTTCTGCTGCTATGAGTGTCCATGTTTTTGCCCCATAATATACTATTGGCCTTATACAAAATAACATACATTTATGCAAAATATAGAAAAGAAAGTTTTTGTAACTTTTATTCTGAAAGAAAAAAAGCTAAACTTGCAATACTTATTTCATAACTAACACTGAATTTGATGCCATTTAATGAGTTAAATGAAAATTTTTACAGAGGGGCCACCAGTAATAGAACCATCAGCAAAGCTTATAATAGAGCCATCAGAATATTCAGGACCAGGAGGAGAATCAGTGCGCCTTACCTGTCTTGCTGCTCAAGAACGCACATACACAATGCATTGGTCAAGAGCAGGAGATCAAGAACTTCCACCAAATGCCATACAGAAGGATGGAGTTCTTACAATCTTCAATGCCAATCCAGCAGATTCTGATATTTATGTATGCACTGCTACTTCCTACACAGGACAGGTTGATCAAGTTCAAGCAAGAGTTACCATCATTCCTAGTAGGTATGTATTTCAAAAGTACATCACATAAATATACAGCACAGAACAGTAAGTAGTTAAGAAAATTCACTTGGTAGTCTCATAGTTGAAAGTTCTGATCAGGGTTTATTTTCTGGACAAAGGGATGCTGGAACTCTCAAGGGGGAACTATACAAGTTGTAGAAACTCTTTAACACAACAAAACTTCCTTAGTCCAACTCTTTGGTGTCGAGGTAGTGTGTTTGCCTCACATTCAAGAGATGCCGAGTTTGAAACTCAAGTTGAGTTACCTGGATAAGTTTTTCCTGGGTTTTCCCTTGTACTGAAAGCTGAATGTCAAGTAACTCTAAGCCCTATGGACCACAGAGTCACTTGAGCATAATTTCAACCATTTCAATCATTGTCCTATATGATCTAACCAGTTAAAGGACGTTACCCCCCACCCCCCAAGAAAAAGAAAAGAAAAACCATGTGTTGCTATATGTTGTACATTAGTTCTTGACGAATGACCTTCAGCAAAAATCCAGTGAGCTAGCCTACTCTTCATAAACAGGTCAGCAAATTGTTTATATTACGTAACAAACAGGTCTGCTTCCCTATGTTATGTTTCGAAGAAAACACAAAGTACAGTTGACTGCAAAGTTTTGTGTAGTACAGGTTCAAGTCACTGTCAGTGTTTTAATGAGAGATAATGAAATTGACAATTCAGACGAAGCACACAAGGGGAGAAATGTCAGGAATAGAAGAAATACAAACAAATTAAGTGTAAACAGCCACAGAGATTGATAAAGTAGTATATATGGCTGACACCACTGGAAGTGTTATAATTTGTTTTGTAGTTGCTGTAGTTTTCGAGTGTAGAAATATGAGAACAAGATACAGAGCATCTGGTTGTCGTTTCTGTTTCTGTGTGCTAGTGTTCCCATAAAGGTGAGTGAGTAACCTGCATCTAACCTCTCATTTAAAAATATCAATTGTCAAGAACTAATGCGCTACCTATACATACATAAAATTTAATGCAGCTTCAAAATTTTATATCAAGTGCTGAAGGATGTCCTTGAAGCAATCAGTTTCAATATCTCACACTACTGCCAACTTAAAACAATTGGAATGAAAAACTTTTAATGTGGGCATCTGAAATAATAATTCTATTGATAATAATACTATTTATGAACTTTTTATTCTAAAAGTTTACAAAGTGGTTTCAAAAAGCATTTTGGAAGCCATCCTGGTGCATTCTGCCAAACAAAAAGACCTTGTTCTGATTTGATGATGATGGTGACGGTGATGGTGACAGTAATGTTGAGGGGGTAGTGGCGGTAATAACAAGGACAGAGATGATGTGACAATGATAATTATTTTTTCATTTATAAGGCCAATCAGTGATAACTGATAAAACCTATGTTAGGCAAACTTAGAAGATTAGAGCACCCATGGGTGGAGTTGAAGATACATGGTTCAAATCACGGCTATGACATTGAACTTTTCAGTTCTGATTCTACCTTTTAATGATTATTATTATTAAAATCCATGATCTCAGAATCAGGTTAGTGTTTTCAAATGCCAGGGAGTATGGAACATATGCAGTCAGTCCACAAATAACACAAAGTAATTAGAGACTCACACTTCACTATAATAAATAGTTACACTCAATATTTTCCACAACAATCATTTCAACACCAAATATGTGTTATCATCAGGCGATCTCACCTTATGCCAAAAAAAAAAAAAAAAAAAAAAATGCAGTCAGTCTTGAGATTTTTGGGGGACTAGTGGAGGAGCTGCTTTTAAAAGTAGCTCTCTCTTATGAGAAAAATTATTCATAAGCACCTGGAGGGATCAGTATATTGACCATTTACCAGTCTTCAATATTGTGCTCTGACCATGGTGTCCTGTCCTGTGCAGAGGATGTAGTAATTTTGCAGTTGACCCTGGCCTATTTTTGGCTGTCCATGATGGGTTGGTTTTTATTTTTGTTATGCATTAAGCTGTTATTCATTTATATTATGTTATCTACTCTTGCTGCCTCTATTCCTAGTGTACAGACAAGCAAGTTACTCAAAATAATGTGGTCCTTTTAATTGGCAAATAAAGAAGAAGCCCCTTTTGTAAATCTTTGGACTTGGAAGTTTCTCTCTTCATGTTATATTTACTAATATTTTAGCCTATAAAGTAGCCTGCAACTTGGTGGACCAGCTGAGGATGGAAAGCAGCCTCTCTGATACTAATCCTCGGGTATTTTAAAGTAAGTGAAGTAAAATGTGTCTCTAAATGTTAAAAAGTATTTTAACTAAGATTTTAATATGAAATTGTGCTAAATCTGAACATGTTTTTCATAATTTTCTTTTACTTATTCATTTCCAACAAACAGTTACACATTTTTATATCAGTGAACAGTCAAACTTTCAGCTTTTTTCCAAACTGAAAGAAAAACTTATATAAAATGGCAGGATATTTGTAACTCGTCTACATTATAATTTTAGGATGCCCTAAATGACTACAGCCCATTGTGTAAGCGCCAAAGTAGTAGTAAAGCACAGTATTGCTGTTTTTTATTTAGGATAATTCATGGAGATCTGTAAATGTACAGTTGTATATGCAATAAGACAAGAAACTTCAGCATTCTAAACATATAGCAGAACACGGTGAGTATTATTAACTGAACATTACTGTAAAATTTTGCTTTTTTTTTTTTTTTTTTTTTTTTAAATTAACATCCTCCAACCTTGTGTCATATCGGACGAATGAATGAAATGAAATGGGTGAAATGATGCTCAAATGAGCCCGAGGTCCATGGAGCTTTAAGTTACCTGACATTCATCTTCTCAGGATAGGGAAAACCTCGCAAAAAAACCTTACCCGGATAACTTACCCTAAGCGAGATTCGAACTCGCGACCTCTTGAACGTGAGGCAGACACGCTAACCATCACGCTACCGAGGTGGGCCTAAACTTTTGCTGATAGAATATCAGATAATATGCATAACTGTTTTGAACAGAGCCCCACCAACTGTACGCATAGAACCAGAGATTCAGGCTATTTCTCAAGGCACAATGGGAGAACTTCGCTGTATTGCTGCAGGGGATCCTACACCAACAATAAGATGGAGCAAACTTGGAAAGAAGTTTGGTAGTAATATTCAGGTAAGTTTAGTGTCTTTATTTTATGAATTTATGCTAAGCTAATACAGTAGAATCTTGATAACTTGACCTAATGTGCAATGAGAGTGTGTTAAGATACCAAAATGTCTAGTTTTGCAGTCTGTTATTCACAATCCTTAACATAATAATGCAAATTACAGAAATGCATGTTCTAGCAAAATATAAAAAACAGAAAAGTATAACACATCCTGAAATTTATCACATATTAATATGTTCTCTTTGTCCAATTTCTTCAATGCACATAATTTAATTTGTATTGTCATTTTCACCTATCATCTTTTCTTCTCATTCAACATTTTCACTGGCACAAACAAAACTCTACATAACTCTAAGGCTGAAAGCTGAGAAACAGTACTACAACCAGAAACGTGCACCAACCTGAAAGTTTAGTTTACCTTGTACGTACTGGGTAAAGCAATAAACCATGTTATTAGCAGCAAGCTTTTGTATTTGTGAAAATGGTCTGCCGGCTGCTCATGTTTTGACTAGATATTGAACGCCAATACACAGTCACCCCTTTTTGAAGAATGCAATAGGTTGTATGTATACACTAATTAAAATTAATCCACACTGTTTATACAGCATCTCATCAGTCACTTCCAATTGTTTGTCTACATAGATCCACTTGACTACATTGTTTTCAACAACTGTTTCATGTGCCACCCTCCCACCCCCAAAAACGTATTTTTTAGACATGGCAAGTGATCTTATTAGGATCTGACATCATGTAAATTTATGTGGGTAATGTCTCGGTTTCATAAACAAGAGACTACTGATAATGGAGGCAAGCACTCTGCTTAAACACACATTCCCAAAATGTTGACTACACAGAGTTGGCACCCCTATGATCTTATAAATACAAAATTGACAATAAACCACTGCACAACATTTTGCCACTTGCCGCATCTAACAATACCTCTGTATGCTCCTTTGTGCACTGTTTCTACTTTTACACTACGTACTTTGCACAGCAAATGGGCTCTTTGTTAACCTGAAACTCGATTAGTTGAGGCTCAGATAACTGTGGTTCTAATGCACTTCCTTTGCAGTTGCATTTGTTACACCTCGCCAAAAAACATCCTGTGTGATACCTGCAATTTCCCATCCTTAATCCAATTCCTGTACTTAAATGTGTTCATTCAGCATAAAAAAATTATTTTTATACAAATACAGGATTCTATCTTAATAAAATGCAATAACACAATAGAAAATATTGTTGTTGTTAGCTAATGCTGGATTTCTGACAATGAAGTCATTATAATAGAAAATATGTACAAGAACATAATAATGATGGAATATAATTACCATTTACTGTGTAACTTTTAATCCAATCAGCATGTTATATATTTTCATAACCATTTGAAATTTATATTAGATACTCAATATTTATTGATCAGACCCATAATGCAGTAGTGCACCTGCCTCTGGTGCAGGGGACACAGGTTCAATCCCCAGTACTAGCATGGGATTTTTCCCCGCTGGAATGTCTGGTCTGGGGTACACTCAGCCTCATTAGGTCCTTCAGGGGTCATTTGAGGAGCTAGTTGATTGAAAAGTAGCAGCCTCTGGTCAAGAAAACGGCATAACCAGCCATGAGGGACCAGGGCACTGACCATCTCCAGTACTGCACTCCATTCATGATGCCTGTGATGAGCAGAGGTGGGGGACGTAGTGCTCAGGTGGTAGGCCTTGGCCCAGATGGGCTGTTGTGCCATGGGGTTACATTTTACTCTCTATTTATAAACTTTATACAGTTGACGTGGCTCCTTACCCTATTTGTCAATTTTGTTTCTTTTGCATCTCCCATTTTCCACCTTCTTTGTTATCTGCAAGAGGAAATGAACCCAGACCACCTTCAAATATGCCCGGCCACTTCTAGCACCCCATCGATCAGTGAAAAATATTGGAGAGCAAGAGGATTAATGACTTCATTGTCAGAAATCCAGCATTAGCCAACATTTTCTATATCTATTAGTTTTTACTTCTAAATAAATACATTCTTATATTGGCTTAGCCCTTATTTCCTTAGTTCTATATTGCATGTTTACTCAATTTTGACAATTTCTTATACATCACTAATGTGTTTTCTCCTGATGTACATATATTTCCCATACTTTGTAGTATTTGTCCATTTCCTGTGGAGATTGTTTTAAGCCACTTACTGCAATTAATTTCATAAATTGAAAAGGATTTGATGTAAACTATTAATTTGTGTCATGTATTTTATTTATACAATTACTGTAATAAATGGGGTCCAAAAACTAATAAAAATAAACTCAAAATATAGTTATTCATGTTTAGTGAGCCAGGCAAACCCCTAGATGCTCCATCTACCTTGTAAATCATAGTGTTTAAAGAACAGAATGCACACGTGTGTAATGGTAAACAGAATACTCAGAAAAGTTTCTAGAAGCAAGTAAAAACAAGATTCCATGATATGGCAAGGCTACATTTTATAAACAGCTTATGTGGGGAAGGTCACTCAAGAAATATGTCCTTAAATGCAGAGTGAGTAGAGAGAGACATGGAAATATGTCATAAGGCATATATGGGTAAGAAGTGTAATAGTATTATTAAGTGGGTTTGGATTAGGCTTGAGCATGGCAGCATATCCTTTATGCAGGCAATCTCTGGTAGGGAGAAAAAATAATTTTTAAGAGTAATTAATTTCCTTCGTGTGATGGACATTGAAAACATATTTTAAATTTGGCTTTGGTGTATTTAATTTTTTTAAAGCTAAACGAATTTTCATATTTTAAAATCAAAGACTGCAGTTGAAGTCACATAAATGGAGCAGATGCTGGAAAAATTCTGGGAGTATAGAACAAAATTTAATGCACATGAAGCACAGAGTGTATTAAAAAATATAAAGCCGAGAAAAGCCAATTTTTCTACACACATACATCATGATATGAGTCAGATTACCTGTTTGTCACACCTTCTATCTTTTATCTAGAAGTCCCCCTCTCTCTCTCTCTCTCTCTCTCTCTCTCTCTCTCATTTATAGCTTAATCACTTCTTTCTGCTGAATTTGGTTGTTTTTGAGCCCTTTTGGCCCATATTTTGTTCAAAAACTGCCAAAAATTTAATCAGAAAAGGAACATTTAAATTTAGCATATGTGGCATTTAAAGTCTATGCTAGACCTTAAAAAATGGCATAATCTAAAAAGCTTCACTGTTATCTGATGATTGAAGGTTTGGGAAATATTTATATGCACAAATCTAAAAATCATCAATTTGATAATTTTTCAGTCATTTTTCAATCTCAGGTTCCCTTAAGCCAGAGTTAAGAAAAGCAAGCTTCACCAAACATGCTATCTGTAGGAAAGTGTAGATTTTCACTGCTGAGATATTTTTCTACATATGCCGTTCATCCTCTAATTCCTAAACCAGTTTTCATATCCCTTTCCAAGGCACCTGGCCAAAGCAATTTGGATAGTTGTAACGGTTAAGGCAGTACACAATGAATTGGCCATTCATTCAAAGTCAAACATCACAAGTTTGAATCCCAGCAGCTGCAGTCCAATGTACCTGTAGTGAAGGAAGGGGAGGGCCCAAGTAAAACAATCGGTGTAATGGTATGCTTGGAAGCTGACTGCAGCTGTACATCTGTACATTGAGTGATAGAATATGGAAACAAATTGAAAATGACAGTGTGTTTATTGGGATAATGAAGAATTAATTAAAAATTATTTCTTGGAAAAATGCATTAGACTTTACTAAGGTATGCAGAAGGGATCAGATAAAGTAGGTAATGGAAAAAATGTGTCGGAGAAAGAAGCCAAATAAAACTGCCAAAACTATTTTGGGAAGGGTTCAGATCCATATGTACATGAAGAAGCCAAGAGAAGTAACATTAAAATAATGTTATTCAGTTGTAAGTTATACAGTATTAATAAACTATTCAAACTAAATGAACCAAACATTTGTTCCATATATCCACCAGGATTATACTGTGCTCTTGTAGCTTCTTATACATTTTATGTCCATATCTAATACTAACAGAATCTAATACTAAGCAGAAGAATCTGATAACACTAATCCCAGAAAATTTATGAGACTTAGGAACTAAAAAAGTAACAGTGACCGTGAAGAACAAATTCATAAATTAAAATAATTTTATAGACATCCGGTGCTGTGCTGAGGATCATCAATGCAATGATACGTGACAAAGGAACTTATCTCTGCACAGCAGAGAATCCTGGAGGACAAGCAGTGGCATCTGCTCAGATAGAAGTTGAACGTAAGTACCATTACAATTATTCTCTCTTTTGGGAACTTTGATACAAAAACAGTTTAATTCACTTTTTAATTGTACTTTAGCAGTACTTAAAATACTACTGTCATTATACTTAATTTTTTGAGATGTTTCAAATACTAAAATTTTTATCAGATCTACTTATTGGACTACAAATGTAACAGGAATTATATTCCAGACTCTTCTGAATACAACTGTAATAGCTATTTAGGTTTTCATATTAAATGATTGGCCATATAACACTGCATAAAATTACTGTTTGGAACTGTTCCTTTTTTTTTTTTTTTTACACAAAATTGTATATAACCTTCCTGACAAGCAGTTTTAAATTAAATGCTCCTTTAAGTGTTAAATATAGAGCATGCCTTTTTTTATTTATTTATCCATCAGAACATGTACTGGGAGAGAAAAAAAGATTCAAACAGGCTGCATGGTGTTTTGCCATCCACATCCTTGTGCTAGTTGCCATCTGCTGCTATCATAGGAAGGTGCGCATGAAACCATACAATGTTTCAATATTTTTAAAACTGCTTTTAAGGGATTTACTTACCAACTTTATGAAAGGATATTGTCCATCACTCACCATAGTGCATGTTCAGAAGTGCTGGCAATTTCTTGGAGGATATTTTGTTTTAATTCTTCCAGGGAAGTGGGTTTGTCTTGTACACTTTGTTTTAAGTTACCCAACAGACAGAAACCGCTTATTGGAGCCCTTTCTCTGCTAATGGCGTAACACACACCATTTTTACTTTCTCTACTATGTATAGCAAGTAGAGGAAGTATTGTATTCCACCCAAAAATTCAATGTCGAAATTTCACCAGAAATATGTTTTGAGGACCCCTAAATCCAAAAAAAAAGCATTTTTAGAAAACGGAGTCTATGTCTGTGTCTGTGTGTGTGTGTGTGTGTGTGTGTGTGTGTGTGTGTGTGTGTGTGTGTGTGTGCGTGCGTGCGTGCATGTGCATGCGTGCGTGTGTGTGTGTGTGTGTGTGTCAGTCTGTGGACAGCATAACTTAAAAACGAAAAGTTGGTTAAAAACCAAAGTTAATGTTTAAGTTTAATATCTTTTAAGGATGCGACACAAAGATTTTGAAGAAAATTCTTCCATACTAAACTACCCTTTACCTAGAAAATTATTTAAAAGTTTTGATTTTCTCAAAAATAGCTCTAACAATTTTGATTAAAATGTGGTATGTTTTAGATATTTTTATGACAAATGAATTGCATATTTTGAATATTCTGGCTATAGCCCATGAAGTCCTGTTTACTCTGAATGACTTTTGCATAAGTGCATAACTGGTAAACCGTAAGAGATAGACCAAGTCTTACTATGTAGATCTTGCTAAAACTTACAATTTATGTTTGAATAAATTTTTTTGTAGAGTGGACCATTTCCGAGATATCCCCTGTTATTTGTAGTATTTTGAAATACCAACCTTCACCAAATGGAAGGTTGTTATTCATTTTTTATATCTTAGCTGTCAAAGAGAATGGAATCTCATAGCTTTAAAAGATTTGACTGTCATTCAAAGCCCACTGTATTCCCATATTTTCCTTGCACCTACAAGGAAATAAGCAGCAAGATAATTTCTGCAAATGTTTATCTCAACTAACACAAAGAAGATGTAGGAATAAGAGTTTGTAAGAATGATTAGTACAAGAGTAGAAAAAGTCATGTGAGTGCAATCAGATTTTTTCATCATGAAGGGATACTTCATGAAGAATATTAGGTTCTGAGTTATTGGCCAATTTATTTTCAAGTCAACAGTTGACGCCCATACATAAAAATCCTAGCACAACAGCCCATGAAGGGCCAAGGCTTGCCGCCCAGCCACTGCGTCCCCCACCTCTGCCCATTACAGGCATCATTGGTGGGGTGCAGTACTGGAGGGTGGGACGTGGTCAGCACCCTGAACCCTTCCGGCCAGTTATGCGGCCTTCTCGACCTGGAGCCACTACTTCTCCATCAAGTAGCTCCTCAATTGGTCCCCCCGAGACCTAACGAGGCTGAGTGCACCCCGTGCCAGACCTCCCAGAGGGGATAAAATCCCCATGTTAGTACTGGGGATCAAATCCAGGTCCTCTGTGCCAGAGGCAAGTGTGCTACCAGCTATGCTACAAAGTTGGTCGACGACCATGCATACATACAAGAATATAATTTTGCCCTTTATTTTAGAGAATTAATAGACAGGGAGCATGATTTTGCCCTTTTTTCAACATGACTCTGCAACAGCTCATATGGATAATCTTTCAAGGAGAACAACTGAAAGTGTGTTTCAGGACAGAATTATTAGTAGAGATTTGTGGCCCACCAACCTAACTCCCTGCAATTTCTATCTCTGGGGTAACTTAAAACATAAAGTGTACAAGACTGGAAGAATTAAAACAAAATGTTTGTCAGGAAATTGACAGCATTTCTCAACGTGAACTACAGCGAGTAATGGACAGTTTCCTAAAGAAGTGCCAAAAATGTATGGACAATGATAATGTTCTTTCATAAAGTAGGTAAGTAAATCCCTTAAAAGTAGTTTGAAAAATATTGTATGGTTTCATCTGCACCTTTCTGTAATAATTGCAGCCAGCAATGAGCTCCAAGGACTCAAACAGCCAAAACACTGCATAGCCCTTTTGAAACCTTTTTGATCACCTGGTACATGTTATAGTGCAAAATTTACAATATTTACAGGTTTAAAAACTCATCTATGTTGTAGAAGCATTTAAGAAATTTAGTAACATAAAGGGTAAAGGGTACATACATACAGGGAATACCTTGTGCGCTTCGACCTATGCAGATCTATTGTGCACTCACACCCCCCAGGAGGAAGGGATGAAGTGAGAGAACTGAAGCGGCCACAGGGCTGTAGGAAGATGGAGATGCACAGAAGTCTCTATAAAGTGCTAAGATCTCTTCATCCCAGCACCAGGACTCACCAAGCAGCCACCACACACCGTGGATCCATTGTTGCACTGGCATCCCATCCACTGGAGCTACTGCAACCTGATGGGTATCGCATAGACATTCCCCTTGACAGAGGACAGCAGCTGTCCAAGTGCCATCCAGTGCTGAAAGCAACAGTTACTGTGCACAAGCATCTGTGTGCCACTGTCAAGACCACCAGGAAATGGAATGAAAGGAAATTATGGAAAGAAAACCATGGTATGAAAGAATGCACCCCAGCACTTGCCTAGGTGATATGGGGAAACCACAAAAAAACCCATATTAGCACGGCCATGGAGATTAAACATGTGACCTCCCAAATGTGGGCCACAGACATTACCATCTGAGCCATCCTGCTTGGTAACATTCTTTGTTTGTATAAATCATTCCATTCCTCAGTTAAGTTGTGTGTTGAAATTCATTGTTTATGAGGAGCTACTTTTTAAGAACTTCAAACTTGATATGTAATTTATGCTCATCATTACAGATCGGGAGCCTCCATCAATTCAGATATATCCTGAAAGTCAGCAGACTGTGGTAGATGGAAGCAGTGTTTCATTTCAATGTCGTGTTGTTGGAGGTATTCCATCACCACACCTCAGTTGGAGACGTATTGATGGAAGACCTCTTTCACCACTGATTAAAAAGCTTCCTGGTGGTGTACTCAGGTATGTTGAGTTCTTTCCAGTTCATTGCACACTAAGCTTTCCAAATCATACCATTTAAGGCAAATAGTTTTGGAGTTTGGTTTAGAGATACTATCCACAGATGGTACAGTTGTGTTCTACAAAATGTGCTACATTAAATAGCAACAGTTCACTATGCAGTAGCATATTAGTTGTGACAAACATGTAAGTGTTATTCAGAATTCATAGCAGGATCAGCTTTCTTTGGAGGAAGTGTAGCAGAAATTACAGGTATATCATCCAAGTTTTTCAAATATTTGTGTCAAGTTTTTTTTTCAGCAAATACCATATTTATGTGACTAATGCACCACTGAATCTAATCTGCATACCATATTTGAAACTTAAAATTATGAAAAAAAGAATAAGGGATTTGTATTGAATGTAAAGTGCATCAGTGACAGAAAAAAATGGGTATTTTATTTAAGTTTATTTAATATAATAATGGATTTATCATACATATAAACCATCAGATTATAAAATTGAAAATGTTCTATTGTTAGGTGATATACTGTTAAAGAAGAAAATTAGTGGACATGAAATAACGAAAGTACACATTCAAATCTGCAGGAAGCTGCTGGTGCATTGTTGTGTGGCATCTTAGAGATAATCCACCCACTGCATGAAACAATCCACCCATCCACAGTTAGCCCTAAATTCTTGCTTTGGAATACCAAGATCTTCAACCTCCTCTTTGCCCTTCTTTTGTATAGTGTCACTAGTCACAGGTTGCCCATTCTCCCTCCTTTCATGCACAAATTCCAACACTTTTTCTTCAAATTCAGGTTGCCAGGATCCATAAATTTCTTCCTACTAGCTTTAGTAGTAAATAATGCCAATTTGTGTTGTTTTCGCCACAAGTGAACATTGCTCTCTGATACATTGAACTCCCTTCCTGCCTTATTATTACTATTTTTTCAACATAAAGTATTACTTTAAACTTCAAAGAAGCATCCTAAGATGTTCTTCTCTACTTGTCCTTCATGTTGTAACTAAAGTACTCAATAATAAGCCAATGGTAAATGAGCGGCTAGCTTGTCACAAGTTTCAGAGGCATGTTAACTCTGGCAATCCATTGTGATGTAATAAACATAAAAATTGAATGAAGTTTGTGGCATTCTAAGGAACAGATTTGCAATCAAATCTAATGTGCCAGTTAATCTTATGTGCACCATGATTTTGAGCACTACATTTGGTCAAAAAGGCGTGGATTAGATTCTGTAAATAATTTGATATTGAAGAGAGCAATAGCAGTAAATGTAACTGCTTTTTAGAGAGTACCATATTTTTATGTTTTGGCGGTCACATCGCTCTCTCACAACCCCCAGAATGTCTGGAGGACCACACCTGTCGTTGGTTTACGGGTCTCACCGACCTGACCGGGAGTATTATCAAAATAAATTCACCGACCATATCCTCTGATTACCAGTCAGAGGATGTATTACATGCCATAACAGGTCAGCATGTTAGGGGTTAAGGTTTTATAGAGAAATTAGAGAAATGGAGAGGTTAGAAAAATAAAGACTCCCTAGCCCTCAGGAACCCTAATAGAATTGGGGTCGGAAGAGAACAAGAGATGACCAAGGTAAGGTCAGATAGAAAAGTTACAGTGAGGAGCAAAACACCAGTAAGTGGAAGTAATGTTCTGCTCAGCTTGGGTACCTTGTGGTTGCCATTCACATATCCCCTAGACGGAGACCCCTGAGTGATTAATATAAGGATTAATGACTTCATTGTCAGAAATCCAGCATTAGCTAACAACAACAGATTCTCTAAATACAGTATTTCCTTACAGACATTAACAAACAATAAATCCAAAGACCTTTTTGAGCAGTATACAGGTCCTTCAATTTGTGGTGAACCCAGTTAGAGAAAGAATCTGAAACTGTATGATATAGTAATATTGTAAGAAGAATGGAGGACAAGTTTGCATTAAGAAGCTATTTGTTTTCATCACCAAGTTCACTAACATTGAATGCCAGTATGTGGCTAACATATGTATAGGAATGCTAGAAATAGATATCCCAGGTGACGTATTCATTATAGAAATACTAGAATCTATGAATCATTAAATATTTGCCAAATTTTTGACAGGTCCATGTTTCTCTTATGGGCTGAAATAATTCTATTCTTGGTTTATTTGCCATTTTGGTAATTACAAAAATTACATAGGCTTCATTAGCTACAACTAATAAATCAGGTACATTATCTGTATTGCACACTATTTACATGTCACAATAATTTTCTGTATCATCCATTTGCTTGTTTGTTCATTCATTCACTCATTCATTACCTGCTTAAAAGAATATATATTACCATATTAATATATACATAGACAGATTTTAAAATAACGTATTTACGCATGTTGAGTCACTTGCTATTTTATTACAACCAATGTTATAAAATGCTATTTACTTGAACTATAACTAACATATATTTATCTAGTGAATAGTAACATCTGTCTAAGCAAAATTTCTTTAATTCTTTCATGAGTATATTGAAGTTGATATTTTTCAAATATACAAGTAGTTTATTATACAGTTCATGAGCTGCAGTAGTAGGTTTACTTTTGTACATTTCTAATCTATGTGACTGAATATGAAGGTTTGCATTTTCTCTAGAGTAGTGCTCATGTATTTAGTTGCTTGTTTGACACACATCTTGGCTGTTAAAACAGTTGTACTGTTACTTCATATATGAAGTGAATATACTGTGAAAATGTTTAGGTGTTTAAAGGCTTTTGCCTGCAAGAATCTGATTGTTTCATCTATAGGATTAATCTTAATGTTTTTTTTTCTGGAGAAGGAATACTCGGTTAATGTATAGCATGGTGGGCATAATGTTTCCACACAGTTATCCCAAATGAGGATAAATGAGGATAGATTAAGCCATAGTATAACATTTTTAGTGTCCTAGCATCCACTAGTTTTGTCATGTTTTTTATCACAAATAATCCTGAACTTATTTTATTACAGTTATAATCTATACTAGATATATGTTTCACACCCGTTTTTCTTGTTGATAGCTTTGTAACTGCTAGTATAACTAGATTTCTTTCCAAAAGATTCACAAGTAACTGCCCAACTTTAATCACACATTGCCATCTTTGCATTCCAAGTTGTTTGGTTCTAATTATTGAGGAACATATCAAGGTTTCATATACAGCAGATACCCTAAAACACCACTTTTGCAAACTTAGTTCAAGTGAATCATAAGAATGTATGTATACATGTTATGTACTTATCAAACATCTCCACTTATTCTCTTGAATGGTTTATTCTATAAAACCAAAGAAAATACAAAAATCTGTTTCACTTACTTGCAAAGAAGACATTCATTTTCATACATAAACTCTTGTATGAGTAATAGGCCTTCTAAACAGTATTTTGAAAGAGCAGACTTACGTTTTTCTGTATTGGTACATGATAGTAATTTTGAATTATTTGGGAGTGCTTTAATATTTTGATACACTCATAATAGCTTACATAACTGGTGAAATGACAAGTAATATCTAGTAAATTTATAAACTACTTTCCTTTAATAGATGTTATACTAATGAAAGATGAACTATAAAATAAATTGCACATGGTTTTTAAGAAACTTATTAAAGTAATTTTTCACTATTGTAACTTTTTTTCACATATCCAACATGTGTTACGGATGAAAATAAGTTGAACTGAATTAAAAGCCTGAAGGACTAAAATATTTTCTGGGAGCTGCATACTTGGATTTCAAATATATGTAGATCTATAGGCTAGAAGAGATGTTTTGGGTAGTTATGGGGATTATGAAATTTAGGAGATTGAGAGATGATATCAACATGAATGTTTGTGTACAAATTCAGATTCTAGATGCCGCTGTCTTCTAGTCATTGGTACTTGATGGTAACTGATATGCAATTGTTCACAGGTTCAATCAAGTTACACTTGCAGAAGCTGGTAGATATGAATGCCATGCTGAGAATGAGGTAGGATCAGTAACCGTGTATGCTAACATAATAGTACAGTCTCTTCCTACCATTAGCATCTCTCCATCAACAGATGTACAGACAGTAGTTGGACAGAGAGTACGCTTGGAATGTCATGCTACAGGAGACCCACAACCTACAGTAACATGGAACAAGCATCGCACTGGAGTGGCATTTTAGTAAGTCATAATCTCTCTCTCTCTATCTCTCTCTTACTCTCTGTTAAATTACAGCTATGAATATTTATTATATTCATTACATTATAACTGGAGGTAATCTTAAAGAAAAATGGCTAAAAATGAAGAAGTTATTTGCCTTAAGAAAAATATTTCAAGATAATGATCGGATTGGGAAATTAGGAGAGTTTCTATCAAATGTCAAAATTAAGTTGTTATGGTGAATAAAAAGCAAAAACATATATGAGGGGGGAGGGGGCTGATAAGTTCTTGGAATTGTCCAGAGATTGCAGCACTACTTATGCAGTATTTTCATCTGATGGTGGTACACATGTTAGTTGATGCCATGTAAAATTGCAAGTCACTCTAGGTAGCAGTTGACTGTAGGCAGTCATTTGAAGCAGTTGTGATGTGATGATGTTGAAAATGGAAAAAATAGAGTATCATGCAGTGACAGATGCCAGGTAATGTCATGGTGAAATGGGATCATGCCCCTTTGGGTGTTGATACTGCAGTACCAAGCTGCTTTGGGACTTAATCTGTGAGATGAGGTAGATAGGATGATGTTCTGCAGGAAAATGTTTCAGATTCATTTGATAGGATTTGCCTAAGAGTGGAGGAGTTATAATTCTTCATAAAAGAAGGTTTAAATTTAAATATAAATGCCAGAATGGCATTAAATTCTCAAACCAGTTCAAACTGGCAGTTTGTCACAATAGCTCAGTGGTAGAGCAGCCGTCCGGTAAGCGGAAGGTCTGTGGTTCAAATCCCAGTTGTGGCATTGAATTTTTAAGTTCCAGTTCTACCTCTCAAACTTTGCCCACACACGGCTTGTGTGTTTAAAAACACCAACAGTAAGTTTGTTGGCATAAATAAATAATAATTACCATCTGAAGGTTATTTAATCCTGGGATATAAAGTACTTACAATAGTAAGTCACCATTGGGGTAATTTGTCTCTGATGTGAGACTGCCTTTGTGGTTTACCAGGAGAAATACGAACTGGTTTGAGAATTTAATGCCATTCTGGCAGTTTGTCACAATAGCTCAGTGGTAGAGCAGCTGCCCGGTAAGCGGAAGGTCTGTGGTTCAAATCCCAGGCGTGGCATTGAATTTTTAAGTTCCAGTTCTACCTCTCAAACTTTGCCCACACATGGCTTGTGTGTTTAAAAACACCAACAGTAAGTTTGTTGGCATAAATAAATAATAATATTGTTACATGTTTATGCAGTTGTAAGTGATTTATAAGTAAATTGAGTATGAGTGGGAAGACAGTTGGGCTGGAACCAGGCTATACCACTTGCAATAACTCTTAGCAATAAATAAATAAATAAATAAAAATAATATAATGGCTAATGATAATCATATGTCCATTACATATAAGATGTTTTTGGAAGAAATTAATTTTTCACATATTCATTTTTGTCTTTGCAGTGATATGCAGCCTGTAACAGCTGATTTGCCACAAACTGCTGTGTATGAAATTACACGAGTAACCAAAGCTGATGAAGGCTCATATACATGTGTAGCACGCAATGCAGCAGGAGTCAGAGAAGAGAGACTGCATTTGACTGTGGAAGACAATGACAGTCACTATCCTGAACTGGGTCATTATCCTGAACAACCTGGCCATTATCCTGAACAACCGGGCCGTTATCCCACACAACCTGGTCATTATCCTGAACAACCTGGTAATTATCCTGAACAACCTGGTAATCATCCTGAACAACCTGGTCATCTTCCTGAACAACCTGGCAATTATCCTGAACAACCTGGCCATCATCCTGCTCAACCTGGCCATCATCTTGAACAAGCTGGCCATGGAGGTATTCCAGGCAAGTACCATGAGTATTCCAGTTTCAGAAAACCTCATTTTTACTCTGCTTGTAGAAAGCACTGATCATTGTGTGAAGTCATATAATCAGAGTAGCCTGTACTAAAGGCACAATGGCACATGTTCTCCCTTTAATTTTGGACTTAGATTTTACATAAATTTTCAACTATGAAAAGATTATAGAATTTCATAGACACAAATCCTCAATGTTTCAGCACCTACATTGTAGTATACAAGAGAAGCACAGTTTAAAAGTCTTCTTTAGTGAATGCAGACTTATGTGCATGCGCGAAGATAACGTCTAGGGTTCATTCTTTTTGTTTCTGGACTTAGCAGGGCAGAATGCTGTGGTTTAAAAGGGAATTAGTGTCAAGCTGTTGGGCAAAGGGATGAAAGGAGTGTTGCAGGGAAGCTTCACAAAGGGCTCGCAGAAACGGTGAACTTTACTCACACTAGCACAATGAGCATATCCTCCTGTCTCAGCAATGTAATTTGTCATGAAGTTAAAGTTCTATACCAGGGGTTGGCAAAGATGTATCATCTGATAATACCACCATCAGGGCCAAAGCTATAGTAACCCTCCATCAATCCTCACTTCTTCAATCAACATGCATCCAAACGTAAACAAGCAATGGTGCACTCCCACACAGCAGGCAGATGCTCCACTGACTGAGCTATTGGGCCAGCCAATATTTTTCTTTCCACTCCTCTTGGAATGGAAAGGTTCCTTTGCATTTTTTTTTAAACAAAGAGCCATGTCATATTAATGAGGGGTGCATTTTATTTAAAAAAATTTAAATTGAAATATATAGCCCTATATAGATCTACAAAATCTTTTGCATAGAATCTCACATTCTCATCAAGCAATTATTCTCTCAGATTCCAGGGCAGCAATCATAGCAATTACTTCAAAGTTGTCAGGAAAAAACCAAATTATTATAGAATGTTGGAAAATCCTTACCCACCTAACAGCACTTCAAAAACACCTAGTCTTGCAATGGATACCAGCTCACTGTGGACTGAGTGGCAATAACAAAGCTGACTTTCTTGCAAAAAAGGGTACCAGCAGTGTACAGAAATCTTTAGTTACTCTAGCATTTTATGCAGCTAAAAGATTAATCAACTCTGAATTTTAAAAAAAAAAAACATTGCAAAACATTACTATGAAAAATCAAAAAATAAAAGATGGGAACTACCAAACATTCAAACAATAACTCCTGAGTATCACCAAAAAATGGCAGTTGCAACCTTCAGGTTGATTACAGGACATGATTGTCTGGCAAAACTTTTAAACAGAATTGGGATATATTCTTCACCACTCTGTTCTCCATGTGATCTGCAAGAGGAAATGGATCAAGACCACCTTCAAATATGCCCAGCCACTTCTAGCGCCCCATCCATCAGTGAAAAATATTGAACAGCAAGAGGACTAATGACTTCATTGTCAGAAATCCAGCATTAGCCAACAACAATAATATCTCAGATGGTGGAGCATCTGCCTGCTGTGCAAGGGATTCTAGATTTGATTCCAGGTTAAAAATTTTTCTCTGGCTGAAGTATACCCTGTCCTCCCCAGAGTCTGGAGGTATGAATGAGAGTGTGAAAGTTTTACTCAAAACTTGTGTGGGCAATGTTTGAGAGGTCGGTTCTACCTCTCAAATAATCTTCCTTATTGTTAGCTTATTTAGGTAACAAACAACTCAGGAAAATTATAAGTAATTTAACTGAGAAGTAAACATAGAATATCATCTCAAATGTCTTGCACTATTTGTTTATTATTAGAGGAGCTTTTTATGTTTAGTGTAAAGAGAATACAAGTAACTTTTTTGCCAGTTGCTATCTTACAGATGAACCGGATATAAACATGAATATGAATGAAACGCTAACAGTGGAAACACGAACTGCACCTTATGGATCAACTGTTGTGATGGACTGTCCAACAGATTTGGAGCCACCAGTTACCTTTAGTTGGTCCAAACAAGGTGACCTACTTCCCAGGGATGCCATGAAGAGAGAGGTAAAGATCTTCTCTATTTTGAAGAACAATTGGGTGAAGATGAAATTCATAATTCACAATATAGGTAACAGAAAAGTATTGCAAGTACATATCCTAAAATGTATGACATATGAATATGTTCCCTTTAACCCCATCTCTTTAATGCATCTAATTTAATTTCCATTGTCATGTTAACTTGTAGTGTGTGTTTTTTTTTTCATTCAACATTTTCGCTGTCACAAACGCAACACTAACAGTAAGCCTGAAATCTGAGAAACTGTACTGTAACCAGAAATATATGTAACTGAAGGTTTAGTTTACCACATACGTACTGGATACAGTAATAAACCTTCAAACCTTTCAAACAAGTTTAATTCAGGAATTTAAATTATTGGATAAATTTATATTCAAATATTTTATTTTCTTAATTTTGAAGGGGATAAGCTCTTTAAAATATAACTGTAATATAATGATTATTAAGAATTTTATGAATTTAGAATTTATTAATAATTAAAGGATGTTTGTGCAATGTATCCATGTTATTAGCAGCAAGCTTTCGATTTCATGACAATCATCTGCTGGCTGCTTATGTTCTCACTAGATTTTGAATGTCAATACATGGTCAGCCCTTTTGTCACTGTGAGGGAGAATGCAGTAGGTTGTATACATACATTAATTAAAATTTATCTATTTTGTTTGTACTGCATAGTGGATTGTAGAAATTATTACAAACAAGCTTAACGTTAAAAAGTAAAGCAATTAAAATAAAAAAGGCATCAAGTTATACGGAGAGTCAAGTTATCAGGGTTCTATAGTTTGTTCATCAGCTCTGGTCCATGGCAGGAATGCAGTACATCAGTAAACAATTCCAAATAAACAGAGATATCTCATGCTTTTGGTCACTCTTGCAATAGTAGTACGTTGGAATGTGTATTCACGCTAGATCAAGCAAAGAAGTCACTCACAATAGCAAAACTTAAATGTTATTTTTAGTTCATGCAGTATATTTAGCTTATAAAATGTAAACAATACTTTCAAGTACTCTATCTTTCTCCCACTGATCGTTTTCTATCTTTTCCATGTGTTATCAAAAAACCTATCAGTCTGCTTCGGTCACAAGTGATATACCCTCAAGCATTATATCATCCAATTCCTGTAAGGAAAAGTCATCTTTTACATTTCTCTATTCGTTTCACCTTGGCCCAAGCTAGGTTCTATGGAATTGAGATTTATTTATTTAATCCTTTAAATCAATTCTGTACATAGTACTTTGATATAGGATATATCAATAATTAAATTTATATGTTTACATTACAATAAAGTCAGATATACATTTCTAGCCTGTGTTCAACTTATTATATATCATAGATTAAAATATGTCTATAAAGTGAAGGACATAATATAAAATGACTAGGCAAGTTAATATAATGACTTAGATTTATTAAGTTGCAGATATTCCTTTACTGAGTAGAAGCAGTGTTCCTGTAAGAAAGTCTTTGTCCTAGCCTTAAACACATTATAGCTATTTATACTTTTGATGTCATTAGGAAGACAATTATAAATCATTGAGCTGGAGTACAGTATTCCATTCTTACGCAACATAGTTCTGATTGAGGTTAAGTGTATATCCTTATTATGTCTAGTGTAATGATTATGGACATTTTCATTGTTTTGAAAATTAAATCTGTTCTTTTTTACA
The DNA here is from genome assembly GCA_030765045.1 of Tenodera sinensis. Lineage (NCBI taxonomy): Eukaryota > Metazoa > Arthropoda > Insecta > Mantodea > Mantidae > Tenodera > Tenodera sinensis. The sequence goes on along the minus strand of CM060963.1, from coordinate 178,541,244 downwards.
AATAAAACTGTCTCTAATAGTCTAATATATAAATAAATGCCAAAGTAAGTATGCCAAGCTTTCTGAACAGTGGCTTACAAGAGCAAAACATTTTTTCACCACATTTAATTTGAATGGTTTGTTTTTGTTTGATAAATATATCCTAGCTTCTGGAGAATTTCCCCAAATATGATTCCATATTTAATTATCGAGTGTATGTATGCATAATAGGCCATTAATAGTATATGAAGACTGTCATTTTGACTTAAAATTCTTAAGGCATAAATATTCCTGCTTAATTTGGTTATTAAATGTTTTATGATTTTTCCATTTTAAGTTATTCTGTATCCACAAGCCTAAAAAGTTTGTTTCACTTTTGTATGAGATCAATTTGTTATTTAATTTTACCTCAGGGATATTATCATCATGGTTAGCACTGTCAGAAATATGAAATTTAAGACAAACTGTTTTGTCAGTGTTTAAAACCAGGTTGTTGTTATCTACCCAATACACCAAATCTTTACTGGTTTGACTTATTGAATTATTTAACATTTCATTACTGTTTTCCGTTATTAGTAAATTAGTATCATCTGCAAATAGTGAAATGTTATGAGATCACACATGTATGGGGGCAAAAAAACAACAGTGTGGTCCAATGAAACCCAAAATGCATCCATTTTAGAAACCTTTTTAGGTTTGTTTGTTTCAATCATCCTATAACGATCTGTTTTACACATAGAACTCTGAAACCCTTTGTCTGCAACCACAATATCATCAAATTTCACACCACTACTAAGCTGGGGTTTATCTACTTCTACACTCATGTTAACGCTACTGATTCGTCCTTTTTAACTGAAGTTAAGAGATATTAACGAGCAAACGTAACGGGAATATTATTGGACAGAAGTTGGCAACTTAACCAGCAGCAATGTTATCTAGGGTGTTTACAAAACACATAGTGAAATCTCTCTGCTCTCCCCCTCAATCCCTTAAGACCACGAGCTGGTGAACAGGTAGTACTGTACAGGATGAACCAAAATTCCTCAGACACGCTTTCAGAGGTTGTTCAGGGATACCTTCTGAATATTTTGGTATACGAGTCACACAGTTGCCAGTGGTTCATTGGAGAGTAATAATGGAATTATAATTTATTCAGTTTGTTACCCCAATCATCCTTATTTTTATGAAAATACTTTCACAAATGTGAATAATGTGCAATAACCAAAATGTACAGCACACAACACAGCATAATGCAACATTCTACAGATGAAGCACATAAACTTTTATCATAGTGTATTCAATCTGAGCTGTCATTGTACAATACAGTGCATAACAAATGCAGAACTGTTACCTCACAGGTATTGTTCAAAATGTCAGTCACCATGACAACTATGTACGAAGCAAAAGTATTGTGATGTGGTTGCTGACAGCTCATCATAGCATTGTTGTGCCACTTTTCCATTGCATTCAGTGGACCCATGCATAAGGTACATATCAGCTAACTCATCAGTAAACCTATCCATACTGCTGTTTCACTGTTAACACATACCTACTAACATAAAAACAAATTCTGGAGAGAACCAAACAGTAATGAATGCAAACTTGAGGGCAACAGTTTAAAGAGGGCATTATTGCTGTTAACAGCAGGTACTGTGAGGAACAGCAACAATTTGTTTACAAACAAGATGTACAGTGAATATTCTCAATATTTGCCCTGTTGTGCAGTATTTTCAGTGCAATGGGGCAAGAAGCCAAATGAAATGCAATTACTCTGTAATGAGCCGCTGGAGACCCTGGATCCTGTATATCAAAATACTCAAAAGGTATCTCTGAAAGTTTGTCGGTCAAGTTCTGGTTCACCCTATATATATTTTGTTTTTAGAAAGAAAGGTTTCTCTAACAGTATTGATCAAGAATTAATAGAAGTGACAAAATGTACCTTAAATGATTTCTCTTTTGAGTTTCCAAACAGAAGAACACAGTGTATGCTGTAAGAATTGTTATAGTGGTAAGAATTGCATTTACTAAAATGCTTTGTTAAGTGTTAACATCTGAAGCTGTTATAAAAAAGAATATCTAATATTAACTTAATATACGAGTATATACGATAAAACTTACCTGATATGATATGTATAGACAGATTTGTTGTACACTAACTTTCTCAGTTAATTAATTTATCATATTTCCTTATTTTTTATTAATTATACTTATAATGTGATAAAATTTAGTCAGTTACCTTTTTTTCTGTCACCTTATTCTCTTATAAAACCTTTGCACAAATACACAGATCTCTTCTGCTGAACAGTCTACAGTCTTTCATGATTATTACAACTCACAACTGTTTCCTACTTGTAACCTTGAATCACTTCTTTCTCTGTCTCTCAAACGCTAACTCTGATAATCCAATCACTCAACGCTCATTAAAACTTCATTTTGACACTGCATACCTGTAATAATAATATCCCACATACACACACAGTTGTCTCGCACTACTGACACACTGACTGATTCATCATGCTGTAACTGTAACTTCTCTAACTCGTTGCCTCACCTCCTTAGATAGTGAGGATGATGTAAACATGGGTCTTTCTCAAACTTTTACAATCACGCTGGCTGCTCTGGAAAACCCTTTATGTTGTTGCATGATTGTTAATTATGAGTTTACTCACATGAGTAGTATGGGGAAGCTTGACCTTGGACACCTTTGTTATGCGTGCACTAGTGAGGTGGGGCAGCCCGCCCTAACCACCCTTTGTTGTGTTGCTGCTGCAGTGGGCCGGAGTCACAATATATATTTCAATCTCCAATCAAAAAGTAGGAAGAAAAATTAGTAGCTGCATCACATTTCTGGCTGAAACATCATAAGATTGATCCAGTGTCTTACTTAATGAAAACTGGAAAGTGACAGCATGGAAAAGTATCTAAAATAAGAACAAATTAGAAACTAAAAGCTTCACTTATGTTAGTAATATTGCAAGTTCTTCTGTTTCACTTTGGAAACAGAAAATAATGGATTTCTTGCGTTCCTAGATTTAAAAATTAAAAAACTAACAATAAATTGGATTTTGCAATTCATAGAAAATCTACTCATACTAATAATTACATCAAAAATAAAAGTTTTAATCCTTTTTCACACAAATTTGCTGTTTTCAATAGCTTCATTTATAGAGTAATAAATATACCCCTTAATAAGGAAGAATTTAACACAGAATATAAACACATTATCAAACTAATTAATGATTTTAATATAGATTTTATACACAAAAAGGTAGAAACATTTAAATATCAAAAGGCTGTTAAAGAATGAGAGCGTATATGCTGTTAAAGAAGTTTCTACCCTCAAGAAAATAAAAGATGATAGTATTTTTAAAAAGTTTACTTACCACCCTTGGGCTCATAAAAATTACCAAACTTTTTAAAGAATATGGTCCCTCAAAATAAATTTAATATACAAAATTTACTAAATTTTACTAAAAAGAATAAAGTTCCAAATAATAAAAAAATCTGACATTTATCAATTTAGTTGTTTGGATTGTGATAGGGTCATTTAGAAACCAGAATGAAGGAGCATTTTAGAAATATGAAACATAAACAGATTGATAAATCAGCTATGGCGGATCATTTCTGGTCATTTAATCATGAAATAAATCTAGAGGTTAAATTATTTATTAAAACAATTAAATGGATCTATAGATTTAATGGTTTGGGAAAAGATATGCATTTTGAAAAACAGGAACCACGTTATGAAGTTTAAAATACTACCAAGAGATTATATTATAAGTTTTTGTTTTCAGAGGTTAGGAACAAATAGCTCTTTTGAGTTAAGCATCGGTAGCTATGGTAACTTGTTTGGATAGCTTTGAGAATGAGTTGGATGCAACATGAAACTAGTTAGCAATTGAAGAACTTACATTATTACTAAGATAAGTGAAGCTTTTTGTTTCTAATTTGTTCTTATTTTGGATCCTGTTGTTTCACTGTCAATAGCTTAAATTTTCCTTGCTTTAATGGAAAAGTATATTTATTCTCGAGTACAAACACCGCATATTGAAATTTGGTAAACAAACTGGAGGTATTTTGATGAAAAGATTTAAGTTACCACCAGAGAATATCAATGCCCCTCACAGCATCCCCTCTATAGGCTAGTCAGAACATGGTGTGCTGATGGAAGCAGTAAGCTTCTGAAACATGTCCCACTTTTTAAAAAATCTGATGTGTTGCACTCACATGACTTTCTCTATTCTTGTACTAACCATTCTTACAAACTCTTATTCCTATATCTTCTTCATGTTAGTGGAGCTAAACATTTGTAGAAATTATCTTGTTGCTCATTTCCTTGTAAGTGCAAGGGGAATGTGAGAATATTTGAATGATAGTCAAATCTTTTAAAGCTTCAAATTCTGTTCTCTTTGCAGCTTAACATATAAAAAAATGAATGGCGATGTTCCATTTCACGAAAATTTTAAGTTTCCCAAAATTGACTCAAATAACAAGGAATATCTCCAAAATGGTTCACTCTAAAAAAGAATTTATTTGAAGATAAATTGTGTGTTTTAGCAAGATCTACACCTTTTGTACAGTAAGATTTTGTCTATTTGATACAGTTTACGAGTTATTCAAAAGTTGTCCAAAGTAAACAGGACTGCACAGGCTATAGCCAGAACATTCAAAATATACATTTCATTTGTTATGCAAATATCTTAAACATACAGCATTTTAATCAAAATTGTTAGTCATTTTCAAGAAAATCAACATTTTTGAAAAATTTTCCTGTAGAGGGTAGTTTAGAGAGGGGCTATTTTCTTCAAAATCTTTATCTTGCATCCATGAAAGACATTAAACTTAAATCCCAACTTTGGTGTCTAATCGACTTTTCATTTTTGAGTTAATGCAGTCCACAGACTGAGAGACTGACAGACACATACACACACAGACCCTTTTCTAAAAATACTTTTTTTGGATTCAGGGGGGTCTCAAAACATATATTTCCGGTAAAATCTCGACATCAAAGTTTTGGGTGGAATACAATACAATACTAGCAGAGAAAGTAAAAAGTTAATGATCATCTAAGACTCGTATTTTCATAATATTGTGAAATGTTACTGTAAATAGTTCCATGCATAAGTACTCCATAAGTATGTAACTAGTATTGAGACAGGATATTGTAAGACCCCAAAGGAAAATTGTTTATGTGAATATTTGTTAAGAGTGTAATTTGTTTTTGGTGTTGGTATGAGTTGGTTAAATGACGAAAACGTGTTACTAATGTTCATTGTTACAAACAATTAAGTTTGTTTAAAGCTGTCATAAATATTTCCATATTTAATTTTAATATATATGTATAAATAAAAGAATTATATGTGTTCAATATTGAAAGCGAAGGGAGAATGGCTAAGGATCGCTTCCCTAACAATGCGGGAACTATTTGATGAACGCATACGCAGATGTACACATGGCAGTCGGAATCCTAGACTCGCAACCAAAAGAATTTTATAATAGCGTCCGTGCCTTTGGTATAGATGGACGCATTTTTACGTGTGCGCATCATAAAATAGTGACAGTAAATTTACTAAGTGTTTAAAGACCATTAATTTGAGTAGAATAAGTGAAACATTAGCTAACTTTAACAAGTTAGTTAATACGAAGTGTGCAATTAAATGAAAGGACATAAAATAGACGAAGTGTAAAGTGATAGAAAACACATTTAGCGAAATATCGCTAAATTTTCAGACATTAAATCTCGGCGATGCTAGGGAAGTCGATCCACTGAAATAAAAGACTACTGTGATACAATTTAAATACTGTGAACAAGAAGGTGCGAATAAAATATTTCACTAAAGTTAACCCCGAGTGTATGTTCATTCCATCCAGTACCACGACCCGAGATAACGAAAGAGTCAAAAGCTCATCACCATCACCGACGATAAATTATAAAAACAGCACCAGTATTTAACAGCCTGCATCTGTGTGTGTTGGTAGTGTATCTGTCTCACATCCAGAAGGTCCTGAGTATGAATCCCAGTTAGGGTGAGTTTTCTGGATAAGGTTTTTTCCTGAGGTTTTCGGTTATCCTGAGAAGATGAATGTCAGGTAACTTGAAGCTCTATGGACCTTGAGCCTATTTGAACATAATTTCACTAATTTTATTGATTCACCGTCTGATATGACACTGTGTTGAAGAATGTTAATATACAAAAAAAAAGGTATATAACAAAAATTCAAATTATACTTTACATCATTTTAATAACTCTACTTATTAATATAAGCATGATGCACCTCATATTTTAAAAAATAAGGGATTTGCAGGGTCTTCTAAAGCCGACATGTCGTGCATATCATAATTAATACTCCCTAAGTATTTAACAAAAATTCAAGATTATCTCCATTATTTTAAAAACTATTATATTTGCATAATATTTAAGATTTGCCTAATAATTTCACCAGCATTTCTTGGTATTCCAGATTATATATTTTTTTTATGTTGCATTGCAGGCTGTACTGAGCATTCCTGATGTCCGGGCAGAAGATGCTGGAACATATGTTTGCACAGCACAAAATAGAAAAGTAAAAATGGATATTCCAACAGTTCTAGTTGTGACAGGGGTTGTTCCATATTTTAAACAAGCACCAGTTTCCTACATGGCTCTTCCGAGACTTCCAAATGCTTACTTAAAATTTGACATTGAGATCTCATTTAAGCCAGAAAGTCCTAATGGTAAGATTTTAACTAAATATAAAATGTATATGGTGAGCATGTTTTTATGCTGGAAAAATTCACTTCAAAATTTCAGAACAAAAGGCATGTGAAAAGATATTGAGTTTCTAAGAGATTCAGACTTATAAATTATGTTTATTTTGTAAAATAATTAATGACTAATGCATATATAAATGGCACAGCAATTCATTGTGACTAAAAAGTGTATTGGCTGTCCTATCTTCTTTTTTTCCTTTACCTATAACCCTTCCCTTATGTAGGACTTACAACCCCTAGGACCTACAAGCCAGTGCCTAGGGAAAGATGCCTGTCTGGGAGCACAAGAACCTATGGACCAGACTGAGTGAAGACCTGGAAGTGGGTGGTCAATCAAGCACTAGGTATGATAGTGAGGAAGAGGATGATAAGAAATGCAGGCAAAATTGATGATTGTAAGGTGACAATGGAGCAATTGGTGGAATGAGTGGTGGGGGAAATTGGAGAACCTAGAGAAAACCCGCCCTGATGCCACTTCATCCACAACAAATACCTCAGATCCCTGGGATCAAACCTGGGCCACCTAGGTGGCAGGCAAACAATCTAACCACTTGGCCACAGCACCGCCCTTTTCTATCTTAGCCCCTTTCTGCAGTAAAATGAGAAGATGAATGGAACATTATTAAGCACTGATTACCTTCAAAGTACCTGAGTGACCGAGCTTCGCTTGGCGATTTTCACCTCTGTTTTTGTGAAATCTTGTTTTTTGTGGAAGAAGATACTTATTTAGATAAACCTGAATGTTAACTATCTAAAACTTTTCGTAACATTTGTTAAGAGTCACTTCCGAGATAAAAGAGACATAGAAATTCATATAAATATTTCATAAACACCATCATTTCAGCTGTAAAATGTCTACTGCTGAACGCAGGCCTACCCCAGATATCCACCTAACTTGAGGTTTTTGTCAAGCATTTGTTCCATTATGGAGTTCACATCTTTAGTGCTGCGATTGACTCCAGGGCGTTAACACGTTGGCCAAGGTCCTTCATATTTCCTTCAAGTTCTTCCATGGCTTCCTTAACCCCAGCCAGTCACTCGTTAGTATTCTCCGATAGATCTATCTTTATGTTGGACATTCCCGTCTTCATCTTTTCCGTTTTGGAATTTACATTTTCAATTTGACTTCCATCTTTGTTTCTATTTTGCCCATTTTTGTTCCCATGTAATAGCATTTCTATTTCAAAGATACAGAACATGGTATGACTTAATTTAAAAGCGAGGTTAAAAACGTTTTTTTGTGCAAAATCACGTTTTTTATGGAAAATTGTCTATAGAAGGGTGAGTAGAGAAACAGATGTGAAAGATGTGAATGTGTTACATAAAAGTGAGAAGAGAAAACAGTATGAATATAATGTGTAGCATTTCTATTTCAAACATACAGAAAATTGTATGACTTATTTTAAAATTGGGGATAAAAATGTATTTTTGGTATAAAATAACGCTTTTTATGGAAAATTGTTTATAGAAGAGTGCGTAGAGAAAGCGATGTGAATGTGTTACCTAAAAGTAAGTAGAGAAACCACTATGAATGTAATATGCAGCATCTCTATTTCAAACATACAGAAAATTGTATGACTTCTTTTTAGAAGAGTGAGTAGAAAAAGAGATGTGAATGTGTTACCTAAAAGTAAGTAAGAAACCACTGTGAATGTAGTATGCAGCATCTCTACTTCAAACATACAGAAAGTTGTATGATTTCTTTCTAGAAGAGTGAGTAGAGAAACCACTGTGAATTGTGTTACTTAAAAGTGAGAGGAGAAAACAATGTGAACGTAACAGCATTTCTATTTCAAACACACAGAACACGGTATGACTTATTATAAAAGTGGAGCTAAAACTTTTTTTGGGTGTAAAATCACGTTTTTTATGGAAACTTGTTTATAGAGGAGTGAGTAGAGAAAGAGATGTGAATGTGTTGCCTAAAAGTGTGTAGAGAAAACACTGTGAATGTAATATGCATGTATACAAAAATTTAACCAAACCTTTAGAGCCGTTTCTGAAATACCGGGAATGTATATACAAGAATTGCTCCTTAGAAGCGGGAATAAAAAATGTTATTTATGTAAAATCACGTTTTTTCGGGAATTACACCTATATAGATGAACTTAAAAAGCAAAACTCTATCTGAATACAAAATTTGATCGAAATCGTTAGAGCCGTTTCCAAGTTGCGCAGAATATATATACAAGAATTGCTCGTTTAAATATATAAAATATGTTGTTTTCTAATACCCGACAGCAATGAAGTTATTTGTCTTCTTACACTCCAATACTGTTCATAATCATTTTTAATATTGAGAACTGATGGAAATTTTTGAAGATTATAGCCCATTTTTACTTTCTCTACTGGTAAGTAGGGGAAGTTTGTATTCCACCCAAAAATTTGATGTTGAGATTTCACCAGAAATATACTTTTTGAGACCCCCTGAATACAAAAAAGGCATTTTTAGAAAAAGGTCAGTGTGTGTGAGTGAGTGATTTGGGTTTAAGGGCCCGTCGACAACTAGGTCATTAGGGCCCGCTGTGTGTGTGTGTGTATGTGTGTCTGTCAATCTGTGGACAGCATAATTCAAAAACAATAAGTAGGTTAAAAACCAAAGTTGGTACTTAAGTTTAATGTCTCTCAAGGATGCGACATGAATATTTTGAAGAAAATAGCCCCACCTTAAACTACCCTTTACATGGAAAATGTTTCAAAAATTTTGATTTTCTTGAAAATGGCCCTAACAATTTTGATTAAAATGCCATGGAATGTATATCTTGAATTTTCTGGCTACAGCCCCTATAGTCGTATTTACTCTGGATGACTTTTGTATAACTGGTAAACTGTTAGAGTTAGACCAAATCATACTGTAAAAACAATGTAGATCTTGCTAAACTACACAATTTATGATGAAATAAATTTTCTTGTAGGGTGAACCATTTCGGAGATATTCCTTGTTATGTGTGTGAGTTTTGGAAAACTTAAAACCTTCGTGAAATGGAACATCATTGTTCCTTTTTACTTTCTCTACCGGTAACTAAGGAAAGTTTGTATTCCACCCAAAAATTCGATGTTGAGATTTCACCGGAAATATGTTTTGAGGCACCCTGAATCCAAAAAAAGCATTTTTAGAAAAAGGTCTGTGTGTGTGTCTGTGTGTCAGTCTGTGGACAGCATAACTCAAAAACGAAAAGTCGGTTAAAAGCCAAAGTTGGTATATAAGTTTAATGTCTTTTAAGGATACGAAACGAAGATTTTGAAGAAAATTGCCCCACCCTAAACTACCCTTTACCTGGAAGATTTTTCGAAAATTTTGATTTTCTTAAAAATGGCTCTTACGATTTTGTTTAAAATGTCATATGATTGAGATATTTTGAGGAGAAATGAAATGTATATCTTGAATTTTCTGGCTATTGCCCCTGTAGTCATATTTACTCTGGACGACTTTTGCGTAACTGGTAAACCGTTAGAGATAAACCAAATCATACTATACAAAAAATGTTGTTGTTGTTGTTTTCTAGTGCCTTGCATCTGGCAATGAAGCCATTAGCATTCGTGCTTTCCAATACTTTTGAACAGTAGTTTCTTCTGATCTTAATGCTTCACAGGTCTTCAAGTGGTCTTCGTTCATTTCTGCTGGATCGTTACACAGGACACATATTGGTGAAGCTGAGATACCTATTCTGTAGAGATGGCTTGCTAAGCAGTCGTGATTTGTCAATAGTCCGAAGGCTGCAACCACTGTTTTCCTTGGTCTCTGGGGGATTATATCTGGGTTGGAAAGTAGTGTAATCCATTTTTTATCTTTGGCATTTGTTTCTATTTCTTGTAGGTATGAATGAGAAAATTTTTTAATGATCAAGCGTTTTATTGAGGAATATGAGAAATTGAATTTAGACTTTTGTTTTATTGTTGTGCCTTTCTTTGCAAGTGAGTCTGCAGCTTCATTCCCCATGACTCCACAGTGTGCTGGAATCCATTGGAGATGAACAACCTTATTAACTTTTTGGAGTTGTGTTAACATTTTGTAGCATTCTCTAATTTTTGTTGACTTCTTTGTAGTATTTGAGCATATTCCCTGAATTGCAGCTTTAGAATCCGAAAGAATTACTGCCTTGTTAAATTTATTTAAGGTAAGATTTAATAATTGTCGGAGAGCAATGTGTATAGCCTCTATTTCTCCATCATAATTTGTTGTGTCTCTGCCAACAGAATGATAAAAGGAAAAATGTGAACACATAACTCCAGCTCCAGTAAGGTTTTCCGTGGAGGATCCATCAGTATATATGTGCAGCCATTCTTCTGTGGGATATCTAGTATTGATTGTTTCCAGAGCTAGAAGTTTTTGTATTTCTTTTGGTGTGTCTGATTTACTTATATCCTCTATTAATTCCAAACTGAAGGTAGGTTGCAATAATTCCATTGGATTTTCTCTTATAAATAGATTTTCTCTGGTGTTGGGAATGTTCAATTTGGATTTAATCTGTGTTACCTTTTCTAGGAAACTTCTATGAGTTTTAAGAATTGAAGGGGGGAGGTTCTCTTCTGTCCATTTAGAGTTTGGCAGTCGTAACATTTTCTCGTGTTGGACCAATGCTTGTTCTTCTATTTTTGTAGTTATTGATGGGGTTCGTGTTAAGGCAAGCATGGCATCAACAGGTGTGGATTTAACTGCTCCAGTGATTAGGCGAAGAGCCTGATTTTGTATTTGTTCAAGTTTAGAGATGTTAGTATTTGCTGCTGTTATTAAAGCTTTAGAACAGTACAAGAGGTTTAGTTTAACATACATTTTGTATGTTGTGTTAAGGACTCTCCTTGAGCAGCCCCATTTAGCACCAGCTAACCTTTTCAGGATTTGCAGTTTCTTTTCAACCTTTTCTGAGATGTTTGTTATATATTTTCTCCAACTTACCTTTCTGTCGAAAGTGATGCCTAAGTATTTGGCATCGTCAACTGCTTTGAGTGGTTTACCATTATAATTTATGTTAATATTAACTGGTTTGTATTTTAGTGTAAATAATTCATAATTTGTTTTTTCCACATTGATAGCCATGAGGTTTTTGGAGCTCCATTCATGTACTTTGTTTAGGGCTGTTTCTATTCTGTCTTTAATTAATTCAGTTTTTTTTTTTTTGGAGAGCCTGGAGCCCAAATGACTACATCATCAGCAAATAAAGGAATTTTGGTTTCTAAAGTTTTTATTATTGATGGAAGGTCATTTATATATATGTTAAAGAGTGTTGTGCTCAGAACAGCACCTTGTGGAAGTCCTCGGTGTGTTTGTTTATATTTGGAAATGTATATATTATATTTTGTGGCACAAAATCTTTGTGAAATAAACTGAGTTATCCATTTAAGCATGTTACTTTTCATACCTATTGATTGCAACTTCTCAATTAATTTGTTTCTCCAGACTGAGTCATATGCTGATTTAAAATCAATGAATACTGCTAAGGTATCCTCCTTTCTATTGAAAGCTTCCTTTGATGTCTTGGCTTAGTAGGAGTACATTTTCACTTGTACTATGATTCTGTCTGAAGCCGGTCTGTGAACTATTAATTAAGTTGTAATATTCTAGGAACCAGGTAAGTCTAGATGCCACCATTCTTTCCATCACTTTTGCAATAACACTGGTCAAAGATATTGGTCTGAAACTATTAATATTGTTTGAGGGTTTGTTTTTCTTTAAAATTGGGATGATAATGGCTTTTTTCCAGTCGGAAGGTACAGCCATTCTCCAACACGTGTTATACAGTTTAAGTAGGATTTCTTTTCCTTTCCTGCCAAGGTGTTTAATAAACTCTGGGTGGACTTTGTCAGGTCCTGGAGATTTTTTGTTCTGTAGTTGTTCTATTGCTAAATCCAGTTCTGTTTCGTTAAAATCCTGAATAAAAATATCATTTCGTATATCTTATGGCTTATTAGTTTCTCTGATAGTTTTTTGGATAGCTTTATCTTGTTTTTTATACGCTTGGGGTATTCTTTGTGACTGAGCATAAAACTTGTTAAGGGATTCTGCTATTTCCCTATCTGTAGTTAGGCTTTTGTTATTATGTTTTAATGGTTCAGTTGTATTTTTTGATAATTTTGTTTTATTAAGGAATTTGTATATTTTATTTCCATCTTTCCTATAGTCCATATGTTCTACAAAATTTGTGAAACTGGCCCTCTTTGCTGTAATTAATTCTTTCTTAAAAATGGCTGCTTTTCTTCTCCAGTTTTGTACATCTTCTGGACACTTGGTTCTTTCGGCTTTGACTCTTGCTATATTTCTTTCATGTTTTAACTTAGATAAAGATGGAGACCAAAAATAGCAATATTTCTTTAACTTTCCTTTGGGGATATGTGTTTTGGCTGCTGTCAATAATATTTCACAAATTTTTTATTCATTTCATCTGTTGACTTGAACTCTGATTCTAACAGTATATTACACTTCCCTTCTATCTCATTTTGGAAACTGGACCAATCTGCTTTTTTAAAATTCCAAGAAGTTTTAATTTTTGGTTTGTTACTTTTATTTATTAGACCTCTTATGGAGTTTATGGTGATTCTGTGGCCTGAACCTGGCTCTTCTATTATTTCTCTTTTTGTATTGTCAATTATGTCAGATGACACCATCAGAAGATCAGGATTTGTACCTGAACCATTATAATGAAGGTAAGTGGGTGGATCATTTGGATTAAATATTAATTCCATTGTTGATGAGTTTAATAGGTCTTCTATGACTCTTCCTGCTGAATTTATATGTCTGTAGCCCCACCTAGGGGAGTGTGCATTAAAATCACCTATTAAAATACTTTTGGGTTCTATGGGAATAGAATTTAGATCTAGTGTATTGTCTGGAGGATTGTAGATACTGTAAATTCTATAGTGGTAGTTACTTTTCCATACTTCAATTTTAACTATTTCTGATTTATCTTGTTCTTCCATTGTTTTTTGGATTTGGATAGTAGCTTTCATATTTCTTTTAATTCCTGTAAGAATACCACTTGCTATTGGACGAGCCTTTGGAAGTATATGTGTAGTGTACTGATCCATTTCAAAGTATATTTCCTGTTCTTCTGATATATTGGCTTCTTGTACTGTGAAGACATCTATATCTTGGTCTTTTAATATTTTCATTAGCTCTTGTTTTTTAGGCTGGGACATGCCTCCTGCATTCCATTGTAGAATTCTTAAAGTATTGGAATTGTGATGAAATTTGCCTAAAGATGTCCCCACCCGGAGATCCGATTGGGGGACAGTTTTAACTCCGGAGTGTTTATCTTTAGGACTCATACTCATGTATGTGGCTTTCATGTAACTGTTTTCTTAACGGGCACCAGTTTTACAATGTGGCAGTTACATCACCCGACTTAAACCCCCATTTTGCAAGGGGGACCACACCTATCGTTGGTCAACGGGTCCATCGGACCTAGCCGGGAGTACTAAATAGGTGGTATTTAGATCCACCGACCTTCCCCTCATGTGCCTCTGAGGGACGCTGTTGTGCTGTGATGATAGGCCAGCACATATGTAAATGACATTTCCTCCGTTTTAGATGAAACAGTTATACCGCTGTGATTCGGTCCCCAGAGCCTCATCTGTTAAAAGCAGGGTGCACCACAGGCAGGATGAGGATGGGAATTGGGTAGGAGAGGCTATAGGAGGCGCATCACTACCCCTTACACCCAATACAAAAAATGTAGATCCTGCTAAAATGCACAATTTATGTTCAATTAAATTTTCTTGTAGGGTCAACCATTTTCGGAGATATTCCTTGTTATGTGTGTGAGTTTCAGAAAACTTAGAACTTTCGTGAAATGGATTATCGTTGTTCATTTTCTTATATGTTAAGTGTGCAAAGGCAACAGAATCTCAAAGCTTTAAAAGATTTGACTATCGCACGAAGCCTACTGTATTCTAACATTCCCCTTGCACCTACAAGGAAATAAGCAATAAGATAAGTTGTACAAATGTTTATCTTAACAAACACAAAGAAGATATAGAAATAAGAGTTTGTAAGAATGGTTAGTACAAGAGTAGAGAAAGTCATGTGAGTGCAACACATCAGATTTTTTTACATGTTAAGTGTGCAAAAAGAACGGAATCTCAAAGCTTTAAAAGATTGACTATCACACAAAGCCTACTGCATTCCCATATTCCCCTTGCACCTACAAGGAAATAAGCAATAAGATAATTTGTAAAAATATTTATCTCAACTAACACGAAGAAGATATAGGAATAAGAGTTTGTAAGAATGGTTAGTACAAGAGTAGAGAAAGTCATGTGAGTGCAACACAGATTTTTTCATTTAGACTGCATAGTGGACAAACTGGGGACTTTCTGATTCCATGTAAATTTTCAGTGATACAATCATGTCCTTTTGATAAATTAAAGGCTGCAACTACTGTTTTCCTAGGTAGATCTGGTATTACTTTTGGATTCTGGGCAAGAACTTCCCATTTTTTTCCTTGAAATATTATAATGCTATTGATTTTATTACTTTCAAATATGTTATAGATTTGATGTAAACATTTCAAACAAATCAAGTATTTCTCTTCAATTTAATGAAGAGGTTTATTGCTATGTTTTCATAAATGTGAAACATATACTAGGCTTTATTTTTGCTTCATTATGTTATCAAATTATATCCCATGTTTTGCATCATTATATCTCACATATTAATAAAAGTATCTGCTAATATTGTGTATAATGGGCCAGTGACAATATCCACATTTGATTACATATCTGCTAAAAGCTATTAATAATACATTTTAACTAATCGTTTTTACAGGTTTGATTGTATACAATGGACAGCAGGAAGATGGTGTTGGAGATTTTGTTTCTCTTGGGCTTAGTGACAGTTATGTTGAGCTGAGATTTGAAGTTGGTTCAGGTCCTGTAACCATCCGATCAGCACGCCCCATTCGTAGTGGTGAATGGCATACAGTTAAAGTCAAAAGAAACAGGAAAGTGGGTAAGAATAAGAAATTACTCAGAAGAGAAAAGTTTCTGGACTCCCAGTTCAAATTTTATTTTTCTATTTCTGTAGTTGTTAATTACTAAGGCTCAGAAGTTGGGATTCTTTGTCAACATACATTTCCTACCAATACTGAGATGCTGTCACTGAGCACACAGGGTGTTGGCTTTGTTTACATTATACATGTTGCCCTCACTGATCTGAGGACACTCCAGGTCCCAAATTCAAAGCTCGACTAATTGCTACGGTTGTTCTGCCCCTAAATAAGTACTCCAACATAAGGGGAATAATATTTATTTTTTCAACAGCATATGTACCTAAAGAGGAGGTATTTATTGCTTCAGCCCAAAAGTGAAATATAAAGCACATAGTGGAAATAAACCTTTTTATTTTGAGATTCTTGAATCCAAAAGAAACAGTTTTAAAATAAGGTATGAGTGCAGGTGGGAGAGGGAGAGAGAGAGGATAAACACTTGAAATTAACTGGCCGGGAGGGCTCGGGGCACTGACCATGTCCCACCCTCAAGTACTGCACCCCACCAATGACGCCTGTAGTGTGGCAGAGGTGGGGGATGCAGCAGATGGGCGACAAGCCTCAGCCCTTTCTGGGCTGTTGTGCTAGGGTTTTTTTAAAACACTTGAAATGGATTTTCACACACTTTTTACACTATATTGCACTATTTTATTGCACCAGTGTTAAGAATACACCTTTAAGAACAATAATTGACACATATTATGTTATTTATTTATGTAAATGTCTGTAAACTGCACTTAGTTGAGGCAAGGTGCACAAAATTGAGCAGTCAAAATTATAGCGATACACTTCACCCAAGCCATCATGTGAGCATTCCTTTCCTGCTCATCCCTTACCTCTCCTGTTGAGCTGTTGCCAACATTGGTACTGAAAATACAAGCAAGTTTGTGCCATTTCCTACATATGTTGCTCACATACTTCCTGCTTTTCATATATTGGGAATACCATTTCCCTGCCTTCCCCTATGACACTTTTGTCCCTTCCATGTGCCTTCTGTGTACAGTGTCTGCTATCTAATGAAGTTTGAAAAAAGGTTATTTGTGTGCTTTTAGCAGTTTCAGGAGGAAATATCATGATCTTAAAACAATAATAATGTACTGACGTTAGTTATCAAGGAACCTGACATTCCCTAACATAAGCATTTGTGACAAAAATTTGATTTTGGTATGTACAAAAGAGAGAGAGAGAGCGAGAGTGCAGTATAATACAAAAAATTAAAAGTAAAGTTCAATTTGATATTTAGAGGAGCAGTCTAGTCTAAACCACATGCCAAGATGATTGATTATGCAGAATAACGGTGAAAAAAAATTGTAGGAATTGTGGATTTTGTCCAAAATGAAAATACAAGGCTGAATAAAGTATATGTATGATTAACGACTTCATTGTCAGAAGTCCAGCATTAGCTAACAACAGTAAAGTATGTGTGGTGTCAAGTACTCCATTTACTGCCAGAACTCTACTGACAAATTCGCACAGATTGTTCAGGGATATTAGTTGAATGTTTGAATATAAGGAACAGATGGCCTCCATTGACAAGTAATTGCATTTGTTTCTCTCAATCAAACTCAGCTGCGTTCATGTACATGTAGCAGAATTGGTTTAGTTTTTTGAAGTAATGTCTTTTATGATTGTCATGGTATTCATTGTTATGTAAGGTTTGTATAATTTGTAATCTTGTCATGAGGCTTGACAGTGATATACAATAAATATGAGCACATTATTATTTATTTATGCCAACAAACTTACTGTTATTATTTATTTATGCCAACAAACTTACTGTTGGTGTTTTTAAACACACAAGCCGTGTGTGGGCAAAGTTTAAGAGGTAGAACTGGAACTTAAAAATTCAATGCCACAACTGGGATTTGAACCACAGACCTTCCGCTTGCCGGGCGGACGCTCTACCACTGAGCTATTGTGACAAACTGCCAGAATGACATTAAATTCTCAAGCCAGTTCGTATTTCTCCTGGTAAACCACAAAGGCAGTCTCACATCAGAAACAATTACCCCAATGGTGACTTACTATTGCAAGTACTTTATATCCCAGGATTAAATAACCTTCACATGGTAATTATTATTTATTTATGCCAACAAACTTACTGTTGGCTTGTGTGTTTAAAAACACCAAGAGTAAGTTTGTTGGCATAAATAAATAATAATTACCATGTGAAGGTTATTTAATCCTGGGATATAAAGTACTTGCAATAGTAAGTCACCATTGGGGTAATTGTTTCTGATGTGAGACTGCCTTTGTGGTTTACCAGGAGAAATACGAACTGGCTTGAGAATTTAATGTCATTCTGGCAGTTTGTCACAATAGCTCAGTGGTAGAGCGTCCGCCCGGCAAGCGGAAGGTCTGTGGTTCAAATCCCAGTTGTGGCATTGAATTTTTAAGTTCCAGTTCTACCTCTTAAACTTACTGTTGTTGCTTTTAAACACACAAGCCATGTGTGGGCAATGTTTGAGAGGTAGAATTGGAATTGAAAAATTCAAAGCCACAGCTGGGATTTGAGCACATTGCTTATTTCTGTCTCAGGTTTGATTCCCTGCAGTTCTTCATGGAGTAGTGACACTGTACAGTATGCATAGGCACAAGGGGCATTCAATAAGTTATCTAACCCAGCATCTTATATTGCTACATCATCATGATCTTGTACATTCAGGTTGGGATATAATTTGGGATGTCTCAGGCCCAGTTATAAATCAGTCTGTGGTAAGTGCTGGCAGTGAGAGGATGGCAAGTGCAGTGCCATGCAGGTCCACAATAAACACGAGGAATTTGGAACTTTGTTCTGTGATAAAGTTCCTTACAAAGAAAGGGAAGAAGCTGAAAAGAATCCATGACAGGATGTATGCTATACATAGTGATGCTTCATCATCCTACTCCCAAGTAAACTATTTGTCTAAGCAATTTAACTGTGGCAGGGAATCAATTGAAGATGATCCACGTTAAAGTTGGTCACTGGAAGCATATTCAAAGGAAATGTGCCAAAAAGTGGAGAACATGATTTTGGAAGATCATTGTGTTAAGGACATGAACTGGGCATATCAGCTGGCACAGTTTTCAGCAGCATCCATACAGTCTTGATGTCAAAGGTCAGTTCCTGATGGGTGGCACAAATGTTGACACTTGACGGAAAGCATGCCATCAGCAATTTAATGAGAAGAATTTAGACATGCTTAGAGCAAACCCAGGAAGCTTCTTCTCAAGAATTGTTACAGAAGATGAAACATGGGTCCATCATCATGATCCAGGGGTCAAACAAGAGTCCATGCAATGGAAAGACAAGGGGTCTCCTAGCCCCAAGAAATTTATATGCAACAGTCAGCCAGAATGTTCATTGCAACAGTCTTTTGGGACTCAGAAAGTGTTCTACTTTTGGAATTCATGCCACACAAGACAACCATTACTGAAAATACCCATGCTTCCACAATGGTGGCCTTACACGAGAATATAAAACAGAAACACAGTGGAAAGTGGTCGGCTGGTGTTCTGCTGCTTCATGACAATGCACCTGCACACAAGTCATGCATATCGCAGGCTGTTATACAGGAAGGTGGCTTTTTAGAGCTTAACCATGCACCCTACAGTCCATACATAGCTTCCAGTGGCTACTTTCTCTTCAGGAACCTTAAAAAATTCCTGTGTGGGTGAAAATTTCCCAATGACAATGCAGTCAAGGCAGTTGCAACAGGGTATTTTGACATCTAAGATATTACATTTTTAATGAAGGTATTCAATCACTGGAAGCACAATGCACTAAGTACATGCAGTCAAGGAGGACTACATTGAAAAATAATCAGATGAATTTGATCATCATATTTAATTTTCGTGCTCTTATTGAATGACCCTCGTATCTATGTATGATACCTGAAAATACACTATTCTTCTTTTTTCAAATAATCATTCCTCAACACTTCTAATCATTCCTGTCATTAGAATAATTTATTTGGCTACTATCAAAAAGTCGTCTCATCTTGCATTCATTATTCCATCAGCTTCAATGATCTTAATGTGACAGAATTAATTTTATTTATCAATACAACTGATTCACTTATTTTATGCACTTTGCCTCTCTGTTAGAAATAAAGGGTATACATGTTTTAGTTTATCAGCAAGCTGAATTTAAAAAAACATTGCAAATTTTCACTCTCTGTTAAATTAAGGTAAAATGCCAAGCTTATCAATAATGTTACTAATTTGTTGCCTGTATTAAAATTAGTACAGGGTACCCAGAGATTAATCATTAACATTGCTGACCTTAGCAAAGATGTGGTATTCATTTGGATTCCCTCCCATAAAGGAATAGCAAGAAATGAAAGAGTTGACAAAGCTGCTAAAGATGCCACTTCATTACCCCAACAAACGGATATCCTAATCTCATACTTTGATGTTGTAAATCATGTCTCCGAAGTACCTATCTGAGAAGTACCAGAAATCTGAGTGGAGTATACAACATCAAGAAAAATTACACCAGGTCCAAAAAGGATCCACTGTTGTCCACCCAACCAAATCTCTGACCCAAAGGTAACAAGTTATTCTGACATGGCTTCGAATTGGCCACTGCAGCCTCACTTACTCATACCTTCTCACAGGACAGAAAAAGCCAACATGTGATCTATGCTATAAGGACATCACTATTCACCACCTGGTCACTGAATATGATAAGCACAAAAATATACGGAAACAACACAGAATTCCACAGGATATCTCCGAAATGTTAAGCAACATGCAACTACACTGCAAAATTTTTGCTTATTTAAAGGATATGGGTCTATGGAAATTGATATAAAATAGATGCTTTATCTTAATCAAATGTAATCTACATTCCACATAATGTTATACAGAACAACATAAAAGCAATATAAATTTTTTTACAAAATACCAATACCAAGTATGATTCTGTTTTATTGAAATCCTCTGTATTTAATGCAAATTGTTTTCTGAAATAATGTACGTAATATAGCATTTTATATATGCTTATAGCAACAGCTGTATTCATTGTAAATTGTTCTCCAAAATAATATTGCCAATATGTATTTGTATGCTTGATTGTAAATCCCTATATTCCATGTAAACTGTGTTCTAAAATACTGTTACTAAAGTGAATGTATATGTTTAATTGTATGTATATATGTGTTTGTTAGTATGTTTGTTAAATATGCACTGATCACGTCATGACCTCAAAGTTAAAGCAACCTAAAGTAAATTTAAAAAAAAAAAGAATGTTTAAGAACACGTGCTGAAATGTACTGTATATTGCAGGTACAATGTATGTAGATGGAGAGGGACCTTTCACAGGTAAAGCTATCGGTGGTTTCCAGGGACTGGATCTAATACAGCCTCTATATGTTGGAGGAGTTCCCAGCTTTAGAGACATCCATCAGCTCAATGGATTCAATAGAGGCTTTGTTGGTAAATAAAACTTCCATTAATATGTTTTATATAATAATTTTATAATTACCATTGATAGCTATTTTAAATATTTAATATGTTTTATGTAATTATGTTAAAATTTACATTCATGCACTATAGCTATTTGTTGGCTAATACTGGATTTCTGACAATGAAGTCATTAATCTTCTTGCTCTCCAATATTTTTCACTGATGGATGGGGCACTAGAAGTGACTGGGCATATTTGAAGGTGCTCTTGGTCCATTTCCTCTTGCAGATCACATAGAGGACAGAGTGGTGAAGAATATATACCTATTTAAATTGGTTCTCGAGAAGTAGTCCCCACCTGGAGATCTGAATGGGGAACTATTTGAACTCCGGAATATTTTACTCCTCAAACATATTTCATAATTTATATTGAAGAGAATTAGCAATAAAAGTAACCACTTTTTAGAGGAGACCATATTTTTACATTTTGGCAGTCACATAGCTCTCTCACAAGCCCCAGAATGTCTGGAGGACCACACCTGTTGTTGATTTATGGGTCTCACTGACCTGACTAGGAGAATTATTAAAATAAATTCACCGAACATATCCTCTGATTACCAATCAGAGGATGCATTACATGCCATAATAGGTCAGCATGTTAGGGGTTAAGGGGTTGTAGAGAAATTAGAGAAATGGAAAGATTGGAAAAATAAAGACTCCCTACCCTCGGTACCCTAATATCATCGAGGTCAGAAGAGTACAAGAGATGACCAAGGTAAGATCATAAGGTCAGATAGAAAAGCTGTAGTGAGGAGCAAAACACCAGTAAGTGGAAGTAATAATGTCCTGCTCAGCTTGGGTACCTTGTGGTCGTCATCTACATATCCCCTAGATGGGGACCCCTGAGGGTCTATTTTAAATATTTAATATGCCTTATGTACAGATGTTAAAATTCCAATTCATGAATCATAGATATTTTAAATGTTTAATACGTTTTATGTAATTATGTTAAAATTCCCATTCATGCAGTATAGCTATTTTAAATATTTAATGCATATAAAAATGACTAAGTGAAATTTCAAGTACAGTAGTGGCAATATTCTAGCAATAAATGTGCTAGTTATTAGGTTTTGAATGAAATTTTAAAGAGTATGTATATAATAGCACTATTCATAGAGAGACGTTCACTTTTATTTTCTAAGTTACAATTACTATAAGAGAAGCTGTTCATGCTAAACCATTGGCAGAACTTTTTGGAAAAATTAATTTTCAAACATATAAACATCAATGTGCAATTTGTATGTATGTTTCTTAAAACACAATATTTATTATCTAAACTCAGAGGACAAAAACACATTTCATTGTTTTGATTTTAATATTGGTGAATGAAGAATGTATTTAGAACACTAGTTACGCCTGAAAAAACCAATGCAACACCTGGGATTCAAACCACTTACTTCTGCTTGTTGGACTAATATTTTTTGTTGGGCTACTATGGTTTTCATCATGCACAACACATTAAAATTCTCTTCTGTGACTGTCTTGTAAGCCTTCAAAATGAACTTGATTGTAAAGTTCATTTGTTATATTGCAAGGCCGTGGATCGCGCATGTGCATGCTCCACACACTATTACACTGGGGGTTTTCTATGCTAAAACTTCTGTTTTACTTCCTCATGAGTGGTAGTAACATGCACTTTAATGAATATTAATCTTATTATAAGTTGTTTTGAAATTGGTGTCCTGCATTGAGACATTCCTCATTGCCATGGTTATAATTCACTGTGCCAGAATTTTGCCCCACAGGAGTTGTTTAACATGCCAGTAAATCTACTAACATGAGATGTTGCCTTTAAGCACACTTAAAAGTCATTGATCTGTGCCAGGAGTCTTCTTAATAGTAACAAATGAAGAAACTTAATATACTCTGAAAATTGTTAACAAAATGCTTGGGCTAACAAAACTTTTATGCTGCATTTAATATTCTCATTTGTGCTTTTCCATAAAGACATTAGTTAAGATATATTTAGTGATATGTGAGTCTCTGCATTTTGTTTGACACACTTTGTCTTATAATTCAGGTTGTATTAGCCGCTTGGTGATTGGTTCAGTGGAACATGAACTTGTCCGTGATGCATCTATCAGTGAGGGTGTGACAACATGTGAAACCTGTGCTGTAAACCCATGTCTCAATCAAGGAATATGTCAGGAAGCAACTCAACCACAAGGCTATACATGCATCTGTCCTTCAGGCTTTAGTGGTATAAACTGTGATTGTGTAGGTGAAACCTGCTTCCCAGGCATGTAAGGGCTTTCTTAGGTTAATTTATTATGGTTCAATATGGTGCTGTCTAATGGTATACTAGTTGGCCATAATGTAAGTGAATTCAGTGGGAAGAGGAATTAAACAGTTATGGAACAAGGAGATAAGGCAACAGAGTGGAGTCAGGCAAAGAGAACATCCACAGTTCTGAGTTACATTTACTAATGATGCTGAGGCCTGCAGAGGTACTGTTTTCATTGTGCTGCTGTACATGCCTGCTATTGCCTTACACCTAATACTTTTTGATTGCTAGCACTGATGAGGGTTACCAGAGGTCTGGATATTCCCAGACATGCCCTATATTTTAACTATCTGGCATCCAGAGAGAATTTTTGAAAAGCCTCTAATGTCCTACATTTTCAGAAACAAGCAGTGATCATTACAAAATGAACTGAAAACTGGAAAAATAGACATTAACAATTGGTTGTTAGCAGCAACTGCAACTCACTATGACAACATGGCTACACAGACTATAATCAAAGAGCATTAGTAACATTGAACGAGATATAGCAATGTAGCATTTGCATTTTGAGGCAAAAGGTTGGTGTTCTGTAGATGCAAAGAGATGGTTAACTCTCACTCATCCATTTGCATTTTGGTTATCAAAGAATAACAAAGTTGAGAGTAAACGTCTGTCTTCTAAGAAACAAAACTTCACAAAATTCTGCTGGTATTTCAGATATTAAAGGTTTCTTTGCTCAGCCCACACAGTCATCATATTGTGTTAGCGCTGAAGAAGCAACACTTGCATTTCACGTTTTTCATCACCACACATCATACAAAGCCATGGAAACAATATCACCGTATGTTTGTGATATTTTAGTAGGCTTAGAAATAGAAAATAAATGTGTAGCATTTGGAGCTACAATACATACACAACTACACCGATCAACTATAAGTTGATCCAAGGGTAAAATGTATTCTCTAAAATGAAGTCTTACTAACTGCGAAAAATTAGTTCATCAAAGAAGTATGACTGACCATTGATTATCATGTTTAACATTGTATGTTTCAGGATTTTAAGAAAATATAAATATATGTACCCGTGGATATATATATTATTTAAATTATGTTGCTATTGTTGGGTAATGTTGGATTTCTGACAATGAAGTCATTAGTCCCCTTCCTCTCCAATATTTTTCACTGATGTATGGAGCGCTAGAAGTGGTTGGCCATATTTGAAGGTGGTCTTGGTCCATTTCCTCTTGCAGATCACATAGAGAACAGAATGGCAAGGAATCATTCCCAATTCTGTTCAAATGTTTTTCCAGATAATCATGTCCCCTAATCAACCTGAATGTGGCAACAGCCATTTTTTAACGATGCTCAGGAATTACTGTTTGAATGTTTGGTAGTTCCCATCTTTTATTTTTTGTTTTTCATAGTAATATTTCAAATATATTTTTTGAATTTAGAGTTGACTAATCTTTTAGCTACATAAAATGGTAGATTAACTATAGATTTCTGTACACTGCTGGTACCCTTTTGCAAGAAAATCAGCTTTGTCATTACCATTCAGTTCACAGTGAGCTGTTATCCATTGAAAGGAGATGGGTAAGGATTTTCCAACATTCAATAATCGTTTGGTTTTTTGGTGACAACTTGGAAGTAATTGTTATAATTGCCACCCTGGAATCTGAGAAAATAACTGCTTGATGAAAATATGAGACTATACAAAAGACTTTGTAGGGCCATTCAAATTGCTTCAATTTCTCCATCAAACTTTGTAGTTCCATAACTTAAAGATTTTTAATATAATATCTGGAGTTCTTTGACTCATTCTCTGAATAATTTTATCTGTGTTTAATCTGTAGCCTATATATATATATATATATATATAACTTATACTCTTATGACTGTAATGCTGTCTCTGTTATTTATTATTTGTATTCATGATATTGTTTAAACCAATATTAATTATTTGTATTCCTTATTTAAAAATTGACGAAGCCATGAATTTGTAAAAAAATTCTTACAGTGAATAAAGGCATACATACAATTTAAATTATAACTTTATATTATTTTTGCATGAGCTGATAATGTCCTACATTTTTGTCAGACATCCTACATTTTTTACCATTGTGTCCTGCTTTTCCATATAATAATCTGATAACCCTAACATTGATGAGATTATGTATTGTCAGTGAAACAGTGACAACCTCCTTAAGGTGCACTCATATTATGACTAGGCTTTGGACATGCATTTTGGATAGGTGCACTTCTGGTATACTGACCAATACATTGTTTACAAGCCAGCACTTAGGGTGAATGGCAGACAGTGCTTGAGGAGGGGGAGATTGCAGTGAAACCCTGTGCACATGTAACCATTTTCCAGTCAAAGTGCAACGAAACAGAAACCAGGTCTGAAACCTAATTATGACTGACTAGTACATATGCCAGTTTTAACTCGACCAGGTCTCTGGCCAGATAGCAGACAGGCTTCTTCACTCCTTAGATTTAAACATTTTGGTTGATGTTCACCCATTACACATTAAAAACAAATGAGAAGTGTGTCTCTAGCATTTATCTTTATCAGGTGTCCAACAGTTTCTCTCAGTAAATTGAAACATTAATTTCAAATATAACTCTTGGTCTGATATGCTATGTTCATTTTGACCCTTACAGTTTGATGACTAGGGCTCGGAAGTTCATGCTCCAAAAAACATTGAAATATGCATGCCAATATGCTCTTAAAAACTTGAAAATATGCCAAGAAATATGCACTATTTAATTAAAACAATTAATGTCCCTTTTCAGTAGACAAGACGAGTTAGTATAAACAATAAATAAAGTTACCTTATTCCTTAGAGGTTGAAGCAGAAGTGGTTCCGCTGCTAGTATTAACTGCTAAATTGTAATTATTATTTATTTATGCCAACAAACTTACTGTTGGTGTTTTTAAACACACAAGCGGAAGGTCTGTGGTTCAAATCCCAGTTGTGGCATTGAATTTTTAAGTTCCGGTTCTACCTCTTAAAATTATGCTAAATTGTAGTTCACAACCAACATTTTGCACAAATTTTCAACTGTAAAACATTGTCTGTTGTCTCGCAAAACACTTTTGTAACGTGAAAAACTTCTCTCCACGTCAAAAGATGTTATTGGGGCATATTTAAATGACGTTAACTGCTTCACAGAGAGAGTGAAGTCTCTTGGTATGACAGATGGTTTCCTTTTGAGGATGTCTCGAGTATCGCACATCTGTTTATAACCAGAATTTTTTGAAATTACACAATTCACTCTCTCTTCCCTTTTTGTCCTATGCTACCAGGAACCAATCTTTTTCAAAGACAGTAAGTGATTCATGCAAAGGAGATCCTACAGCTTCCAATGCCGTTATGGCTGTTGGTAAGAAAGAAAAATGGGCAGATATAAAACTAAGATCCTCTTTTAATCCAGTGCCTGACAGAATAATTTCCACAGGTTCTATTGAAGTACCATTTGAGTCAAATGAATTAACAACCTCTTCGACTATTTCTATGTGCTCAGCAAAATATAAAAATACATCGACCCATGTTCCCCATCGAGTTAATACTGGTGCAGGAGGAAGTTGGATATTAGGTGCTGTTGATCTAAACAACTTGACTCTTTTAGGAAATTTAACAAAAATTCTCTTTGTACTGGACACAACTCTACCAATAGGAAAGAATCACGTATTGTCTCAGAAATGCGATGAAGAGCATGTGCCAAACAAGTTATATGAATTTAGTTAGGAAAAATACCTTTCGGAGTTTGTCCTGATTTTACCGTATAAGGACCTGTATCAGTAACAAATAAAAGTAACCAGTTGTATTTGATTCCACACGTCCATAGTAATCTCAAAGAGTCCATCACAAACTGGGTCACAGTTACATTGTCAGTGGCCGACAATTTGCACCCATTAAGAATATAAGGTGTAGTCTTTTGTTCATTATTTAAAGCACCCACGATTATATTCGCAATGGAATGGTGCTCAAAATCTGGGATTTCATCAACAGACAACCATACAAACTGAACCGCTAAGTCATTTTGTATATTTCACAATACGTTATTGTAACAATGTCCTAAATAAGTCTTACGCAGTGTACTTTCTTCAGGCACATGTTGTCAAGTGTACTTGACAAGAAGGTTGATATAGGTTTTTAAATGTCAGACTATTACTTTTGAAGAAGGGAATATCAGCAGCTAAAAATGCATGGCACAAGGCGTAGGAAAATTCAGTAACCCTACTTCCTAAACACTCTACTAGATGTGAACACGTTAGAAACATTAAGAGTAAACAATTAGAAAAATCAGCGGTTGCATTTCACTTTTGGACAAAAAATCATGACATAAAGCTAGAACCAAAACTTCTCAAACACATAACCAGAAAACAAGAACTGTCCACATGGGAACAAATCTTTATTTTAAAATATAGAAACCGAGTAGTTAATTTTGACATTCCTCAGAGAGACATTTTCAGTAAGTTCATTGAACCGCCACCAGAAGAAACACCAGAAGAAGCATCACCATCTGCACCATGAAACACCATGGAAACCCAGTTATTGTCCGGTTGATAATGGAGGAAAGTTAACCTTCGAAACGCGTCCCGGAAAAATATGTTGTAAGTGTTGTTCAGTGTTATTAATTAACTCACCTTTTAAATTAAACTCTTCTAGATGTTTTTGAACAGGTTCTTTATTTGCAAATTTTCTGATTAAATTCTCCTTATGCTTTGCTGGTTTATGTGCTGAACTGTTTGAAATCTTTTCTCACTTCCTACATTTTACTCACACGCTCCACAAAACAGTACCCTATTATCTGTAGATATTAAATCACTCGAAAACTTACTGTAAATTAATTAATCTAGCACTTGAAGTTGGTTTTATTTTCGGCATTTGAAGAGCTTTTTAACATTTTATGTGCCTAATTTAATTTGGTGGGAACCAGTTCACAACACTGTTACCTTTGAAAACCACGACGCAACTACTGGTGGGCAGGCAAGCATTGACCTGCACTTTATCTTTGTTAATAAAAACCTCTCAGATAACGCACTAATTATTCTCTACGCACATGCATATAATGAAAGGATGGAAACAGGTGATTCACTTCATGACAACATGACTCAACATTAGTTCTCGTCACCTCGCAAGCTGTATCATCATGTGCAATACTACCAATATGAAAAATATACAGGTGGAAAAAATAATAAAAAACCATAAAAATCATTAAAATATGCAGTATAGGGGCTATAATATTGAAATCTTTGTGAGTTGTATCATCATGTGCAATACTACCAATATGAAAAATATTATCCAGATGAAAAAAATAATAAAAAACCATAAAAACCATTAAAATATGCAGTATAGGGGCTATAATATTGAAATATTATGCATTTATCAAAATCAAGAAAATATGCAGTTATATGCACCATAAAATCACGTCCAAATAACCGAAAATTCCATAATTCGTGCACATAATGTAAAAGCATACATTTTTAACCCCTGTGAAAAAACATGCAAATGCATGAACTTCCTAGCCCTATTGATGACTATATCAGTGCTGGAAATAAAACTGCACTGTAATGAGCTAAGGACAAATCTCCTTCATTTCAGTAAATGTTTTCTTCAGTCTCTCTCATTCACTCGCTCGCACACACACACACACACACACACACACACACCAAAAGTGACCAAAATGGATAATACTATTTTAGTAGGACACCTATTTAAAGTATGATTTAGGGGACTTGCTTGATGTATGTGACAACAGGCTTTCTATGATTGGATAAGTATAAATTGTGATGTGATTATTTTAATATTATTCACCCTATATCAGGGTGAAAAATAGTTAAAAGTTTATGGGGGAAAGCATTTTAGAACTGCATGTTTTGCTGTTTGTCTCGTTATATAAACTGCCTCCCCCTGGAATATTTTAGTGGGGGGAAATTCCAGGTATAAAATCACTGGTGGGGAAAATCCTACCTATCCCCCTGGGGTTTTGCTCCATGCCCTATATTCCATATAGACATCCTGTCTTAGTTCCTCTGACTTCCATTAAGAAAAAAGCCCCAATTTAGTCTAAACCAGGTGTGTCCAACCCACGGCCCAGGGGCCACTTGCAGTTCTTCATCGCATTGCATGCAGCCCACAGTGATATTTGCTCTATTACATTGCATGTGGCCCACATTGATGTTGGTAAGTTATTATTTATGAAATAAGTAATCCTATTTGGCATGAGATAAACTTGAAAGAGCAAGACTTTTTTCATTTTCAACACAAGTACTTGCAAAAGTTCATCAGTCTTTTTACTCAAAACATGAACAAATCACATCTGTTTTAAGAAATAGCCCAAATTTTTATTTAATATCATGCTGCTAAAATGGTTGGCTTGTGCTTTATCTTTGTTAATGGAAGCCTCTCATATAATGCACTGATTATGTTTGAAAATCACCAACATTTACAGTGCACCAATGAGCATGTCACTTCAGCCAATGAATGCATAGAAATCACAAATGGCAGATGGACAGTAAGTTCACACGGAGTAAAACACAGTCTTCAGTGTTTTCTCTCTCATTCGTGTAGTCCCAACAAATAATATGTTATGTTAATTATTATTTATTTATGCCAACAAACTTACTGTTGGTGTTTTTTAAAACACACAAGCCGTGTGTGGGCAAAGAACTGGCTTGAGAATTTAATGCCATTCTGGCAGTTTGTCACAATAGCTCAGTGGTTAGAGCATCCGCCTGGCAAGCGGAAGGTCTGTGGTTCATATCCCAGTTGTGGCATTGAATTTTTAAGTTCCAGTTCTACCTCTTAAATATGTTATGTTTTTAAGTATATGAAACCCAATAAAATAGGGAAGAAACCTGTCATTAAAGCTGCTTAAGCAGAAGTGAAGTTGTGTGGAGACTTCCCATAACCCAAAAAGAAGGGGAACAGAAAACCAAGTTAGGAAAGATGGATACTTTTACCTGTAACATAGTTCATAGAAGGTAAGTTTTATAAAAAAGGCAGGCACCAACAATGCTGGCTCCACCGTAGCCCAGTGGTTAGACCATTCGCTTCTCACCAAAGTGGCCTGTGTTTGATCCCAGGCAACCACATGTGGGATTTACGGTGGACGAAGTGGCAGTGGGGCAGATTTCCTCCAGGGTCTCTGGTTTCCCCCACCATCTCAATTCCACCAGTGCTCCATCTTCATTCCATGTATCATCAGTATCACCACCTGTGATGCTGTATGCTTTGAATGAATGGCCAGTTAACCATCACGGCTATGCAAATCACTTTGGCCGAGGTACCTCAGAAAGGGATGTGAAAACCAGTTTAGGAATTACAAGAAGAATGGCATATGTAGCAAAAATCTCGGCAGTGAAAGGTTCATTACTACCATAGAGGTTTAAGCCCATAACAGGCCCTTGGCCTAAAACTTGAATGGAAGAAGAAGAAGAAGAAGAAGAAGAAGAAGAAGAAGGAGGAGGAAGAGGAGAAGAAGAAGAAGAAGAAGAAGAAGAAGAAGAAGAAGAAGAAGAAGAAGAAGAAGAAGAAGAAGAAGGCGAAGAAAAAGAAGAAGAAAATAGTTGTCCCAGGTGAAACGGAAATTATGTCAATGTATATATTTTATAATAGAAAGAAACAAAAGGAGATTCTAGTCAATAGTTAAGGGGAAGACATAATAAAGCTGAATATGTTAAAGTCTCAAGAATGGAAGCCTAGGCAGATTTAAATGAGTGATAAGGTTACAATTGTTGTTTGTACGAAGCCATAGTGATTCTGCGGGCTGATTCGTATCTTACCATGACGTGCTCTAAAGTTAGCCAATGGAAATTGCTTCCTTCGTGTTGCTCACACAAAAACAAATGCAACGCAACAGACACTCGTCTTGAATCGAGCCGAGAGTACACATGCAATCTCTGAGTTGTACGTAAGCTAGCACGCATACATAATTCGGCGGTTTCTAAAGGGTGACAAAGTTAAAGTGTTATAACATTGTAGTTGAAGTTACAAAGTTACATTCTATTTAAATATCATCGGCAGTTCTCTACAAATCTGGAAATTTGCAAATAAAGTTAAATGTTGGTTAATTCTTCGTTTGGTTCCATTCCTACCATAACCCACGCACACCCTGCAGATTAGGACCTCTTGCTAGAGCTAGTCCGGACACCAAACACGAGACCCTATAGGTCTTAAAGGCGACGTCTTCGACGGAGAGGAGCGTTTGCGTCACAGGCACCAAACGAAGTCAGGTTTCTCTCAGAGAGAATTAGCTAGATTGTTACATTTGGAGCCTGAACAACCTTTAAAACTAACAGCTGCACATGCTTCATGTTACATCACCCAAATATGTGCTCATTAATTTTAACCTTTTAAATATAAAGACATTATTCACCCCACAGGTGCAGACTTTTCATCAGAAGTTAGTTTCCAGGGAGATGGTTATGTTGAACTCAACAGCTCTTATCTACCTCACAAAAGATCACTGGATGAAGAACTCGTCATTGTGGAATTTTCCACCACTGAGCCAAATGGACTTATTTTCTGGCATGGACAAACTCCAGATATTCATGGAAAGGGTCAAGACTACCTTGCTCTAGCAGGTAAATACACATACAAGCACACAGAGAACACAAAGAAATATAAATTTTAGTCTTCTAGGGCCAAATTATGAGAGTGTAAATGTGGAAAATATAAGCTGAGATAGCTATATATTTTATGTATAAAATGAACTGCTAAAATGGAAGAACAAGATAAGATAAGAATGATAAGATAAGAGTGATCCAACAGATAGAATCAAGACTGAAGAATTCAGTGCCATAGTCAGGATTTGAACCAGGATCTTCAGCTATATGCTTGGCTGCTCTAACCACTGTTATCCTTCCTATCAAATACTTGCAACTTAGAGTTAAAATCAGTTTCAGTAGAGAGAGGGGATGGAGTTAATGCAGTAGCTTGAAGTGAAGAAAGAGTGTTGGCTAAGAGAAAGGATGAACAATTGCTTGCCAAAATAGCATGATGTCCCATCCACTGCTCATGATGTTAGATGTGGGTAACTTTGTGGATATTCCAAATGTTTGAGGTGAAGGAACAGATGCACTCATTAGTGCATTATTTTTAACTCCATCCCCTCTCTCTACTAAAACCGAATTTAATTCTAAGTTGCAAGTGTTTGATATGAAGGATAATAGTGGTTAAAGCAGCCACGCGTGAAGTGATCCATGGTTCAAATCCCGGCTATGGCATTGAATTTTTCAGTCATTATTCTGCCTCTTAAACATTGCCCACACAAAGCTTGTGTATGTAAAAAACCAGCTCTAAGTTGATTGGCATAATTAAGCATGATTATAAGTATCTATTGATGGATTTTAATAGCCCATGTAATCTATGGATTAACATATTTATTTGATCATTCAAAGATCCTTAATTTGAAGTTAGTAAATGTCAGCTTTGTGGTTGAGATTTGTCTTGGAGTTGATTAGGTATCCAGAAAATGTGAATACCATGAACATTTAACTTCATTATCTGGGACCTCACCCTCCCTTTAGACTTTAGTTGAAAAGAAATAATTAACCAACACAATGAATTTACACTGAACTTATATTCAAATAATAGCTCCTGGGATTTTCAGATTTAGTGTTAACCCTTTGTTAGGTGCATGACCTTGTAGAACACAGTTGCATGGGGCCTAGTAGGCCCTCACTACATTTTTGCAGTTATATGCTTGCATTTATTTTTACTTTCTCTACTGCTAGTAGAAGGAAGTGTTGTATTCCACTGAAAAATTTGATGATGAGATTTCACCATAAATATATGTTTTGAGACCCCCTGAACCCAAAAAAGTATTTTTAGAAAAAGGTCCATGTGTGTGTGTGTGGGTGTGTGTGGGTATGTGTATGTATATGTGTCAGTGTGTGTGTGTGCGCATGTGTGTGTGTGTAAGTCTGTGTCTGTCTGGCAGTCTGTGGACAGCATAACTAAAAAATAAAGGCGGTGGCGGTGGCAGTGGCAGTGGTGGTATTGGTGATGGTTATTATTTTATCATCATCTTTGACAAACAGATGATGTTATCTACAAAATACACCTTATTATGACATAGATTGCTTTTATACTCTTGTTTATTGTCAGCTTCTGAATCTAAAGATCTCACTTTCAGTTTATCTTCAGAAATGCAATCATCTGATTCATACAAATTGTCATACATGGATAAAAAATCACCATTACAAGGTGGATGATACACTTCTTCCAAATTCTTGGAGTGTTGTAAATCATACCTTTTACACCTGTTTGTGAGAAGTAGTAACATTTGCTTGTAATAAAGAAATAAGTAGATCAGGTTGTCGCTCCACCAAGGAGTTGAGTAAGGTGTAGTATTAGATGTCCTAGTCAGGCAATTGCATAGGTGCATTCCTTTGAAAACTAGAGCGTTTAAATAAATATACGGGCCTCCCAGACCCATAGTGACCACTGGAGGGTTAAATATACTTTAGTTTGCATTAGGAGCACATTTTTAATATTTGTGTAATTGATAAAACCAGAAAGAAAATGAACAGAAGCAAAAGCAATATTTTCTATCTCTCTTTAGATTTAGGTTCTGATATAAGAATATTTTCTAAATTGCTTTCAGTCGTGGATGGTATCCTAGAATTCAGCTGGGAATTAGGCTCAGGACCTGTACAGATCCAGACAGCTGATGATGCAAGAGTGGATGATGGAAAATGGCATCATGTAGAACTTAGACGTAAAGCAAGTGATGGCAGCATTGAATTGGATAAAAAAGCTAAATTTGGAGGGAGTCCTGGACTGCTTAAAACACTAAATACAAAAGGAAATATTTATATTGGTAAGCAATATTAACTCTTGTTTTGGTTGGAAATGTGTAATTAAATGCAGTATCTTCACACCTCTTGCTTAACAGCAGGCAGCTATAATGTTATGCAGTCATTAGACACCATGAACATACTGTGTTTCACTGTTTTGTGGCTGAATACAGATTACTGTATTATAAATAAAATCACAAGCAAATACACACCATTTGAGAGGAACTGAAAAATCCAATGCCACAGATGGGATCTGAACCATAGACCCTCCACTTACCAGTGCGTGCTCTAATAATTAAGCTACTATGACAACCTGCCAGAATGATATTGAATTCTCCAACCAATTCAATTTCTCAGTTCCAATTCTACCTCTCAAACATTGCCCACACAAGGCTTGTGTATTTAAAAACACCAACAGTAAGTTTATTGGCATAAATAAATAATAAAATAAAATATACATCATGTTCATTTTTAATTGTACCTTCACAACCAACTATTTGGATTTGGATTCCAGTATAATTTTCTCATAATTTTTGTCATTTTATATAAATTGTGCTAAATGTTTTTGATTACAAGCCATACATGGGTAAACTGCAAGCTGGATAAACTAGCAGTGCTCAACTGAAGGCAAGTTAGGGGAGGTTGAAATCACCTCCTTCCTCCCACTGGGAGAGAATGACACATTTATCTGTGGTTACTGAGTTCCAGTGGCAGTACATTCTTATGTACAGGAAATCAAAGGCTTACATATTCATATTCTACTCCTGATTAACCCACAATTTTTCTGAGGATACTTTTTTGGTGCAATTTACATTTCAGAAGGTCTTCAATATTTGGTGCAAAAGATGAAGAGCAGTCTCAAAAAAGAAGCAAGGTGATAATCACTTATCTTGCTGTGATACTTTTGTTCGCAAATATAAGTGGAACCAAAGACTGGCATTAAACTAGATGCAAACAAACATAATCACAGATATCTTCTATGTTAAGTAATATAAGTGCTTCTTTCATAGAAGTTTGAAAACAGTGTTGTTGTAATTAATTTAATTTAAAAGGTGAGTTAATTAATAACACTGAACAACACTTACAAAATATTTTTCCGGGACGCATTTTGAAGGTTAACTTTCCTCCATTATCAACCGGACAATAACTGGGTTTCCATGGTGTTTCATGGTGCGGATGGTGATGCTTCTTCTGATGTTTCTTCTGGTAACAGTTCAATGAACTTACTGAAAATGTCCCTCTGAGGAATGTCGAAATTAAATATTCGGTTTCTATTTTTTAAACTAAAGATTTGTTCCCATGTGGACAGTTCTTGTTTTCTGGTTATGAGTTTGAGAAGTTTCGGTTCTAGCTTTATGTCATGATTTTTTGTTCAAAAGTGAAATGCAACTGCTGATTTTTCTAATTGTTTACTCTTAATGTTTCTAACATGTTCCTTGGATCTGATTTCTAAATTTCTTTTGGTTTTTCCTATGTATATTTCATTACAATCACTGCATTCAATTTGGTATATGCCAGATTTTTTGTTAGGTGGAATAACATCTTTGATGTTTGAAAGTAGTAGGTTTTTTATGGAGTAATGGTTTA
Source organism: Tenodera sinensis (assembly GCA_030765045.1). Taxonomy (NCBI): domain Eukaryota; kingdom Metazoa; phylum Arthropoda; class Insecta; order Mantodea; family Mantidae; genus Tenodera; species Tenodera sinensis. The sequence continues at coordinate 178,505,464 of CM060963.1, read as the reverse complement.
CTGGTGCTAGCTGAATGTTGTATTCCTTGAACACGTTTTTAAATTTATCAAAGGCCCATGGATGATATGTGAATTTTTTTAATATCATTTTTGTTTTTGCTGCTGTGAGAGTTGTAGTTTCTTTTAATAATTTTTTCTTTTCCGCTCGTTTTACCTTTTTATCTACTAATTCTTTGGGGAAGCCAAAGAAGAATATAAAACAAAATATTACAAAATAATTGAAATAGCACAAAAAAACGGCTTCCCCAAAGAATGTTAGAAACATTAAGAGTAAACAATTAGAAAAATCAGCAGTTGCATTTCACTTTTGGACAAAAAATCATGACATAAAGCTAGAACTGAAACTTCTCAAACACATAACCGGAAAACAAGAACTGTCCACATGGGAACAAATCTTTACTTTAAAAAATAGAAACCGAGTATTTAATTTTGACATTCCTCAGAGGGACATTTTCAGTAAGTTCATTGAACCGTTACCAGAAGAAACATCAGAAGAAGCATCACCATCCGCACCATGAAACACTATGGAAACCCAGTTATTGTCCGATTGATAATGGAGGAAAGTTAACCTTCGAAACGTGTCCCGGAAAAATATTTTGTAAGTGTTGTTCAGTGTTATTAATTAACTCACCTTTTAAATTAAAATAATCTCAGATACTCATAGCAGAGCAGAGACCTAAATAATTTCCACCATTTTATGGTCATGGAATTCTGCAATGCAATTAATTTCATATTTTGTAGCTTGTGTGAAGCCTCACTACATGGAAAGTTCAAAAGTGCAAATAATTGGATTTTGGTTGCTAATCTTTTTTAGGTTTCCAAATTGTGAAGAGAATGTGTCATACAATTGCTTCAAAAGTTTGTTGTATTTTTCCAGTAGAATAACATTTATCGTGAACATGGAACATAAGCAAGGGAAATGGTATAAATCTGCCACTACCAGTCTTACAAATCAAGTACTTAACTTTATCATCTTTATCTTCAAAACAAAAATATTCATCCTCCCATTGAATTGTATGTAGTACAATACTCCGCATCATCCACCTCTGTTTAGCAGGTCTGGTTCACCTTGCCTTGGTCAGTGGTGTGGGGAAAATAACATGTGTAGGGGAAGCGAGTGTGTGCTTAACTGTTGAGCACTCCTGGGATAAAAACATGCATAGTTATTGCTCCCACATTCAATTTTCAACATTGACCTTCAACAAGAAGACAGTTGATGAGCCAGAAGCTTGTCTCTCTCCTTTTGTCACCTGTATTAAGCAACCTCATCTGGTGTATTACTTGGTGCAATATGCTATGTGAATCGTCTGCTCCCATTCGATTCCCCTGTGTAGACACATATGAAATAAACAATGCAGCGATACTTGAGGGGGTAATAACACCACAATAAGGTAGCACTGTTACTGAAGTCAAGTAAGTGATTGCATCAAAGCCTACATTTAAATATTTCAGTGTTCTAAAATGATTGCGCAAGCTATAACTGAGAGTATATTATACGCATCACAATGAAGGGTGTCCTACAGAATATTTTTCTAATGCAGGTCATGCTCACTATCCAGCATTTTGATTGTTAACTTCATTCAACACACTGATGTTACTGATTAACAGGGACTTATGTTTATGAAATGTCATAGTTTTTGCTTGTGGTTTTTTTTTTCATGGAAAATGTAAGCATTGGTAATTAAAATTATGCATTTCTCATGGATCGTATACACTCATATGTTGTATTTTATTATGTATTTTGTTTTTCTTGTTATTTTGTATGCTATAGTAATATTTCCTCTTAAGGGGTGTAGCATTGGGGGATGCTAATACCCTGAGCCTTCCCCTTATTTTTCTGTGTTTAATCGTTTTATATTAATTTTGTTTTGTAATAGTTTTAATGCAGGACAATTATTCTATATAATCATTTAGCACTGATTTTTTCACAAATCATACTGTTGAGCAGCTCTATTATGCTAAAATAGCAAACACAAAATTTACAAGTCAGTCTGTTCCATTCTAAAACAGCCATGTACGCTGTGAGGAGTCAGGTTTCACTGCTTGCATATTATATGGCTAGGACGGCTTCCCCAAAAAAAGCCTCACCTATCTCCTGCCTGCTCCTCTCACCTCTGCAAGCCCCTCGTAAACCCATCTGTATACGCCAGCATTCAAGCCCTACGCTAGTGTGGTTCTAACTCTGGAGAATTGTTGCGGTACCGTCAATTGTGTTTCTTTATGAATAAAATAGTTAACATAAACCTAAAGTGCGTGTAATATTTACATCACACATATATCTCTCTATATTTGTTTTTTTATAGTTGTATGCTTTTATTAAATGTATTTAATATACATTTTAACATATTACAGTTTAGAATGGAAAATGTTATGTACTATGGAAACTACAATTATTACATAACACTAATGTTACTTTAATTTTATTTCTTATTGGTACTATAGTACTCTTAAAAAGTAATATTAAAAGGAATCAATGAAAAGCTTAGGTGCAAAGCGTTTAGTTTTCCTACAATTCCCTACCCTTTTCTACTTCCCAAATGAGCGCCATGTCTTCACGCTCAGTATGGACAGGTAAAAAGGGTCAATTGCCAAGAATGCTAATCTATCCAGACCATCACTTCACTAATGACAGAACAGTCAATTTCCAAGTATGTTAAACCGTTCTTAATCATCAGCCATTACTTCACTATTTTTCTAGTTGGGGGTTTAACATTATTCTTTTTTGTAATTTAACAGTTCACAGGAATGAACTTAAAAGAAAGTGAGAACTAATATTTATATTCAAAATTACTGAAATTATGCATCTTTTTTCACAAAATAGGCAATTTCGCTTCAGTCTGCACTCATCACTAAAATAATAATATTGATTTATTGATCAACTTCACATAATTTGGAAAGATAATGGGAAATCATTTTAATATAATCCCTGTTGCCTTTATCGTTAACACGAATAAAGAGTGCTCCTAGTTATAGCATTCCCAATTTTTTTATTTCATGCTATGCCACTGTTCCTGTTAAATTTTCATATTACTTTCTCTACTATGTATAGTAAAGCAGAGGAAGTATTGTATTCCACCCAAAAATTCAATGTCGAGATGTTTTGAGGCCCCCTGAATTAAAAAAAGAGCATTTTTAGAAAAAGGTACATGTGTGTGTGTGTGTGTGTGTGTGTGTGTGTGTGTGTGTGTGTGTGTGCGCGCGCGTGTGTGTGCGTACGTGCGTGTCTGTGTACAGCATAACTCAAAACAGAAAGGTCTGTTAAAAACCAAAGTTGGTATTTAAGATTAATGTCTTTCAAGGATGTGACATAAAGATTTTGAAGTAAATTCCTCCACCCTAAACCATCCTTTACATAGAAAATTTTGATTTTCTTGAGAATGGCTCTAGTGATTTTGATTAAAATGACAAATGTTTGACATATTCTTATGACAAATCTTGAATTGTCTTGAATTTTCTGGCTTTAGCCCATGAAGTCATATTTACTCTGGATGACTTTTGCATAACTAGTAAACCCTAAGAGAAAAACCAAATCTTACATATAAAAAAATGTAGATCTTGCTAAAACAAACAATTTAGGTCTAAATAAATTTTTTGTAGAGTAAGCCATTTTGGAGATATTCCTTGTTATTTGTGCAAGTTTTGGAGAACTTATACTTCTGTAAACGGGAACACCACTATTCATTATTTTATATGTTAACCACACAAAGAAAGCTTAAAAGATTTGACTATCGCTCAAAACCTATTGTATTCCCAAATTCCTGTTACACATGCAAGAAAACGAACAGTAGGATAATTTCTGCAAATGTTTACCTCAACTAACACGAAAAGAATAAAGGAATAAGAGTTTGTGTGAATGGTTAGTGCAAGAGCAGAGGAAGTTATGTGAGTGTAACACATCAGATTTTTTTTTGGCTTATTTTTATATTTCTACTCCAGTTTTACAAATGTGCTTGTAGTCGTCCTGAAGACAATTTTTCATATCTCCTAATTCTTGTCTGTAATATTAGGTCTCTTTCTTGTTACAATGTTATATGCAAATAGAAGATTGTTCCTTTTTGAAAACTTTAAAATGTATGTAATTTGCTACTGTATTTCTTCTTTCTGATTGCTCTTCAAAGCGTGATGTTTATTTCATTCTGTGCAGAGCAAAAGGTTAGCTCTGGATTGAATATTAAATAAATTCAAAATGCAACAATAAAATGAATATTATTTATCTGTTATTGAGTGTGCTGAATTTTTCAAGTACATTTTCAATATGATGTTAATTTAAACAGCATTAAATTTTTGAAGATTTTGAAAATGCACCTAAAAAGCTTTAGGAGGTACTTATTGTCATATTTTCTAATTTTTTTCAGTCATAAATGCTTGCATATGTTTATCATTTTTAAGCCATAAACATCTGAGCCCTGCTGAATAATGGTAATGCTACAGTATATGTAACAGAATTTCACTGCTAACTTAAGTAGCATCATGTAAATTCCAAAGATTTTGTGGTAGCTGTATAAGACTCTGAAGAGAAGAACTATATGGGTTAAGAACAGTCTGGATTATTGGAAGCTAATATTATCAGCAGTTTGAATGAAGCTTCATTTATTTTTCCAAAACTTTTACATGCCCCACTATAACTTCTTTTGATATATACAAAATATTTCTTGTGTGATCAATAAGCCTGTAAGAAGCAAATTGAATTATTCTGCATGCAAAAATTATATGGTAAAGCTTCCTTGAAAAAAATTTGATGTGTTGCACTCACATGACTTTCTCTACTTTTGTACTAACCATTCTTACAAACTCTTATTTCTATATGTTCTTCGTGTTAAGATAAACATTTGTACATAATTAGCTTATTGCTTATTTCCTTGCAGGTGCAAGGGGAATATTAGAATACAGTAGGCTTAGTGCCGTAGTCAAATCTTTTAAAGCTTTGAGATCCATTCTCTTTGGACACTTAACATTAAAAAATTAACAACGATGTTCCATTTCAGGAAAGTTTTATTTTCTGAAACTCATACACATAAAAAGGAATATCTTCGAAATGGTTCAACCTACAAGAAAATTTATTTAAGCATAAATTGTGTATTTTAGAAAGGTCTACATTTTTTGTATAGTATGATTTGGTCTAATTCTAACGGTTTACCAGTTATGCAAAAGTCGCCCAGAGTAAATGCGACTACAGAGGGTATAGCCAGAAAATTCAAAATGTAAATTTCATTTGTCATACAAATATCTCAAACACATGACATTTTAACCAAAATTGTTAGAGCCATTTTCAAGAAAATAAACATTTTTGAAAAATTTTCCATCTAAAGGGTAGTTTAGGGTGGGGCTATTTTCTTCAAAATCTTTGTGTCACATCCTTGAATGATATTAAACTTAAATACCAACTTTGGTTTTTAACCAACTTTTTGTTTTGGAGTTATGCTGTACACACAGACTGATACATACACACACATACACACACGCACACACACACACACACGGACCTTTTTCTAAAAATGCTTTTATTGGATTCAGGGGGTCTAAAACATATATTTCCGGTGACATCTCGACATCGAATTTTTGGGTGGAATACAATACTTCCCCTACTTACCAGTAGAGAAAGTAAAAAAAGTAAAGAATGTAGTTTTATGTGTCATCATTTTTCTCATACTGCATCTGATTTCCATTTGTTTATTATAGTCAAAAGTTTTCTTGAGAAATGTTGCCAATACTGTTAGTTTTATCTTTACTCATTCAAATATAATTTCTGTAATTGCAGGTGGACTTCCAGATTTTGAACATATGACTGCTGGAAAGTACAAGCATGGTTTTGTTGGATGTATCCATTCTCTACTCATACAGGATCCATCTGGCATAGGCATTAACTTCCGAGAAAAATCCCTTGCTGAAGTAAATGCCATGGCATGTCCTAAGTAAGTAGTATGTACCAAAATACAAAAAAAACTTTGATTCACAATTGAGGTTATATAGAATTGAGCTGTGAATTAAGCATGCTAAAGTCATTTCTTTAACAGAGACTGCTTAGAAATTACATTCTATTACTTTTAGATCTTATAGTAGAGTGACAACTGTGTAACATATATGTTTATTGCATAAATTTCCTGAGGAAATAATGCAGTGGAAATGTAATGCTCTCAGGTACTGTCTGAATTATCGTCAATATTTTCATTATGCAACAATAATGTTTCAAGAAACAGTAGCGGTACAGATATTATTATTTTTATTATTATAAGTATAATTATCATTTGTCATCATCATAGTCGAAAGCAGTGGCTGTGTTTGCTGTAATAAGTGAAACCTATTTATCTAAACTAATTGAAACATTAAATTACTATTGTAATAATAATAGTAAAATCTATAGTTCAAGATCTATGGATTTCTCATGCAACTTTCTAGCCTTTATTTACTCTCAGCCATTGTAAGAAGGCAAATATCCAGTCATAAATAAGCCTAATACTGAGATTAAATATGCAGATCAGAAATTAAAATTACTTGTAACATTATAACCCACTTGCAAGGCAGGGTATTTCAAAGTATTTGAGTTTGTCTTGAACGTTTGCCAGGGTGTATGAAACAGACAAGAAAGTCTGATATACATTTGGGTATTTCACCATGATAGTTCAATGGTACAGCATTGGTGTAGAAGCTGAAGATCTGCCCAATAATTCATTGTACTTTGCAACAAAATATTACTTTTATTTTCTATTAATGCAATGTTAATATAGCGTAAATAAAAGAAAATAATAGTTTGATGTGTGAAATTTTGGCAGCCATTATCACTTAATGTTGCACAAATATGTTGCTAACTGCATAATCATTAGGAAGAATTCTGTGGTTTTGTGTTTTAAATACAATATATCTGATCTAGTTAATTGATAAGCATTTTCACAGAAGGTGACTATAGGAATTCATATTTGAGTGTATGTGCATATATATATATATATATTCATATGATTTCTATCATAAAATCATCTACATACTTATTCAGATTTATATAAAATGTTTGCAGCACTTCTAGCATAAAATTAATAGCTTTCCTCTAAACTATCTGCTAACTTCTCAAAATACAGAGCAAGATGGCTCAGGTTGCAGCATTAAGGGAAGCCCTAGATTTGATTCCCATTGGACCATGAATTTTCCTGTTCTTGATTTCCTCTCTTTTGGTTTCCTTTTGGGGCAGTAGGGTTAGGTGTAGTAGACAATGATGTACAGCATATGCAGTGGATGCTCTTTGAAGTAAGAATTGTTTCTTCCCAGAGTAGAATACTTATACAGGGGATTCCACACTGAGCCAACAGTTGAAGCTATTGCATGTCAGATCCCAGGAAGAAGAGATGAAGTGAAAGTGCTCTATAGGCCTATTAGAATCCCGGCGAGTAGTGCAAACCAACCTAAGGGTTCCTAATGTGTGCCAAAGACTCTTCATCTCGACACCAGGTTCCTCAAGCAGCCATTTTTCAGGCAACTACAATGCCACCCATCCACCAACAACAGCAGTTACAGTTCGGAAAGTCCCCAAACAGCAGTGCCAAACTTGCCCATTGCTAACACTTCCGATCATGAAAGGCCAGATTGAAATGAAGGTAAAATGACATGGATGGATGGGAAATTTGAGGGTGTAATCCCATGGATCCAGGTCAGCTGTGAGAATCAAACCCACAACCATCCAAATGGGAGTCTGACATGTTACCGCAAAGTTATCTTGTTCGGTGGCCTGGGGCCTTCTGCCTGAATCTGTCTGTAAGGATAGTGGGGCCAAAAAAGCGCTGACCAGGGTTATCCAACCAAGAAACATTAGGGACCCTATTGCACTGCATCTGCTGCTATTAGATCTTTCTGCCCTTTGTACAGAAAGAAAATTTAAAAAAATGCAAGGGTATCATGATATTTAACAAGGCCTTCATAACTTCCCCTTCTTTCCCCCTCCTTACCCCTCTCCTTTGCCCATGCTATTGGGTGTTATATCCAATGACACATCGGCATGAAAGGGAACTATTGATTATTTCTGACCGCTCAGTAAATTGTTACTAAACTGTTGCTTGATTCACAGCATGTCATATATATCAGAAACTACATGTGGCCAGATTATTGGTCTACAATAAGCTGGTAACACAGTTTGACAAATTTCAGAAACTGCACAAATTCACAGAAATGTAATTAAATTTTGATGCCACCCAAGAAAGGCGGTTTATTGCATTGGTATTGGAAGAAAACCTTCCATTTGAAACCAGAAACTGCATTATAATACAATGTAATGGAGAAACATGTTTAAAGCTATTTCAACACAAATCTTAATTTCAGTATAAATATATGGAGAGTTTGTAAAAGGATTAAAGGCTCTATATGTTTCAATATAATATTGCATATAAAAACTGTAAAGTTTTATGTGTTTGTGATTCAAAGGAAAATGATCAAGTTTTTCTTATAACACAGAATTGTTTAACTCAATGAATATTGCTTATTTGCAGCAACATTTCCAACCTTCTCCATAATAGGATATAAAAATTTGGAGATAAATCTAAAAAAAAATTAAAATGTGGCTCTTTTATGAAGCCAGGTGTAACTTAACCTCCTCCTCCCCTACCACTACCTTTGTTTGTCCTCATTACTGTGCCACAAATCTTGCCTTGTATTGCAACTGTCATTGGTCACTAGTTATGCGTCACCCCTTGCTAAACCCCGTAAATTGATAAGAAACTGAGAGATGCTCCCAAGCAGTGCATATTACTAGATTCGTTTTGTGCACTCTCTCAATTCATGCCATCATCCAGAAGGTTTAGTGGGAACAATGGACCTAATCCTAGCTGTGATACTGGAAACCTCCTCTTGCTTTCCCTAATGTTTAAAAATAATCTAATTTAATTCTTGAAAAAGGTTTGTATTTCAAGGATGAAACAACCTGTAAAAATGCTGCTCAGTTCATATTATTGAGTAAGGAAATATTAAAATGTTTTTCATAATTTAAATTTCTTTTATTTTTTCCAGGGGTCTGGGTGGCTCAGTTGGTTAGATGCTGGCCTACTGATCCCAAGGTCGATTCAAATCTGGCCCAAACCGATGGTTTTTAACTGCACTTAAAAACAACGGCTCCATGTCAGTAGATTTACTGGCATGTAAAAGAACTCCTGCAGGACAAAATTCCGGCACACTGGTGACTCTGAGATGCTGCCATTTCATAGCGTCATTAAAAAACAAAATAATTTTTTGACATGGATAATGATTTGTGGGAGTTTGATAGACGTGTGCATAAATAGAACCCATAAGGGAAAAAAAGAATGGACCTTTTAACAAATAGAATTTATACCTTTTGCTAAGGGAAGAGGATGAACATTCTACTCTTGTGCACTTTGATTTCACTTATGCAGCAAAATCTTTTGCAACATGTGGAAAAAAAATGTGAAAATGTTGTAAGCTGCAATAAACATATCTAATAAATAATTGTGATGATGGTATGTGAAGAACTCCATCAACCACGAGTCAGTGGATAGTCATAGTGAAGTCAGAAGAAGTTTCCACGCAATTCAAAACTGTGGTGTCCAAACAGTGCTAAAGAGTAGTCACATTATCCTATCACTAAAACTTTTATATGTATATGGTGTGTATCTATTTCAACCAACAATTTTTTTATACCTCATCATTTTTTAAACATTTAGTATCTTTTGTTCATTGCTGTTTTTGGGTTAAATAACTTTGTTTTCTTTTTAAATTCATTTTAAATAAATGTATATACCAGCAAGAGCACAAAATATAGCAAGGCAATCCTGGTTTGTACATATTGCTATTATTGCACTAATATAAATTATCCAATGTGCTTAATGCTGATGTGCTAATAAGAATTGTAGGATAAACAGAATTAATAATAAGATGTGTTCCTTCACTGGGCACTCTGCTTGGTGCCTTCAAGTAAAATGGTGGTAGGAAAAATTAAGTAATAATTTGTTTTGACTGCTGGAGTCCTGAATGCAATTCCTCCTGTTGCACGTTTACAATAAATGCTGTAGAACATGGAAACTTACTGCCAATGTGTTCTGGTCTCCATTTATGATAATTTTATATATATTTGTATGCATACTTTTATTTGGTTAAAATGTTACACACATATAGGTGCTAAAAATATACTTATTTGTGTGCCATAACTCTCTGTTTCCTTCTTTCCTATTGTGCACCATTGCATTTTTTTCCTCTTCTCCATTTTTATTTCTTCTTAATTGATAACACTGAAAGCTCACAATGGAAAGCAATTGTATCCATGCCATAAAATAAGCTTTGATGAAAAGTAGAATTTTGTCATTAGGACAAAGCTATTTTCCCCAAAAGTACAATGAAAATTCAGATAGTAATGTTTCTGATACTTCTAGTGAAATTGAAAATATAAATTAATTATGCTTATTTTATACTTTGGCAATGATTATTCAGCATTTGTTAAGTAACTACATGTATCAGATAATTAACTATATTGCCTACACCCACATTAGATGTGCGTAGGTATTTGAAAAGTGAAATAGGTTTTGGAAAAGATTTCGTTAGTGGCAGGTTCATTTTATGCTTTCTAGCTTTAAGAATTTATTTATTATACAGGCATGTTATGTAATACTTTTAAAATTATGCAATGTGTTCACTTCCTTGATCCAGTAAGATTGTTATTACACCAACCTTGGTTTCGTTTGTTTGAATCAGTGAGCACTGCTATTGTAATTTGTTTGTATAGTATTCAACCAATGACTGTATGTTTCTTCTTTTTAAATATGCTGCCATTTTGTGTAATTTTTTTATTTGTATTGGAAATGAAGACTGATAACTTAAAACAATGAAGACAATAAATTTGACAGTGGTTTGTCATCACCATTTTGAAGAACTGTCTTTGATCTTTAGTTTCTGTATGTTTCTTTTGCAGGGTCAAGATATGACAGATTTTAGTGCATAAAAATAATACTAAAATATACTGCTGAAGCTTTAATGGTGGTGGTGGTGATACAACTACAGAAGTATGCATCTATTATCAAGTTTTGTATCTCCAGAAGTTTATGATATGTTTTTAACATTGCCAAACAATTCATAAATACATTTTTAAGCAAAAATGGCCTTCTACCTTTGGTTCTTGCTAGGTGTGAATGGTAAACAATAAATATACATTGATTGATGCTTAACTACACTACAATTTATACATCTCTGACAGTGTTTGTTGTGCTTTAGAGAAATGATGTAGAAAAATTCTCATTAGACTCATTTGAGAGTAAAAAGAAAGAATTAATTTGATCTGCATAGCTACCAATTATTGACCAACTCAGAAAGCATGGGATTTACTTCTATAAGAAATACTGCAAAGAAATTTGTAAGGGAAATGTATCAGTACAATTGTCCTTCCCCAACCTGAGTTTTTAAAATTAACAAGTTTCAGTCTGTGGCAGTTTTTTATTATTGAGTTAGCAATGGGACTCTCATTTCTAGGTATTGATGGGTTTGTGGATAAAAAATGACAAGGGCTGATGTATTATCAATCAATATTCAAGTTTCCACCGAAATTAACTTTGTTGCAATGAAGTAACTATATTACAAGAAATCATTTCACCCTTCACAAATATAATTGTGATAAATTTCCAAAGCTAATTTGATTTAACATTGTTAGATATTCTTTGTAATTCTTGCATACACTAGACTCAGTATAGCATCTATTGATTTCTTAAGCTTTCTCTGCTTTTCTCGTAGAATATCAGTTAACTTTTTATGTATAACCATGCGTAGTAGATTCTCTTGTGCAGTGCTTTTCGAAATATCTTTTGGCAATGCAATCCTTGATTACAGATTGCCTGTTATGTGTAATCACTTAAATATACATCTATACTGCACAACGTTTTGATTGGTAGTGTATAGGATCTGGTATTTACTCTTTCTAGTTACATGGTGAAAAACCATTGTTTGTCTTTCATTATTGATCGTAAGCTTTTCTTAGAGTCAATGCTGGCCACGTTTCCCACCGCCAAATAGCTTTGAATTCTAAAACGATGTTTACAACACTCACATAGTAGGAAATCTACACCCATCCAATGGATACAAGTTGATATAGGAAATATTAGTGCGAATTCCCTCATCAATTCACTCAGATACATAATTCCTGCTACATATCTAAGAGCCAAAAGGGTGCACTGATATTTTACAATAAAATGTATAAGGTGAACAATTAGTCCATATTTTATTTTGTAAATCAATCTGAAAACTACCAATGGACTATTGATGAAATTTATGAACTAAATTCAGTAATGATAAAAACATCTGTCCATATGAACACACATATCTTATTTTCATTCAAAATTTCAGGTTTTAAAACACTATCTACAGTTGTGCCAGTTTATTGTTCTGTGTGGGTTTGAGGATTAGGGCAGGAAATGCCCAGTTCTGCAACATTCAAGGAATTGTGTTTGCATCATGACATAAAGAAAAAAAGAGAACAATGGAAATATAACTGCATTTCTGCATCTGGAAGGTGATGCTGCAGACATATATTACTAGATTCAGATATAGAGATACATATAAACATTTCATAAGCACCATCATTTCAGCCGTAAAACGTCTACTACTGAACGCAGGCCTGTCCCATAGATATACACCTAGTTTGAACTTTTCGCCGAGCATTTGTTACGCTATGGAATTCAGTTCTTTGGTGCTGCGGTCAACTCTATCTTCCAAGGCGTTAAGAGGTTGGCCAAGGTCCTTCATCTTTTTGTCGAGTTCTTCCATGGCTTCCTTAACCCCGACCAGTAGCTTGTTAGTATTCTCCGATAGCTCATCTTCATATCGGACATTCCCGTTTTCATCTTTTCCATTCCGGAATGGAATTCATAGAGTTCATATTTGTTTCTATCTGCCGCATTCCAGAATTCATTTCCCATGATGTCCACCTTGGCTAACATTTGTTTCATCAATTGTTCAATATCGTGGTCTTCGTCGCACTCCTGACACCAATATTGACAACTTTACATTTTAATTACTTTTTTATTTTTTATTAAAACACCGGAACGACATTATGCAAAAGCACTATTGAACAATAACAAAGACTACAGGAAGAAAAGCTAGTTGAAAAAGCCGTGTGAATGTAATACGTATTTCTGTTTCAATCCTATAGAAAATTGTATGAATCGGTCGTCGAAGTGGGAGTAGTGAAACAAATGTGATTGTATTTAGTAAAAGAAAAATGAGTAGAAAAACCGTGTGAATATTATACGCTGCACTTACATTTCAAATGTATGGAAAAAATGTATGGATTGTTTGTAGAAGAACGAGTAGTGTGTTACGTAAAAGGAAAGAGAGTAGAGAAAACCATGTAAATGTAATACGTTGCGTGGTAAAATGGATTGCATAAAAACCTTTGCAATGGAAAAATACTTAAATATGCCAATTTTCATGGCGATCGGTCCTCCAGTTTTGGAATTTACTCACTCTTCAACATACAATATGTATAGGCGTTGGTATGTATGAAGTTGACGAACGGTAGAGAATAACATGAATTGTTACATAAAGCAAAAGTGAGTAGAGAAAATAGTATGAATGTAATACGCTGTATTTCTATTTCAAACATATAGCACATTGTATAATTGTATGTTGAAGGGCGAGTAGCGAAAGAAGAGTGATTGTGTCTCGTAAAGGAGGAATTAGTAAAGGCAACTGTGTGAATGTAATACGTTGCATTTATATTTCAATCATAGAAAATTGTATGAATTGTATGTTGAAGGGCAAACAGAGGATATGTGAATGTGCTACGTAAAAGAAAAGCTAGTAGAAAACCATTTGAAAGTAATAAATTGTATAGTAAAATGGTTACCATTAAAACTTTTTCCATGAAAAAAATACATATACATGCCGAATTTCGCGATGACCGGTCAAGCGGTTTTCGAGATTAACAGTTATATTATATATATTGTTTGTAGAAGAGTGAGAAGAGAAACAGATGTGAATGTGTTACCTAAAAGTGAGTGGAGAAAACAGTGTGAATGTAATAGCATTTCTATTTTAAACATACAGATTTTTTTTGTTAACGTCCTCCAACTGTCATGGAATGGTGAATGAATGAAATGATGCTCAAATTAGCCTGAGGTCCATGGAGCTTTTAAATTACCCGACATTCGTCTTCTCAGGATAAGGGAAAACCTCGGTAAAAACCTTGTCCGGATAACTTAGCCTAAGCTACATTCGAACTCGCGACCTCTTGAACGTGAGGCAGACACGCTAACCATCACGCTACAGAGGAGGGCACAGAAAATGGTATGGCTTATTTTAAAAGCTGGGATAACAAATGTTGTGTGTGTCAGTGTGTGTGTGTGTGTGTGTGTGTGTGTGTGTGTGTGTGTGTGTGTGTGTGTGTGTGTGTGTGTGTGTGTGTGTGTGTGTAAAATCACGTTTTTATGGAACAAGAGTGAACAGAGAAAGAGATGTGAATGTATTATCCAAAAGTGAGTAGAGAAGACAGTGTGAATGTAATATGTAGCATTTTCGTTTCAAACATACAGACAATTGTGACTTATTTTAAAAGAGGGGATAATTTTTTTGTAGAATAGCGTTTTTATGGAAAATTGTTTATAGAAGAGTGAGTAGAGAAAGAGATCTGAATGTGTTACCTGAATTTGAGTAGAGAAAACAGTGTGAATGTAATACGTAGGATTTCTATTTCAGACATACAGAAAATTGTATAATTTGTAGAAGAGGGAACAAAAATGTTTTTAATATAAAATCCCACTTTTTCAGGCAAGACACCAATGTAGATAAACTTAAGAAGCGAAACCTTATCTTAATACAAAATTTGATCAAAATCTATGCAACCGTTTCCGGGATACACATAATATATGCATGAATTGCTCTGTATAAGAGGCAATACAAATGTTATTTTTGTGTAAAATCGCGTTTTTCAGGAAAGACACTAACATATATAGGTAAACTTAAAAAGCAAAATCTTATATGTATACAAAATGTTAACCAAATCTTTAGAGCCGTTTCTGTGATACCGGGAATATATGTACAAGAATAGTTCTGGTTTTTTTATGGAAAATCGCGTTTTTTTTCAGGAAATGACACCTATACGATAAACCTAAAAAGAAAAACCCTATCTGAGTACATTTGATCCAAATCGTTTCAGCCGTTTCCAAGTAGCGCGGAAAACACACACACAGAGAGAGAAAGAGAGAGAGGGAGAGAGAGAGAGAGAAAGAGAGAGATGGGGGGGGGCAGACAAACAGATATGTACACAGGATGTAAATGAATAACACCTTACGAATTTTACTGGTAATAAAGGGTTCATAGGCAATCAATTTGAGATAGGAAACCAATGGTCTACGACGTCAAGTTATACGTATTCAAGC
>CM060963.1:178347617-178485117 GCA_030765045.1 Tenodera sinensis | reverse complement strand
CACTTTACATGGAAAATTGTTCGAACATTTTGATTTTCTTGAAAATGACTCCAACGATTTTGATTCAAATGTTTGAGATATTTTTATGGCAAATGAAATGTATATCTTGAATTTTCTAACTGTAATCGTGTTTACTCTGGATGACTTTTGAATAACTCGTAAACCGCAAGAAATAGACAAAATCTTACTATACAAAAAATGTAGATCTCGCTAAAACACACGATTTATGCCCAAATAATTTTTTTTTGTTAAATTGAACCATTTCAGAGACATTCCTTGTTATTTGTGCCGGTTTCGGAAAACTTAAAACTTTCGTGAAATGGAACATCGTTGTTCATTTTTTATGTTAAGTGTGCAAAGAGAACGGGATCTCAAAAGTTTAAAAGATTTGGCTTTCGCTCAGAGCCTATTGTATTCTCATATTCCCCTTGTACCTACAAGGAACTAATAAGATAATTTGTGTAAATGTTTATCTCAGCTAACACAAAGAAGATATAGGTATAAGAGATTGTAAGAATGATTAGTACAAGCGTAGAGAAAGTCATGTGAGTGCAACACATCAGATTTTTCACCATTGTGCCCTACATTTTATGAAATGTCCTACATTTTTACTTTCTCTACTACGTATAATGAACTAGAAGTATTGTATTCCACCCAAAAGTTCGATGTTGAGATCTTACCGGAAATGTGTTTTGAGGCCCCCTGAGTTAAAAAAAAAAGAAGCATTTTTAGAAAAAGGCCCGTGTGCGTCTGTGTCGGTCTGTCAGCCCGTGAACAGCATAACTCAAAGACGAAAAGTCGGTTAAAAACCAAAGTTGGTATTTAAGGTTAACAACTTTCAAGGATACGACACAAAGGTTATGCAGAAAATTGCTTCACCCTAAACTACCCTTTACATGGAAAATGTTTCGAAATTTTTTATTTTCTCGAAAATTACTGCAACGATCTTGATTAAAATGCCATGTTATAGATATTTTTATGGGAAATGAAACGTATATCTTGAATTTTTGGATATAGCCCCTGTAGTTGTGTTTACTATGAATGACTTTTGCATAACTGGTAAACCGTAAGAGATTGACAAAGTCTTACTATAGAAAAAATGTAGATCTTGCTAAAATACGCAGTTTATGTCTAAATAAAATTTTTTTGCAGAGATATGCCTTGTTATTTGTGTGAGTTTTGGAGACCTGTCAAATATAACATCGTTATTCTTTTCTTTATATGTTAATCGTGCAAAGAGAACGGATTCTCAAAGCTTAAAAAGATTTGACTGTCGTTCAAAGCCTACTGTATTCTCATATTCCCCTTGCTTCTGCAAGGAAATAAGCAAAGGAATTAAGCAACAAGATAATTTTTGCAAATGTTTGTCTCAAATAACACGAAGATATAGAAATAAGAGTTTGCAAGAATGGTTAGTGCAAGAGTGGAGAAAGTCATGTGAGTGCAGCACATCAGATTTTTTACCACTGTGTCCTACATTTCCATAAAATACTCTGGTATATTCTGCTAACCCTACAACAGAGCCACATTTATTATTTCTGTAATCTTGCAATGTATTCTTCTCAAAACCATTCACCAGCTTCCAAACCTGCTGAAAATCGGAATAAATATAAATACATAAAGGAAGGGAGGGAGGGAGGGAGGAAGGAAGGAAGGGAGGGAGGAAGGAAGGAAGGGAGGGAGGGAGGAAAGAACGAAGGGGAGGGAGGAAGGGGGAGGAAGGAAGGAGGGAAGTAGGGAGGGAGGGAAGGAGGGAATTAGGGAAGGAGGGAAAGTGGGAAGGAGTTAAGGAGGGAAGGAAGGAAGGAATGGACAAATGAATAAATGAATCAATCAATCAAATAAATAAACATAAAGAGAAACAAATACATAAATAAACAAATAAAACATCTTTTACAGCTTTGCAAACACAAACCAAGTCCATCAACATCAAAGCTTGAATTATTTATTCTGGAGCCTTGCGTATCCAAATCGATCTTAACCTGAGATCTCAATGTAGTATTGAATTTAACAAGGAAACCTGGATCGTATTCAGTATGGAATTAGATTCAAATCTATTTCGATTCCACGTGGAAACGTAGTGATAATTAAGCATTCAGGAAAATAAGCTGTTTTAAGAATAATTTAAAGAAGAGATACAGAAAATAAACGATGGTAGGAATAGAAAGTCATGTGAACATATTGCGTAGTAAATGGTTATATTGGTAGCTTAAAGCATTTGCTATGGATAAATCTCATACATGTGCTTGTCGTAACACCTCATACGTGCTAAAAAGAAAGGTGACAAAAATACTGAGAAAACAGATCTGTACATGCGTTGTGACAATAACTTCTGAAAACAAAATACCATCTACTGGCCAGCGCAATGGGCACACCTAGGAGCTCGAAGTGTTATGAAAAGGAGTCTAATTAGCAAATATTTATGAAGACATCCTTACTGAATAGGAGCTCGGGAGTCTGGTTTTTCATGATGTCCTCAAGAAATGCGTTAGTACCCGCATGCTCAGTATAGTGAACTTGCTTACGCAAGAGAGACAATAATGATTTATGCGCATTATTGTGTACATAATCGCCTCGGCTTGCAGTTATTCCATCACACTGGCTGGAACAGTACATCTGTACAACACTGGAGTGGACGATGCCAACTGGAAGACGCCAGGATTTGGAGGGGAGGGTTTGCAGAGAGGGGAAATGGGGGAAACAGAAAAGCATCTCGTCAGCAGGCAGCGACTAACCAGCCGGCAAACTTCGACAGTGCAAGTTTCATTGAGTTAGTGCAGAGGTGTCCGAAGCAGAGCAGATAGGTCATCATGAGTGCACATCGCAAATCTATTACCGATGTCACCAACGACCCCGTGATGAACATGCGTCCACCAAAACTTGGTTGTTGGGAACAGTTCAGATTGTTTTTGTACAACAAAGATGAGGGAACTTTCCTTAACAGGACCTGTCTCAGTTGGGGTAAGTCAATCATAGTATACATACATTTTGCAAATAAACACTCATTTGAAAACGTTTATTTTCATTTGCTAAATAACGGATTGAAATAAATTATATCATCGCAATAAAAATTTATTGGTTAGGACATGCACAATGTGCTAATGTTAAAACGCAGTGTGCACCTGACAAGATTCACAGATAGATATATTAACTGCGTTCTAAATTAGGTTTATTATCTGTTCATACTTGATAGAAATCCGTATCCGCCCCGTTGTTGTGGATGGATGTAACACATAAAAATATCGTAGAAAGGCCAGGGTAACTTTATATTAAACCGAATGAATTCAATGGTTTAAGCACAATATGTCTCATCGGAGTTACTGGGTCTATCCACCGTCCCTTATAAATTGAGAGATCTGCTAGTTTGGCGATCATTGGGTTTTAGGTATACTGTTCGACCACGCATTCCCGTCGCTTCGTAGCTGCGGCGTGAAATGTTCCGCATCCTTAGTAGTCTGGCACATACGGAATGGAGTGTTGTTCCCGTGTATATTACGTATTTACGTGTTTTTGCAATAAAGGAATGATGTGAAACATGTAGCTTGTTGTGTAAAGTTTAGTATGGGGAAAACTTGCAGTCGCTTTACGCGTAGGTTACCACGGATATGTTAGGTTAGGTTAGCTCTGTATAATCAGTTCAAAGAAAAATATGGTGTTCTATATTGCAGTCCAGTGCCCTAAATAAGAGCACCGCAGAGCCCGCGGAGCGGCGGGGGCCCGATCTTTAGGGGCCCGCAGACTGCCTTTAATAGTTTTCTTAAAAAGGACATGTTATATTCAATTCAACCACAGAAAATCTAGGAAGAAGCGGTGGAATACATGCAGTTCACTGATGACATACTGACAACAGAGGTGTACCATGTAAGCATTTCCTACTCTCTTTTGCTTAAATGTGTGAAACAAGCATACCTCCAAGTGCGTATGCTCTCTAAAGCATTCAGAATCACATAGAACATAAATCATTATGTGTTGTTCTAACTAATTGTTCAGTGTTATTGTTTTTGAACGATATCTGAGGTACCGTGAACAAAAGTTCACTTGGGTTAATACTTGAGTTATCTAGAACATTGACAGGTAACGATTTTTTCCACCTATCTGCATTATGCGTTTAGCGAGTGTATATTTACATAAAAATATGGTGCTCTCTAAAAAGCGGTTGCATTTACTGCTAAGTCTCTTCAATATTTGTGAAAAATATTGGAGAGCAAGAGGATTAATGACTTCATTGTCACAAATCCAGCATTAGCTAACAACAAAATATTGTTTATTCAGGAAAAATAATCAATGTTTTGGTAATCAGGGAGTGCTATTTTAACAATTTGCTAGCTTATTTGTTCCAAAAAGAGTTCATCATTAGGTGAGTTTATTTCACTTTCATGCTATTCTATGTGAGTAAATGTGTAATATTTTAATCTCTCCATTTTTAAGTTTTATTAGTAAGTAGGGTCCCAACATTTATTTGCAGGGGACCCCCAAAACCTTGGCTACGCCATTGTTGCAGCCCCCTTTTTTACTTTCTCTACTGGTAAGTAGAAGTATTGTATTCCACTCAAAAATTCGATGTCGAGATTTCACCAGAAATAATGTTTTCAGACTGCCTGAATCAAAAAAAAAAAAAAAAAAAAAAAAAAAAAAAAAACATTTTTAGAAAAATGTCCATGTGTGTCTGTCAGTCTGTGGATAGCGTAACTCAAAAACGAAACGTCAGTTAAAAACCAAAGTTGGTATTTAAGTTTAATGGCTTTCAAGGATGCGACACAAAGATTTTGAAGAAAATAGCCACACCCCAAACCACCTTTACATGGAACATTTTAAAAAAATTCAAGCATTATTATCGTTTGAAAGCATGTTACTTTAACCCTGTGATATTTGAGGTTAGAAATAATGCCTTTATTATGTACGTTGGCAGTACTGCTTTTTGGTGTAATGTCGACTGCTGTTCAGTGTAACGTGGGTCATATATTCTTGGGAACTGCCTATAAGCTGTTTCTCCTACATATCACAGGGTGACCGCCCCCGTAGTGTAGTGGTAGCGCGCCTGCCTCTGTCGCGGGGGACCCAGGTTCGATCCCCGGTACCGGCAAAGCATACTTCCCTGGGAGGGCTAGTCCGGGGTGCACTCAGTCTCGTTAGGTCTCCGAAGGACCAATTGAGGGGCTACTTGGTTGAAAAGTAGCGTCCCCTAGTCGAGGGTAGCTTAGGGTGGAGGAATTTCCTTCAAAACCTTCGTGTCGCATTCTTAAAATACGAACTTTGGTTTTTAACCGACTTTTTGTCTTTGAGTTATGCTGTTCACAGGCTGACAAACAGACACACACGGGCCTTTTTCTAATTTTTTTTTTAGTTCAGGGGGCCTCAAAACATATTTCCGGTGAAATCAGGACATCTAATTTTTGGATGGAGTACTTCCTCTACTTGCTATACGTAGTTGAGAAAGTAAAAAGTCAGTTGAGAGGTGTCCCGTTTTCAGCTTCAGAAAATGTCACATTATCATGGACATATGGAATAATTCCTAAAAATAGCAAACTGCTACATAGCTCTCCACATAAACCAACCCTAATTTGGCACCGACATAAAAATATTTTGATGTGTCGATAATGTCTATAATAATATAACTGCAGTGGTTCACCTAATATTTTACAAATGCTAAGTAGAAACAAGAATAATCTAAGAATAGTTTATTAGAAGGAAATATATATTTGCCAGCATTTAATCTTTATGTAGGTTATACTATGCCAGATCTATGAAAGCCAAAAGCTGCGAACATAACCTATAGGTTAACTCACCAACGAATTGCTTGACGATTTGTGTTGTGAACAGATGATGCGAGCGCCGTGAAGAGTAACACGTAATTAAACCAACTCAGGTATTAAACACGTGTAAATACAAAGCTTTTGTTGCCATGTGATGGAACTTGAAACCAAAGTTGGTAATAATGGAGTGATATAAAAATGTTATCGGATGCACTAGTGCAATAACACTTGCCAACAATGAAAATGTTTCGGGCTCAAAGCTAGCTGATTCTTATGAACTTAATAAATAACCATAAAATGACTGGTTAGCTCTTGTTTTGGCGTTAAAGTAACAGGTCATTGTTTTTATAGTCTACATTTACTGTTCGGGGAAAATGTTATTATTGAAATAGAAACAATATTATGACTACCATTTTCACTCTGCTGGATGGTAACCAGTAGATCCGTGGTTCAAATCCCGGTCATGGCATTCAATTTTGCAGTCTCACTAACCTTTCCAATCTGAAGTTTAGCCTACATATCTACCTGTCTACCTACCTATCTACCTACCTGTCTACCTATCTACCTGTCTAACCTACCTGTCTACCTACCTACCTGTCGACCTACCTACCTGTCTACCTACCTACCTGTCTATCTACCTACCTACCTGTCTACCTACCTACTTGTCTACCTACCTACCTGTCGACCTACCTACCTGTCTACCTACCTACCTGTCTATCTACCTACCTACCTGTCTACCTACCTACTTGTCTACCTACCTGCCTACCTACCTGTCTACCTACCCACCTGTCTACCTACCTACCTGCCTACCTACCTGTCTACCTACCTGCCTACCTACCTGCCTACCTACCTGCCTGTCTACCTTCCTACTTGTCTACCTACCTGTACCTACCTGTCTACCTACCTACCTGCCTGCCTACCTACCTACTTGTCTACCTACCTACCTGTCTACCTACCTGCCTACCTACCTACCTGCCTGTCTACCTACCTACCTACCTGTCTACCTACCTACCTGCCTACCTACCTGTCTACCTACCTACCTGTCTACCTACCTACCTGCCTGTCTACCTACCCACCTACCTGTCTACCTACCTACCTACCTACTTGTCTACCTACCTACCTACCTACCTGTCTACCTACCTACCTACCCACTTGTCTACCTACCTACCTGTCTACCTACCTACCTGCCTGTCTACCTACATACTTGTCTACCTACCTGTCTACCTACCTGCCTACCTACCTGTCTACCTACCTACCCGCCTGTCTACCTACCTACTTGTCTACCTACCTACCCACCTGTCTACCTACCTACCTACCTGTCTACCTACCTACCTGCCTGTCTACCTACCTACCTACCTGCCTACCTACCTGTCTACCTACCTACCTGCCTGTCTACCTACCTACTTGTCTACCTACCTACCTACCTACCTGTCTACCTACCTACCTACCTGTCTACCTACCTACCTACTATTTATTTATGCATTTTCTTCCAATCGACGACTCAACTTTTTTTATTATGCTCTTCACATTTTCATTTGAAAAAGTGTCACGGAGTAACAACCTTTTCCCATTCTAGTGCAATTTTCCCATTTCAAGTCTTATCTTGCATTCGTTTTAGGCTTGAGAAAAATTGAAGTACAAGAGCTCATTAGCGTTTGGCGCTATATCAAGTTTGCGAAAAATCACCATCCCTAGCAGTGGCGGCTCGTTGATTTAACGGATAGCGTGCTGCATGTTCATACAGTGGTAATGTAAACATACTCGCCTGTTTCTGATTATAGTAGTAAATCGGCCCGATGATATTTCATGCAGGCAAACATGTTGATGACCTTGGTGTTGAAGAATTTGATGCTCGAAACTAGATTATTTCCTACAGAGAGCATGGCGAGTTCCGGCAGCATCCAAGTTCTTACGCAGTCCATCGATCATCTGCATGAAGTTTTCACCGAATGGCTAACTTTAATGCAATTTTCCGCATAGCGTTTGGTTGTATAGGATATTAACATGAGACATTAAACAGTGATTTTACAGGACTGTTGACACTAACTAGTAAGTTAATAAGTCCTTAAAATATTCCAGAATTTTAAGATTCTTTTGTCTCGTCGTGCCCCCTTAATGCCAATGCAATTGCACCATACAGCTTAATGCAGTGTATTATTATCGCCAAAATATCACATTTCTTTCGATTTCCTCTTTTTTACTTTAAAAGATTCGCTATTTGCAGAACTGAGCTGCGCACCAATGTGTACTGCACCAAGAGCAAGATCCAGAACGTTGCTCAACTGTTTCCTATTCTTATTTTTCTTTCCTTGACTGTCTGAACAATGGTAATATCAGGGCTAGCCCTTTCAAGTGTTTTAACGTTATTTTTTTCTTATAAGCGTCGTGTACAGAATGAATTCTTTAACAGAGAATCCACTGAATTCATTTCCGCTAGCTTCATTTAACACGGGTGCTTGAGAGGAGAATAACACTGCACACGCGCAAACAAGATGACTAGCGGAACGTGCGTCACCGATAGCAGCACGGTACAGCGGAAATTACTGCGAATGCGAGTAGGTGGGGAAAGGGTGAGGAGGGGTGAACCTGTAACATTGTTATCTTACAACGCTCTTCCGTGCTGCTGTGGACGACGCACGCTGCGTCTGTCCACTACACTACAAGTAATAAATAACTCATATATCTTCAGAGCTCGTTTATAACTAAAGTGTTGTAAAATATTTAAAGTTGATTATTTCTGAGATTGTTTAGCGTGCTGCAGCACGGTAGCACGTGCAGAGGAACCGCCCCTGATCCCTAGCTATGACAAACGTATAGATGGCGTTTGAAAATGATGTCGGCAAATAAAATACTTATGCGGCGGCGACAGAGAATAGCTTTACTGGGGTATATTTACCCGTTCACTTGCAAAACAGCTTGTTTTCGACAAAACTGAAATATATCCCTAGAAAATGGTCAGATACAAAAACGTAAGATACAAAATGTGTTCTAAATAGCGAGATCTATCACTGGTTTAAATTAATATGACTCACCCATGTTGTATATAATAATATAATATAATATAATGTAATGTAATGTAACGTAACGTAACGTAATGTAATATAATATAACATAAGATAACATAATAATATAACATAGTAATATAATAATATAATGTAATATAAAATAATATAATATAAGATCAGATGACATGACATAATATAATATAATATAATATAATGTAATGTAATGTAATGTAATGTAGTGTAGTGTAGTGTAGTGTAGTGTAGTGTAGTGTAGTGTAGTGTAGTGTAGTGTAACGTAACGTAACGTAACGTAACGTAACGTAACGTAACGTAACGTAACATAACATAACATAACATAATATAATACATACAATATTATTATTAATTATTATTAATTATTATTATTAGGTATTATTATTATTAGGAATTATTATTATTATTATTATTATTATTATTATTATTATTATTATTATTATTATTATTATTATTATTATTATTATTATTATTATTATTATTATTATATAGTGTTATATATTATTAGTATTAATATTCCATTGGTTACTTGTAAATTTATCGATTTTGAAAAGAGATTTTGTGTTAATTTGATTCTAAGCTAATCATTTTTATTGTAACAGAAGTCTTCTTTTTAGTTTAATTTTTCTTAACATTTTCGCTGTGTGAACAGCGGTCGCTTTATCGCAAGGCCGCGCACGCGTGTTGCATAGTACCCTTGCACCGCAGGTGCGGCGTGCGTCTGTCTTTCGTGACGGTCCGTGGTCTCGCCACAAATGACTGCACTGCTCACTCACCGAGAAGCGTAAACATTTTTATTTATGACCAGTTTGTATTTGTATTTGCACATATTACTGCATTTGAGCACTTGATGACACTGTCAACATAAGAAGTGTTCTTAAAAATTACTGTGGAAAGATTTGTCACTTGAATAAAAGCCTTATTAATGGACCAATTTTCCTTTTCGTAATTGAAATTTATTTCGTGGAAATTTATTAGGTATTTTAATAGCCTTAATTAGACGATTCTTCAGTATAATTTAAGCGCATAAAGTATTCATTATTTAGTATGTCATGTATCCCTATAAAGAAGTAATTCGATTAGACAAGATTGTTAAATACCGGACGAAATGGACCTGTCAATCATTCAAAGCACAAAGGTTAGCGTTTAATCCCAGCTACTGCAATCAAAAGCGGCTGTAGTAAAGGATGGGGAGGGCCCATGTAAAACAGTGAGTTGGTACGCGTGGATAATGACGGGGTTACATTAGACTACAATTGCATTGAGTTTGATTTTTGAAAAAGCGAAAGGAAACGAAATAAATATATACTGAAATAAATTGATACATTTATGATATAAATAGCTACAGATACCTTTATATAATCTGAAAATAATAAAACACGTTGTTAACAACATTCTACAACTTTGACTAACCATTTTTATTGTCAAATGGCAACACTGTGCATTAGTTAGAAAACAGCATTAATACAATGCGAGTCATTCTTTTATAAACATATTCGACATGGCAAGCCTAAGATAAGGTTTTTCCAAAAGGATGCTAAGTAGGAAATTATACTTTTTTTCGCTTCAGTAGATTTCAAAGTAAGAGTTGATATCTCGTATCAGTTGTATTATTAATTAAAAGTGCATTGGTAGCAAACCGTTTTATTTTCTCTACTACGAATCGTAAGTAGGGGAAGTACTGCATTCGATCCAAAATTTCGATGTCTAAGTTTCACTGGAAATATTTCTTTTGAGGCCTCCTCAATCCAAAAGTGCTTGTGTGTGTATGTGTGTGTGTGTGTGTGTGTGTGTGTGTGTGTGTGTGTGTGTGTGTGTGTGTGTGTGTGTGTGTGTGTGTGTGTGTGTGTGTGTGTGTGTCTGTAAACAGCATAACTCAAAAAGAAAAGTCGGTTAAAAACTAAAGCTGGTATTTAAGTTTAATGTCTTTCAAGCACGGACACGAAGATTTTGAAGAAAATTTATCCCCATAAACTACCCTTTAAATGGAATTTTTTTTGGAAAATTTCGATTTTCTCAAAAATAGCTGTAAAGATTTTGATTAAAATGTCATATGTTTATGACTTTTATGTTAAATGAAATGTAAATATTGATTTTTCTGGCTATAGCCCATGCAATCCTGTTTACTTTTGATGACTTTTGTATAGCTGGCAAGCTATAAGAGATGGACCAAATCTTACTGCACAAAAAATGTAGAACTCGTTAAAACACACACGTTATATCCAAATGCATTTTTTGTGGAGTGAACCACTTCGGAGATATTCCTTGTTATTTGTGTGAGTTTTGCAATACTTAAAGTGTTTTTCAATTGGAAGGTTGTTATTCACATTTTTATCTCTTGGCTGTGTGAAGAGAACGGAATTTCAAAGCCTTTATATAGCGAACAGCTTTAAAAGAGTTCACTGTCACTCAACGCCTACTATATTCCTATATTGCACTTGCACCTACAAGAAAATTAGCAAATGAGGAAAGCCCACAATGTTCAGATGCATCAGTCGTTGTTCTTGTTATTTCTGACATTACCAGTCAGTGACGTAATGAGTTCTGGGAACGGAAGTCTCTTATGTGTTGGCGATAGAGCCGAAAATTCCTGGAGAAATTAGCTTCGCGATAACGGTTCACTTTAGAAAAAAACAATACGCTGATTTCCGGAGAACCGGAGTACAGAAATAATCATAGCAGCGGGAAATCCGTCTTCACCATATTCGCCCCACCTAAACAAAAAACAAACAGCAGCTTCGTAGTAGGATTGTCATCTTTATGTCTTCTGCAATATGTTCACTTTTTGGGCTCCCCCACGGCGCAACAGCAGGGCTAGAAAGTTAAGACGTACAAAATAATTTTTCACACTTTATGGTCACCGATGACGAAATTCCGAGAATAGCACAATTATCGCAGCATTTCTTTTCTAGGAATTCTATTTGATTGTTCTACTGATACGTTACAAATAATAATAATAATAATAATAATAATAATAATAATAATAATAATAATAATAATAATAATAATAATAATAATAATAATAATAATAATAATAATAATAATAATAATAATAATAATAATAATAATAATAATAATGATAATGATGATAATAAACCTACCGCCCCCGTAGCGAAGTGATAGCACCTGCCTCTGGCGTGGAGTACCCGGGTTCGATCCCCGGTACTGGCTTGGGATTTTTCCACCACTGGAGGCCTGGTACGAGATGCACCTAGCCTCGTTAGGTCTCTGAGGAGCCAATTGACTAACTGTCCTGATAGAAAGGTAGCGTCCCTGAAAGGTCAAATGGTCGCCAGACCCCCCGCCACCCCCACCTTGCGCTCCTCCGTGGCCTTGGCTGCGACTGGAGGGAGCAGCGGCCGGGCGATGAGAGGTACCCTCTCCATAGAGAAAACGCCCTAGGGATGATAATGAAGATGATCATAATAATAATAATAATAATAATAATAATAATAATAATAATAATAATAATAATAATAATAATAATAATAATAATAATAATAATAATAATAATAATAATAATAATAATAATAATAATAATAATAATAATAATAATGTCAATAACTGCAAAATATTTTTTTAAAACTAGATTACACAATCGGGCCGACCTCGGGCTTGGTTGAGGCCGCGCCGGGACAGACCGAAGCAAAGATTGTCGGCCCGTGCAGATCTTTTATCACAGGCGTCATGAGTGAGGTGCAGTACAGGAGGGTGGGATGTAGTCAGTGACCCCATCCATTCCAGCCAATTTAAATGGTCTTCGCAACTAGGAACCGCTAGTTTTCAATTGGGCCCTTAGGAACCTAACCCTGGACCAGGTGCCCAGCGGAAAAAATTCCGCACGCGGGTACCGGGAATTGAACCCAGATCTTCCGCTTGGTAGCGCTGAGGAGACGACTACATAAAGGCAAATTCAGAGATGAAATTTTATAAAATGTTTCTTCTTTTAATATCGGTAATTTTAAAGCCACAAATGACTAATCAGTTCTTGAACTTTCAACGCGTGTGCAGTTCGGCCACCTCCTCTGAGGAACCCTTATAATCGTTTTACAACAGGTGTCCATCATCCTGAGTCCTTTCTGCAGAGTTGCAACATCTTATCAGGTTGTGAAACAGGAAAATAAAAGACTAGAATTCAGAATTTTGGCAACAGACTCCAGGTGGGGTCAACATGCAACTGTCACTTCCTTAAAATCTGGGTCGCTATTAGTGTTCAGGGACAGGGATAGAAGTTTGCCTTTTTTGAAGCGTGGAGATGGATTTATGACAGTCATTAGTTGTGGGTAGCGCACATTTCCTTTGTGTAGCAACTGCACATGCGTTGGCTAAACAGGATCTAAAGCACCGCAATGAACTTTAAACTACATTTCTTCCTCAGTCCCTTCTTTTTAACATTTTCCACTATTCAGAGCGGTTCTCGGACCACAACTTATAGCTTAAGAGCTTGAAATTTGGAGGATAGCTTCAGTCATAACGTATTTAAAATTGTTGTACGCTAGTTAAAAAAAAATTATATAATAGTTCAGTTGAGATGTATTACTTTCCACAACTCGAAAAATTCAGTAACATGTATACAACTTGTTTGGAAGTTACGAAGTGCCTAAGCAATTTCTATAAATTTGTATATTAAGGTTAAGTTAAAATTTTGGGATCGATACGGTCGATCGATGCATGTTTTATAACTTTTTATTTTTTATGAAGTTGTTGGTTTAAGATGATGCTTGTTCTTCAGTATACATTCTTTCTGAACCAATCCGGCCCAGACCAGGGCTTTTAAGTGTGCTTAGAAGCGACAGCTCCATATCAGTAGATTTACTGGCGTGTAAAATAATTCCTGCGGGACGAAATTCCGGCACACCGGCGACGCTGATGTGATCCTAGCAATTGACAGCGTTGTTAAACAACAAAATAATTTAATTTAATTTGTGAACCAATGAATAAGGCAATCACAAAATGTATATTGGAAACTTAAGATAATAAGTTTAAGATTATTTGTATGTAAGTTTGCATACAAACCAGAGCAAAACTGAAATTTACGGAGCAAATTTTGTGCGCAAATATGTAAAACGGAAAAATACACCAGAAAGAGGAGGTGGGTGGGTCTGTTGGGGTTAAAAGGGAGCGCACAGGTGAACGTGTCGCTAGAACTGTGCATGTAAAATAAGACGCCACTGAATGACCTCTTTGCTATGCATACTCCATCTATGAAGGTCAGTAGAATGCCTCCCAAAGCTGCAGTGACAGCATACTGTCTTCTCACCACCTCATGGTCTAAGGAGAATGAGGGGCAGGGGAGAGACATTCCACGCAGTGTAGCCTTACCTTTGTGAACATCCACGTAATCGTTGTTCTGCTAGTTATGTTGCCAACTTACCTCCAATATTATTCGAGCTATGTTCACTCACTGCTAATTTCTCTTAGTTTCAGTTGTAAAATCGTACTTGTTACTAGTTTTATGTCGGAAGAAAATTTAAAGGTAATGTAGAAGCAGATAATCCTCCACCTAGGAGTGTTGTGAAATCTGTTATGTTAATGTGGCTGTAGAACAAAGGGTTTCAGAGTGACAGTTCTATGTGTAAAACAGATCTTTATAGGATGCCTTAATCAAACAAACCTAAAGAGGCTCTTAAAGGTATTACTGCTCTTCTTCTATTACTTTTATTACCTGTACTTGCAGGAGCAATTACTATACTATTAACTGACCGAAATTTTAATATTTCATTTTTTGATCCTGCAGGAGGGAATGAGAAGTTATTAGACTGGATTCCTCCTCAATTTTTACAACGTTATTACTGCTTATTTTGGTTTTATTGGGTCACACTGTGATTTACTTGCCCCCAAACACCACGTAAGACCGAAACATATTGGCAGTGTTTTTTAAAACTCTAGAAAAGGCAGAAAATGATCGCTGGGAAAAAGACAAGAGTAGTTGAAAACATTGTTTACGCTTTATAAGCTAAATACACTGCATGGACTGGAAATAACATTTAAATTGTGCTATTTTGAGCGATTTGTTTGCTTTAATCGGGCATGAATACGGATTCCAAGTTTGGCAACATTATAGTAAACTCGATTAAAAGCAGACCTGCTGCTCGCGATGTCATTGTTTATCAGGAATTGTTTACTGATGTAGTCGCTGGCTGCATTCCTGCCAGGGACCTACAGGAGTCCAGGAGTCCAGGAGTGAGTACTAGTCGTCTGGGTTAACCCAGGCGGATGGTAAGGTGGCCACGGTACCTATCCGTTTAAATACGGATTTACCCGTGTGGTGGTATAGGTTGGTATATGTAGCAGGCTTTTTGTCTTTGTAATGTCTGATGGTGCAGGGTGGGTTCCTGTATTGTCACTGGCGGCGGGATCTGTCGCATCTTGGATGTCTAGCCATCCAAGCGACCATTTCCCTACTGATTACTTCGTCAGCCATGGCCGACGAGCAATGCAGTGCCAGTGACAGGAAACCGAGGGGAATAGGTGATAGGTGTGGAGGATGATGAAGGCAAAGCGGTACCTACCAGCCAAGGGCGTTCTTGGGTAGACGGTAGCTCTGTCTCCGCCTAGGGAGGCGATGGTCATATTGCCCCAGGCTGTTCACCAGCTGGTTTGGGTGAGGTATGAGTTTGTCATACATTGTGCGAGTCCTGTCCCGCACTACGTCCACAATGTATGGGATGCCGGAATGAGTGTGAAGGATGTGTGATGGAAACCTACGGTCGGTACCGTAGATCATCCTAAGCGCCCTGTTCTGCACGGTCTGCAGCCTGCGGATGGTGGAACGAGCCACCTTACCCCAGACCTCGCACCCGTACAGGATCAGGGGCGGGACGATCGCACGGTACAAGCGTAGTTTCAGGTATGTGGGCATGGTTGATTGGAGTATGGGATATAGCTGTCTCAGGGCGCCATGTCCCTGACCGACCTTTGTTCTGACATGTGGAGTGAAGGTTAGACCACGGTCAAGTAGTACCCCCAGGTATTTGGCAGAGTTAACCCAAGGGATTCTTCTCCGCCGCATTGTCAGGGATACACCCGGCCGCCAGTTTCGAACTTTGCCCAATAGTAGAGCCTGGCTCTTCTGCGGGCTAATGGCCATTCTCCACTGTTCACTCCACCTGCCGATAGCGTCGAGCTGTCGCTGTAGTGGAGGGAAACAGTACCGAACATTTTTGTTCTGTGCCAGTATGAGGACATCGTCAGCATACTGGCACATAACAGTATGCGGTTCCACGGGTAGGTCAGACATGTAGGCAGCAAAGAGCAACGGCGATAGCACGCTACCCTCCGGAACTCCAGCCGCTATGGGTCTGACCGAGGACAACTTCCCCTCCACCCGCACCCGAAAAGAGCGATCCCGAAGGAAGCTACCAATCAGGGTGAGGTAGGGGGGAGGGATTTCAGCCTCTCTGAGTTTGTACAGTAACCCCTGGTGCCATGTGGTTGCAAAGGCTTTTTCTACATCCAGAAGCACCGCGACTGTTTTGAAATTTTCCTGGAAACCCAGGGCAACCTTCTCAATCAGCCGCAGCAGCTGTAGTGTAGTGGAATGTCCATGACGGAAACCGAACTGATGATCCGGGATAAGTTGCCTTTCCTCGAAGAGAGGAGTGAGGCGGGATAGGAATAATCGTTCAAAGATTTTTGAAACGATGGGTAATAGGCTTATGGAACGGTAATTGGAAGGGAAAACCGGGTCCTTGCCGGGCTTCAAAATGCAGACCACCCTCGCCTCCTTCCAACAAGTAGGAAAGTGACGAAGCTGCAGACATGCATTATAAATCCTCGTCAGACCTACAGCTAGTGAACAAACTATAAATGCGAGTGTATTATCGTGCTGTTAATAGAAACCTATCAGATAACACACTGATTATTCTCGGAAGTCGGAAGCCGCCGACGTTTCACATTGCACCAGTGAGCGCGTCACCATAGTCAATGAATGCACAGAAATCACAACTGACAGATGTTTACTCCACGTGGAGTAAAATACAGCGTTGCAACGTCTTCGCTGTTTTCTCTCTTTCATGTATGGTAGCCGCAAAATTTAAAGACTATTGACTATTACTATTCTGTTTCCTGTTGTACAAATAAATTTTGTGGGTGCAAATGATATTTCTATCACCAGCTGTACAGCCTGATTTTACAGCTTAATTACACAATACTTCAAGGCGTGGTAAGCCTATGATTGGATTTTGTATAATAATACAATTTATATTATTATGTATAGTTTACAGAAGTCAGTGACAACTATACTTTTAAAATTTCGACAAATAAAACAAAAACAATGGGGATCCAAGGTAAATATACTGTTAGAACCAAAATTGTAATTAATAATATTATATTAGAGCAAGTCATGGGTTTTAAATATTTAGGAGCATATGTCAGCTATAAATCTGAAAATGATTTCAAAAATAAATTACCTATGTTCCAACAAATATGCGGTACACTAAATAGAAGCCTTGAAACAAAAACCAGAAAAGAAACACGCATGAAGTTTTGATAAGGTAATGTCCGTGCCTACTTTTCTTTATGACTCCGAAGCATGGACGTTGACAAAAGCTGACATAAACAAGATACAGGCTGGCGAAGTGAGATTCCTAAGAACAGTAAAAGGGTGCACACTTTAGATAAAATTCCAAATGAAAATATAAGGGAATAACTAGAAATAAACTCTTTGGCAGACAGAATTATCAATTACAGGAATGAATGGAGAGAGCATATTAACAGAATGCCTAGAGAAAGGAGAACATGGAAACTATAGACCAGGGGAAGACAGGTAACGCTGCTGTGACGTCAGCCCACTTAGCTCACTTGATCCCAGCGAAAGCAAGTTGAACGTATGACGTCACAGCGGGCAAGAGGAAATGGCATACGGGACATCGTAATTTTAATGCTGACTGTTTCAATTACGGAATACTCATAGATTATAAATAATTACATTTCTACTCTCTTACAGATGACGATATCGTTACAGAACTAACCTCTCTGAACTTACCAGTAATAAAAGTTACCAGGCTTTTCTATAAAGATCGACAACCTATGCCACTGTGTGCCGTAGAATTAGAAAGCAATGAGCAGGGTAAGAAGATCTTCGTAGTCAAACATATTTACCATGCCATAATTAAAGTCGAGTACCGCAAGAAGCCCGCGAATATCCCACAATGCACACGATGCCAACGCTACGGGCATACTAAGAACTTCTGTTGACTCACACCTCGATGTGTAAAATGCCCCTCAAATCGCCACTTTTCTGAATGCACAAAAGACAAAGACACTCAGCCCTCCTGCGTGAATTGTGGAGAAGCACATTCGGCAGATTTCAAAGGTTGTCGTTATTACCTAGATTTGAAAAAGAAAGCCGATGCAAGGGTGGTTCAGCCTGCAATAACACCATCTTCTCAGCTAAACATGGAAAATTTTCCGAGGTTGTCACCAAACTCGCCCTCTCCAACTCCTGAAACTCCACAATGGCCACGCTCTGCTGTTTCGGAAGAAAAAAGTCCTAGGCAGCTAACTCAGCAGACATCAACACAGAATTCTTCTTCTCCTTCTTCTTGCTCCTCCGATGGAACCGAAAACCTAATTCAGCTAGCCATAATTTCCTCACACCATTCCTGCCATCGATAAAGTCCTTTTTACTAAAGCTCTTCACAAGTTTGTTTGCTAATGGCCACTAAAAACCAAAAAACATTCTCACAACTAATCATACTAAATTGGAACGCCAATGGAGTCAAAGCAAAGCGAGAAGCCTTCTTGGAATTCATCTCCAGACACAATGTTGCAGTAGCTTGTATCACAGAAATGCATTTATTACACAAAGAAAAGTTTTCTATACCTGGCTACGCAGTGTATAGATACGATCGCAATGCTCCAGTCGCTTCAGGTGGAGTGGCTATAATTATTCGAAAAGACATACCTCACCACTCAGTTTCATTACCTCAATTAACCAGCATCGAAGCCTGCGCAATTCAAATATTCACACACAATTCTTCTAAAACTACAATAATTTCTGCATACAAACCGCCAGGACCCAATCTAAATGACCAGGTTATTAATACGTTATTTTCTGACACAGCACCGACTTTCCTAGCAGGAGATCTAAATAGCAAGCATCAAACATGGGGATGCCGCGTAACAACTCCAAATGGAAGACGTTTATTAACTGCAGCCGATCACAACGCAGTTAACATTGCAGCTCCGTCAGACCCCACATTCTATAGACCAAATGTAACAACAGATATATTAGACATCGCACTCTACAAAAATATATCAAGCACTCCCACTACGGCTGTTCTGCCTGAAATGGACTCAGATCACTGCCCAGTCTTAATCTCGTTCGATGACATTCCAATTCTACAACCGCAACACACAAAGAAACTCAACAAAGGTTTCATAAACTGGGAGACTTTTCAGCACGTAATGGATGACCAGTTAAGAATTACACAGAATTTGAGAACCCCCAGTGATGCCGATGCAGCAATTCTCAGATTCACAAAATCCGTAACTTCCTCTATAGACAAAGCCACAGCTCCAGCGAGACATCAACACAGAAAATCTTACCATGAATCTTTGCCCCCAAGCATCAGAAACCTCCTGAAAGAAAAGCACAAAACTCGTCGACTTTGGCAAAAGCACAGAGAAACTTGGCAACTTCGTCGCTTGAATCAACTCGCAAGAGAAGTGAAGAAACGAATGGATGAAAATCGGTATTCAACTTACCAACGGCATCTCTCCAGTATTTCACCGAAAGACTCATCATTGTGGAAAGAGACTAAAAGAGTACTAAAAGAGCCGACGATTATTACGCCCCTAGAGCAAGATGGAAAACACATCTCCGACTGTGAGAAAAGCGAACTATTTGCAGATACTCTACAAAATTTGTTTAGATCTAATCCAGGAAGCAACGTAGAATTCAACCACGAAATTGAACAGTTTACTGGTTCTTACGCCACAGTACCACTACCCATTGACTTCACTTCACCCAAAGAAATTCTTTTTATCATCCAGCAACTTCCCGCAAGAAAATCGCCTGGGCATGATCTCATACCAAACTTTGTATAAAAAAAACATTTGAGTCGCAAAGCACTTGCTATCCTAGCTTCGTTGTTCAACAGTTTTATGCGAATGGGTTATTTCCCAAGAATCTGGAAACACGGCATAGTTATTGTTATTCATAAACGTGGAAAAAGTCCTTCCAATCCAACAAATTATCGTCCAATAAGTCTGCTGCCAACTCTGTCCAAGGTGTATGAAAAGATTATACTGAAACGTTTAGGAAAATTTCTAGAACAAGTGTCACTATTACCTCCCTTTCAATTTGGTTTCCGTCGCAAACATTCAACTACTCATCAAATTCTCCGAATTACAGAGCAAATAGCAGAAGGCTTCGAGAAGAAAGAACACATTGCTGTCGCATTCCTTGACTTCACTCAGGCATTTGACAGAGTTTGGCATCAGGGTCTACTATACAAACTGTTTCTCTATGGCACTCCAGACTACCTCTACAAAATAATATCTTCCTTTCTATCATACCGTACCTTTTCAGTTCGAATAGGTAACAGTCATTCTTCTACCAGACCTGTAACAGCAGGTGTTCCACAAGGTTCAATATTGGGTCCAATTCTGTTCAACTTGTTCACTTCTGACATACCTACAACGCCCACAGCTCAAATAGCAATGTATGCCGATGATACTGCCATCTATGCAACCCATCGTAATTTACACACCGCTAGAAATCGCCTTGAAGAGGCCTTAAACTTAATCATACCCTGGCTTGACAACTGGCGCATTTTTCTCAACCATGACAAATGTGAAGCAATGGTGTTTACATTATGCAGACCGGAATACCCACCAAGAGTAACGATAGCAACAAATTCTATACCCTGGAAAAGTGACAGAGAAACGGTGAAGTACCTTGGTGTACTGTTTGATAGAAAACTCACGTGGAAGCCACATATAAGTAACAAACTCAAACTTGCCCAAATAAGACCGACAAAACTTTATCCACTTCTCAACAAAAGATCTTCGCTTAAGTTAAAAAACTGCATACTACTCTACACAACTCTTTTAAGGCCGCTTTTACTATATGCCTGTCCAATTTGGGGAGGAGCCAGTGCTACAGAAATTAAACGCATCCAAACGTTTCAAAACAAAATCTTACGTATCTCAACTAATGCGCCA
Source organism: Tenodera sinensis (assembly GCA_030765045.1). Lineage (NCBI taxonomy): Eukaryota > Metazoa > Arthropoda > Insecta > Mantodea > Mantidae > Tenodera > Tenodera sinensis. The sequence continues at coordinate 178,464,155 of CM060963.1, read as the reverse complement.
TGGTTTGTCAGAAACAATCAACTACACAGAGAAACTGTAATCAGCACCATTCAACAGTCAATTTCTTCACAAGCCGAACAGTTTTACAGCAATCTAAAGAACGTTCCTGGATCTATTCACTACTCTCTTGGCAGAAAATCCAACTTTCCAGCACGCATCAAGAGTCGTCTACCACTGGACCAGTTATCACAGCAAGATCTGATTTAATTTCAACTAATACTGTCAGTGTGGGGCCCAATGGGGTTTACCTCATTTCAATGCTACCTATTATATTTTATGTATTGTTATGTGTATTTCAACAATGGTCTGTAGAGCGCACATGCGCTGATCGATCAATCAATAAAAAAATTACATTTCGGTTTTATGCCGTATATATAGAGCTAGAGCACAGCTGTGCAGAACAATTGATTCAAAATCCTGAAGCATATTGTCAGATCATAATCTAACATGCAGTCTTCGGTTACAAATGTGCCGTACATTACACCCTAACATTCACAAACTAGTTAAAGAAAAGTGAAACGGCAAATATCGGAAAATGTGCAGCTAATTGATTCAACTGCGGTAGACATCCTCAGTGGCGTTGTCGAAGTCTCCTCGTGGAAGGTATCACTGCGACTGATGTTTCTACATCTTGAAGCCTGGTCTCAAACTAGTGTGAAACACGGGGAACTGAACACATGCGCCGCTGATCTAGGCAGCATAGCAATACACCGCTCTCGCCTGACTTCACACGAACGTACAAGCTGGCTCTTCGTTTAAATACGTCACATGGCCCGAAGTTGTCTTCCCCAACTATAGGCCTATGGGAAAGACATCCGGAAAGACCAAGAAAACGATGGTCAGACTTTTGAAGCCCAAAGAGGCAGTATTGCCTAACCTTTGGAGTGAAGATGATGTGATTTATTATTGTTGTTGTTGTTGCTGCTGCTGTTGTTGTTATTGTTGTTGTTATTGTTATTATTGTTGTTATTAGCTATTATTATTGTTATTAGCTATTATTATTGTTATTAGCTATTATTATTGTTATTAGCTATTATTATTGTTATTAGCTATTATTATTGTTATTAGCTATTATTATTATTGTTATTATTATTATTATTATTATTATTATTATTATTATTATTATTATTATTATTAAACTTAAGTGCCAGATCGTAGAAGATTTTGTGCGAAGAGCTAAAGCTTCCTTCAAAAATCTCTGTTTCTTTAACACATGAAAGAAGCTAGGAGGGTGTGAAATCTGCTATGATATTGTGGTTGCAGAACAAAGGGTTTCAGAGTAACAGTTCCAGGTGTAAAACAATTTTTACAGGATGACTGAAACAAACCTAAAGAGATTTCTAAAGCGGACGCATTTAGAGTTTCATTGGGCCACACTGTTTGCTTGTCCCCGCACGTGTGTGATCTCAATCCCATAGAAGTAGCTTGGGGCAAGGCAAAACGAGTAGTTAAATGTAACAGGTGACTTTTCCTTACAGGAATTGCGCGATATAACGCTCCAGGGTATATCGCTTGAGACCGAAACAGACTGAAAGGATTTCTAAACACATAGAAAAGGTAGAAAATGATCAGTGGGAGAAAGACGGAGTAGTTGAAAGTATCGTTTACGTTTTATAAGCGAAGTGTATTGCATGAACTAAAAATAACACTTTAGCTCCACTATTTTGAACCTCCTTGCTTTTCATCTGGCGTGAACACACATTCCAAGGTTGTCAACGTTATCGTAAGTGCGATTAGAGGCACGACTCCTGCTTCCCATATCTCTTGCAATTGTTTACTGAAGTACTGGCTCGCTGAATTCCTCCCAAGAACCATGAGCTGGTGAACAAACTGATGTGCATTCTTATGGCATCTGACTGAAAACCGCACAGTTGCCTAAGTGGGGATGCAAGGAGTTGGAATTTGCAATGGTCTCCTGCAATTGTTTACTGAAGTACTGGCTCGCTGCGTTCCTCCCAAGAACCATGAGCTGGTGAACAAACTGTAGATGTGCATTCTTATGGCATCTGACTGAAAACCGCACAGTTGCCTAAGTGGGGATGCAAGGAGTTGCAATTTGCAATGGACCTGCCTGTAGCTGATTCTCTTTAGAGATTCTAGACTTTACTTATTTTAGGGGCACGTTCGGTTTGTTTCCTCACTTGGTTGAGAGGAATAAGAGGTTCATTGTGAAGGAGCATATTCGAAGAATTCCTTAAGCGAACAATTATTCCGTAGCTTGACTGTGGAATGTAACACACCGATCGGAAGTTGATCTTTCTCTTGGAAATGAACCTTAAGTCGGCATGCACCTTTATCAACTCTTGCTTCCATAACTACGTATTTAACAAAGTAGGCTAACAGCATACACGGATCTGACCGCCAGAGCAACGTTGGTTTCTCGCAAACAACTGGCGATCAGTGTTGCCAACGTGGAGAGTGAAAACGCACCGAATCCTGTCTTTAAAAGTATCAGCAAAGCACTAGAATTAATAAGCACGGTAAAAATTCGATAACTCTTCCGCTATACAAAGTATTTTGACAAAGTAGGAAATCTATTTGTATAAAAACTGTATGACGTTTGAAACCTCCAAGGTGAAACAATTAAAATGGCCCCTCACCTCTGACCAAACAATCTCGGGGAGCCCCAGCCGTGCGTGGTAGGCACATCACAAACGTGTCATATTTGGTCACGTGAGTGCAAGTGATCGAATATATTCTAACTTAGGAAAGCACGGCCGGGCATGTAATGGTTATATGTAGTTAACGTTTCTAACCAATACATGTGGGGGACGGCCATTAAGGATTTCTATAAACACTGATTAGCCATTGTTTTCACTTGCTTGTCGTATCAATTGAAATTATTTATTTGATAACTTCAGATTTTCGCCATGGCTCTAACTACTAAAATTGGCACCAGACACGTTTAAAAATCACCAGATTTGGTGCCACTAGTACTAAATTGGCAACCCTGCTAGAGATAACTGACCTGAGGAGTGCATGATTCATCAGTTTAACCAATGTGGCAATCTTTGTTTACGTTTCTATAGTAGCGTCCTTCCTCTCTTACACTTATCCCCCTTGCTTGATATCTGTCATGTATCTTCTTTTAAAAATCAAACTTTAAAAGCCTTACACATTGAAACAGTACTGCCTAGTGGATTATAGATATAGAACTGTAAGTTAATGAACCAGTATTTTTTAAGAGAAGTTGAAATTGGATTTTTGGGCAAAAAATTTTGTTTCACTTTGAGGAAAGGACTTTGTCGAAGTTAAGTTGGTCGATTTTGTCGACTTAAGTTGGTCAGAAAACGATGGATCATTTATGAGGATATTTTTATTGTCCATTACTATTTTTTATTGTTATTTATTAGGTGTGATGAAAGTTGGTTGGCTGACATGTTCAAAATGGGTGAAATGTGACGCGCTGAATTTCGTCAAGCAGAGCAGTGGTCACTAAACCTAGATAGCGAGAGGAAAAGGAAATTTTATTGGCGTTCTGATAAAAAAGATAACGGTGGGAAATCCACGTCCGCTTATAGTGGGATGTCTAAGCGTGTACCGTTTTCTGAACCAAACGAGTGGGAATAAAAATAAATTCACTGGTAACCGTTATCGAACTGTTCAGTACTAAGAAGTAAGATGTTATTTCTCAATTGAAAACGAACTAAGAGCATTCAAGGCTTGTTATCCATACTCGTAACCAGGACACGGATGTTTATGACCTAAAATGTTAGAAATGTGCAAGCATTTATGACAGAAACAAATTAGAAAATATGACCTAAACTTTTTTGGGTCTATTTTCGAAATCTTCAAAATTTTAATGATGTTTGAATTAGCATTATTTGAAAATTTACTTTAAAAATCGAGCACACTTAATAATAATAATAATAATAATAATAATAATAATAATAATAATAATAATAATAATAATAATAATAATAATAATAATAATAATAATAATAATAATAATAATAATAATAATAATAATAATAATAATAATAATAATAATAATAGTAATAATAATAATAATAGTAATAATAATAATAATAATAATTTTATTCTTACATTTTTACTTTCTCTACTACGTAAACTAAAGTAGAGGAAGTATTGTATTCCGCCCAAAAATTCGATGTCCAGATTTCACCGGAAATATGTTTTGAAGCCCCTCGAATAAAAAAGAAAATTTTTAGAAAAAATAAAGGTCCGTGTCTGTCAGTCTGTGGACAGCATAACTCAAAAATGAAAAGTCGGTATTTAAGTTTAATGTCTTTCAAGGATGCGACACGAAGATTTTGAAGCAAATAGCCCCACCCTAAACTACCCTTTACATGGAAAATGTTTGGAAAATTTTGGTTTTCTTAAAAACGGCTCTAACGATTTTGATTAAAATGCCAGGGTCTACACGGGCCGTAGCCAGAAAATTCAAGATATACATTTCATTTGCCATAAAAATATCTCAAACATACGGCGTAGTAGAGAAAGTAAGTGAAGCAACACAAATCTAAAGGTTTTAACAAATCTTAGAGATAAATTTCAGTTTATCTTAATATCTGCAGAAAGTTCTTGAATTCCAACGCAGATTTTTATGTGAAACTGCAGTCTGCTTTGGAATTCAAGAACTTTCTGCAGATATTAAGATAAGTGAAACTTAGTGTCTGTAAGATTTGTTAAAACCTTTAGCGGAAATATCCTAACGTTGTATGGCCCATCAGAACTGCAGAATTTTAATCACTTAGATAAAATCGTGCTTCCATGGAAAAAACCACAAAGAAAAACTATGACATTTCATAAACATCCGGGCCCTGCTCATTGCTAAGTTCCCCAGTGTGCGTCACTTTTGCTATAGTCTTCATCATCTTCGTCTCGGATGAATCAGCTGTGGGTAAGTGTGAGAATAGACCAGTAAAGTTGGCTGTTAAATTTAATGAAGGCTAATAAATGAGCTATATGGAGCGAGTTGCCGACTGTTTAAGGATTAAACTTTCTGAATCCCGGAACTAGAAGTTGTAATTATATTATATCTACTAACCTCTGAAATATCAACATGTCTTCCACCCTAAATTATCTTTTACATGGGAAATTTTTCGAAGATTGTGGTTTCCTCAAAAATGGGTCTAATGATTTTGATTAAAATGCCATATGTTTGAGATTTTTTTATGACAAATGAAATGTATATTTTGAATTTTCTTGCTATAGCCTGTGTAGTCCTGTTTACTCTTGATGACTTTTGCATAAATGATAAACCGTAAGAGATTGACCAAATCTTACTGTACAAAACATGCAGATCTTGTTAAAACACGATATTTATGTGAATATTTTTTTGTGAAATGAACCATTTCCTTGTTATTTTTCAGAATTTTGCAGTACTTTGGACTGTTCCCAAATGGGAGGTCCTTATTAATTTTTTTATATCTGCCAAAGAGAACGAATTTCAGTTATCATAACGCGACCAGCCATAAAACAGTTGACTATCGCTTAAAGTCAACTTGCAACTAGAAGAAGATTAGCAATAGGATACTTTGTACAAATGTTTATCTCGATTAACATGAAGTAGAAAGAGAAATAAGTGTTTGTAAGAATAGTTTGTGTAAGAGTAGAGAAAGTCATTTAAGTCCAACAAATCAGATTTTTTTAGTTAACATACCTACTTATAATTGCCACCCAGTTTTTACTAACATGTTAAACTGATGTTAAGATTAATGTTTTTCTTCATAATTAATCACTTTGTTATCGTAATACCAAATGGTCCTTGGACCTACGATTAATGGTATCGCTCCTTAAGTTTTAATTTGAGCTTAGTAATCAAATCCCTCAAGTGTAATTAGTTTAAGAAAAATACTGTTATAAATCTATAAAAAAATCTATAAAAATCTAAATTCACAATAGAAATTGAAAATCAGGGTTCTCTTCCATTTTTGGACATCTGAATTTATAAAAAACAAGATGGTACATTAGGGCACAGTGTCTACAGAAAAGTCACACATACAGATGGCTATCTTGATGTGCGTAGTCATCACCATGGGATACAGAAGAAAACCGTCTCACTCTTGTTTCATCGAACTTATGAAGTTACTGGCAAAGACCACTTATCCTACGAAATAAATTATTTGATGAACACCTTTAAAAATAATTGTTACACAAATATAACATTCATCACGCACGCCGGAGAGCTAAGAATAAACACAAACCGCTCCACAGACTATCACAACACAGAGGAAGATGGAAAATCTAAAGGAACGGCATTTATCTCTTTGTACAGTACAGTCTCCAATAAAATTGCGCGGAATAGAAAAAAAATTCTGATGTGTTGCACAAACTTGCAAACTCTTACATCTATATCTTCTTCGTGTTACACGAGATAAACATTTACAGAAATTATCTTATTGCTTATTTCCTCGTAGGTACAAGGAGAAGATTAAAATACAGACGGCTTTGAGTGATAGTCAAATCCTTTAAAACTTTGAGATTCCGTTCTCTTTGCACGCTTCACAAATAAAAAAATGAACAACGATGTTGCATTTCACACGTTTTCCGAAACTGGCTCAAATAACAAGGAATATCTACGAAATGGTTCACTCTACAAAAAAAATTTATTGGTATATAAATTGTGCGTTTTAGCAAGATGTACATTTTTTGTATCTACTCAGGGGTCTCCATCTAGGGGATATGTGAATGGCGACCACAAGGTACCCAAGCTGAGCAGAACATTACTTCCACTTACTGGTGTTTTGCTTCTCACTGTAACTTATCTATCTGACCTTACCTTGGTCACCTCTTGTTCTCTTCCGACCCCGATGCTATTAGGGTTCCCGAGGGCTAGGGAGTCTTTATTTTTCCAACCTCTCCATTTCTCTATAAAATCTTAACCCCTAACATGCTGACCTGTCATGGCATGTAATACGTCCTCTGATTGGTGATCAGAGGATGTGGTCGGTGAATTTATTTTGTTAATTGTCCCGGTCAGGTCGGTGAGGCCCGTAAACCAACGACAGATGTGGTCCTCCAGACATTCTGGGGGTTGTGAGAGAGCGATGTGACCGCCAAAACATAAAAATATGGTGCTCTCTAAAATGCGGTTACTATACTGCTATTGCTCTATCAATATATTAAATATTGGAGAGCAAGAGGATTAATGACTTCATTGTCAGAAATCCAGCATTAGCTAACAACAACAACATTTTTTGTACAGTAAGATTTTGCCTATCTCTTACGGTTTACGAGTTATTCAAAAGTCATCCAGAGTAAACAGGACTACATACGCTATAGCCAGAAAATTGAAAATATGCATTTCATTTTTCATAAAAATATCTTAAACATACGGCATTTTAATCAAACTCATTAGAGCCATTTTAAAGAAAATCAAAATTTTCGAAACATGTTCCATGTAAATGATAGTTTAGGGTGGGGTTATTTTCTTCAAAATCTTCGTGTCGCATCCTTGAAAAACATTAAACTTAAATTCCAACTTTGGTTTCTAACCCACTTTTAGTTTTTGAGTTATGCTGTCCACAGACACACAGACACACACATGGACCTTTTTCTAAAAATGCTTTTTTTTATTAAGGGGTCTAAAAACGGTGAAATCTCGACATCGAATTTTTGGGTGGAATATAATACTTCCTCTACTTACCAGTAGAGAAAGATTTAAAAAAAAAAAAAAAAAAAGGCGTAACATTTACACGATATTGTCACCATCAAAAAATCTGAGACAACTCCTTGTCAGTGTGGAAAGACATTAGGACTGACAGACGATTGAAGAGTGACGCGAGGCACACAAACGCAATCTATAACTTCTACAACCAGAGAAATCAGCAATAGCACAGTATAGTCTCGATATGGCTAACCGACATTACGGCAGACTCATAAAAGATACAATTGAAATTAAATTAGAGCCAAATAATTTTAATGGGGACAACGGCTTACAACAGAGCACAGCTGGACAGGAATACTTGGAAGAAGACCATGATTTTGAGATGGCCATTTATTTACTAATTATTCATTCCTTGATGATAGCCATGGAGTTTAGTATGGCCGAAAGCTCGAACAACTTTGTAGATATTACACGTCTGGTAACCCGACAAGCTTTAGTTAATAGCTTTCGATATGACTAATGGAAAACAATTTCAACGTAATATTTTTAACTAGTGCATTACAATGTTTACATCTAGAATTCCTGAGACTTTCCTGCAAATTTCAAGCTCTGTGTTAAACTGTGCTTTAAAAGCCTTTTGAATAGTGAAAAAAGCTGAAAAAAGGGATTGAAAAATAAAATTTAAAATTCAACCGGTGTACAGGGTCGATTAAATAATCGTTTGTGGCTTTAAATATATAACATGAAAGTACCTGCTAGTGTTAAGCTTAACAAAAATGAAAAATACATCGAAAATGTTCACATTTCTTACCAAATTTCACCAATGCATTGCTTTAAAATTGTGTTAAGTTATTGTAAACGTGTGCAATTGTTATTCCCATATGTTAGTAGAGAACTGAAATTCATATAAAATGTAATTATAATACAAGAATCTTTTCATTACTACACTTAACATCTGGCCTTTAAATTTGCTACCACTATTTATGAAACATCCTTTAGATACATATATACGAGTACATATTACGAAAAGCTCTTGACTAAATTTGATTTCACTTTACTGAACACACCCGTATTTGTGGCTTTTGTACCACTTATTTAACGTGAATTCCGCTTTGGGTTGCGGTAATATTCTTCTTCCGGAATCACATTGATAGAAATGGGCGTGTTTTTCAGTGGAAGGTCATTTTCAGCATTTCTACAGAATATCCCTTCAAGTACTTTCTCATGCAATTTAAGTCAAATAAAACTTTTTATCGCCTTAACCATTTCCGAAATACTTTTTAACTGGTTTGAATTTTCAAATACGTTCCTCAAGAGTAAAATTGTATTCGTTGTTTACTTTCTTTACTAAACAAAGAAGAGGTACTGTATCCCACCCAAAAATACGCTGTCGAGATTTAACCGGTAATAAATGTTTTGAGGCCCCCTGACCCCCCAAAAAATTGTAGAAAAAGTTTCGTATATATGTGTATGAATAGTAAAACGAAAAAATCTGATGCGTTGCACTCACATGACTTTCTCTACTCTTGTACTAACCATTATTCCCATATCTTCTTCGTGTTACTTGGGATAAACATTTACTGAAATTATCTTATTGCTTATTTCCTCGTAGGTGCAAGGGGAATGTGGAAATACAGTAGGCTTTAAGTGATAGTAAAATATTTTAAAGCTTTGAGATTCCATTCTCTTAACACCTAAAAAAATTAACAACCATGCTGCATTTCACGAAAATTTGTTTTCCGAAACTGCCACAAATAACAAGGAGTATCTCCGAAATGGTACACTCTACAAAAACAATTATTGAGGCATAAATTGTGTGCTTTAGCGAGATCTGCATCTTTTGCATAGTAAGAGTTTGTCTATCTCTTACAGTTTACGAGTTATTCAAGTCATCCAGAGTAAACAGGACTACATAAGCTGTAGCCAGAAAATTGAAAATATATATTTCATTTGTGACAAAAATATCTTAAACATATGTCATTTTAATCAAAAGCGTTAGAGCCATTTCCAAGAAAATCAAAATTTTTCCACGTAAAGGGTAGTTTAGGGTGTGGCTATTTTCTTCAAAATCTTCGTGTCGCATCCTTGAAAGATATTAAACTTAAATACCAACTTTGGTTTTTAACCGACTTTTCGTTTCTGAGTTATGCTGTCCACAGACTGACGGACAGACTGACTGTCCACACACACACACACACTCACACACACACACACACACACACACACACACACACACACACACACACACGCGCGCGCGCGCGCGCGCGCGCGCGCACACACGCACACACACACAACCGCGCGCGCGTGGACCTTTTTCTAAAAATGCTTTTTTTGGACTCAGGGGGTTTCAAAACATATATTTCCGGTGAAATTTCAACATATAATTTTTGGATGGGATACAGTACCTCTTCTTTGTTTAGTAGAGAAAGTAAACAACGAATACCTACCAGTAGGGAAAGTAAAATCGGTTAAAATCAAAATTGGTATTTATGTTCAGCATGTTCCAAGGATGTGACTGAGATTTTAAGAAATTCCTTCCATCCCAAACTACTCTTTATAATTACATGGAACTTTTTCGAAAATTAACTATGTTTCAGATACTTCCATAACAAATGAAATATTTATTTTGAATAGTCTCTGAAGTCCTCTTCATTCTGGATGATGTTTGCTCAACTGGTAAACCGCAAGTAATAGACGAAAATCTCAGGACTCAACAATGTAGATCTAGGTTAAAGCACACAATTTATGTTAAATACTTTTTTGAGTTAAACCATTTTGAGATACTCCTGCTATTGGTTTGAATTTTCAAATACTTCTCATTTCGGAAGCCATTATTCATTTACTTTCTTTGTCCTCCCTTCTCTTGGCCATGCTAAGAGAACGGAATTTTAAAGTCATTAATAGCGACCACCTCTTAAAAGATTTGACTATCGCTTAAAACCATTCCTCTAATGACATTGCCAGCCATGGAAAAAATGATTGAGCGCATAGATCAGAATATTTCTAAGTCCCACGTCGTGCTGCAGCGTGGTTTACACAAATCGATATTTCCAACATGCAGCTGCGCTAATTGATAGTCTATTTCATATATTGTTGTCTGTCGGATACAATTAGAAATTAACAATTAGAAACACTGACAAATTTACCTGTATACAGAAATGTAGAATTGTCATATACAGCCTTCCATGCTTTGTTCTCTTTTCAGATCTCGTTTCCCAAATTAGGTTTTGAAAACCATTGGGTACTATGCTAATCGTACTACATTTTTACTTAAATTAGTTGACTTTATAAAACATTTTGATGAGTTTTTATGATCCGTTTTTCTTTAATTTCTTTTATTGTTATAGAATATTAAGCAATTTATTGGTTAGACCGTTAGCTTAAAATAAAGCAATAAATTTGAGTTTTATTCTGGCTTAAAGCTGTTCATTTTAACATTAATCTATATGTACATTTATGTGATCATACATTGAGAGAAAAACAAAGACGGGATACTACGCAGTGTCGTTATATTTTTCAGGTATCGCTTGCACTAAATGACATTCTTAGATAATTGCCGAAACGATTGGAAGTTACATCATTATTTAATCCTAAAACCACTTGTGAAAACGGGTTTATTCGTTCGCACTGATAAGCTTGCCATATGGTATGTAAACAGACGCGATAAAACTTCACACATAGCTCTTCAGTTTCTGATACGTGCTTGGATGATCAAATATTTGCTCATGTTTTGTGTTTCAACAATATACTAATGGCCGATGAAGGAAACTAAATCTATTCTTTTTGAAGTTGTTAAATGTGCTTATGGCTGACCATTAAAGTGTAATAGCAATAAGAAAGAATACTGTATAAAATGACAATGTAAAAAATCTACTACTAACACCAGTGTGACAAATGACACTTTCAGTTACTTTTTCTGTCACTTTATTTCCTTTCTAAAACTGGCTCACAAAAACAGAGCCCTCGTTTTCCGTTTTAACAGAACCTACAATTCCTCATGACCTTGCAGCTCACAGCTGTGCTGTCTTATCGTAACCTTAACATTACTTCACTGACTTTGACTTCTGTTCTCTCTTTCTCTGTCTGGCTCACAAACTGCTTCCGTTGATGCACTCACCTACTCAAACAGGCTTAACCAAAAATGCTTCACACAACAAACAACTCCGACGCGACGATTAAATGTCCAAAACGACACACACTTAAATTTCTGACGACTGTACACACACGCACACACACAGACTTCTAACAGCTGTCTCGTTCAACACTTAACGACTCCGAAGACCTACTCTCTCTTATATAGGCGAGAATGACGCAGCACGGATTGTTCTTGAAATTCATCTTTTCTTGAACTTTTCATAAACAAGGCAGCACTCGCAAGCATCGTGAATAGTCTATTGTTCTGCCGCACTCATTTTCGTTCTTGTTATGATCGCTTCATTGTCGTCGGCCACGTATTTGCAAGTAGTGTGTGAGGTACCTAACACCGAGGTTCTTTGAGGCACGCGGCCGTCCAGTGGTGTGATATAGCTTGATCTCAAGCGTCCTTAATGACCGCTGCCAGCCAGCGTCACAATAATCATACCACTCCTGTGATACGTCATAGCGTTACTGTGACAAATGACAAGTACAGCTACTTTTTATGTCATTTTATTTCTTCCACAATGTCAGCGAAGCGCTAACACTATTACAGAAGCACTGTTGCACGTATGGAATCACGATTCACAATCCGTGAACTTGCAACTCTCAGCTGTTCTGTTGTGTTGCAACCTTGACACTGCTACGGTAATTCACACTTCAATACTGTTCGCAACTCAATCTGAAAGTTAACTAACTTATTGGTCCCTGTCGGATGCTTATATAGTCCGAATTAGCAACCGGCGAATTCTCTGGAAATAGAAGTTTCTCGGCTCTTGCTGCAAACAAAGCATCTGGACTTCGAACGCTTCTAGAAATGCGTGCAACAGCGTTTGTTTCGAGCTGCCCATTGTCACGTGTTGCGGAGCGGCGATTACAAAGGCAGTGCTGTTGGTGAGTAACGCTTAAAAAAAAATAATCATTCTCTAAATATGGCCGCCATGACAATACAAGAAACTTTTCCAAACAACTCCTGGGAGCAAACCTGGTAAACATCAACATCAAGGAAACTCCATACGGTACGTAAGAGCTCCATATGTTCCTTCCATATCTTGAGAGTGGACCACACAAAATCAATCCATTCCCACCTTGTTACTAAGAAAACACCACCAGATCGTGGAACTTGCAACGTGCAACCGACTGCTTGCCACAATCTAACCGAATACATGAGTACTCTTTCTTTAGTAGAGTTTAACAACCGTTCTTACTATCTATGGCACCACAGACGGTGGCTACTGATGATACGTGAAACGAAATGATATTTGGGAAAATAAATTTTGGAAAGGAAACGCTCCAGGCCTGAGTTTCGGACAAAACCAAGCTGAATGGCTCAGGCGGTAACGTCTGTGGCCCGCATTCGGAGATCACAGGTTCGATTCCCGCGGCCGACCTTCCTCACCTTAGACTTGTTTCGTTTTTTCCCGGTCACTCAGGTAAATGCTGGGAAGGATATTTATCTTTCATCCCCCGAATCACTCCCTTTCATTTCATTCTCTCAATCCGGGTTTTCCAGGTTTTAAGAGCCAGATGGGTTGCCGGTAGGATGCGCTGCGGTGATGCGCTCTGCAAATACGGTGTTCGGCTGAGGGAGGCGCTGTGGCTGACCACCAGGGGGACTGATTGATCAGCTGGACCTGGCTGATTTTGCGCTCTCTGTGGCGATCTGTTACTCCGTCGGGCTGAAGAACTGCCTGCACCTGTTAGGTACCCACTGTAGTAGTTCTGCCTGTGATGCGTTCTGGTCGCCTGTAGAGTACTCTCATATCATCCTCCCTCTCGGGGTCTGACGCACAATAAGCCATCGGCTGATGTGCTGGAATCCCCACCGTGACAGACTAGACAAGCAAACTCCCCGGCATTTGCCAATTATGACTGAGGAAAACCTGGAGGAAACCTCAACTAGGGAGGACCATCCTGGCGAGATTTGAACCGCGAACCTCCCGAGTACGAACCTCACATATTGCTGCACAAAGCAACCCACAGCATATTGCTAAAGCGCTCAACAACCACCATGCTTTTCATAGAAACTATTGGTATCTGTGAACTATAGTATACAGAGAATTTGAAGTCGGGTGGCAAGAGGAGCTGGTCAACACAACATCCAACCACAGGCTTGCCACGCCCTTTAGGTGTTGTACAATTAAACACACCGTGAAAGTACGCTGTAATGCTGGTGATATAAATATGATTACCACAAAGTTTATTTGTACAACAGGAAAGAATAATCTGATCATGGTCTGGTCAGTTATTAGCGGCCATTAAATTTTATGTCTGTCACAATATAATTCCACCGTTATTATAAAATGTGCAGTTTTCTGTGTAGTTGTATAACGTGTAATTCCTCACTCAGTTACATTTTATGTTATTGCAACATCCCCATTGCTATGCAATCCCATGGTGTCGTGATAACTCCAGATGTCAAAGCGACACTAGATAAAGAACTAGGAGAGAGAGTAGAGTAACAAGAGAAAGCAATACTTTGAATTAATGACACAAAGGTGTGGCATGCTTCTTCTTCGTCCTCTTGGGCGAAACAGTTCTTAAGTCTAGATAACGCCTCTTTCAGAATGACAACCCACTCAGTCCGGTCTTCAGCTTTCTTCCTCCATCTCCTTACGTATTCCCAAAACTCTCAAATCCTGCTCGACACAATGCAACCATCTCAACTTTGGTCGACCTCTTCTCCCTTCTATAACCGCTCCAACTCTTAGGTCCCGACGTGATGTAAACACAAGCCGTCAACAACAAACCTGCGATAACCGAAACCAAAGCACACCGCAAAATATAGTACCTACCTTAAATACTGGCGGTTATCTGTGAGTTTTCTGATAACTCTGGTAAAGACTACCTGAATGTAACGCAATAGCAGTACTATTCATAAAACTCCCTAGTAAATATCGTTCTGTTGCATCACAAACACGAGGCATGAGTCCACGTGGCGTTTGTGTTAGTCACAGGTGGTCACAACTGATGCGAACACCAGGTTATCGCGGAGGGATACAAGGTCTGGATCTAAGGCTGGATGTAGTTTAGTTTTCCAGTGAAAATCCTGTTAACACTTCTGGTGTCTTCCATCCGTATCAGATGGCCAGCCCATTGCAGTTTTCTATTGTCATTTTTTGTTCACCTATTTTTGCAATTTTAGAACCTACTCTGCTTTGTGATAGAACTTAGCTTAGATACCTAATTTAAGATTTTTAGGAACTAAAAGTTCGAGGTCTAATCATTTGCTTTGTTGTGGTCCATGCCTCGCAGCCATATAACACTCTAGGTTAAATTATTGCGCTGTAAATTTTTAACTTCGATTGTTTGGAAATATATCTTGTTCTAAAGACTTTCAATAGTGCATATAAACATTTATTTCCTGCAGTGACCCTGGCTGCAGTCAGTATTCCATGCAACCAGTGTCCCTAAATATTTAAATGCATTGTATTATGCCCATTAGAGTTAACCACAATATCCTTATCCCTTATTTTTGTTTTGTTTGAATACTGATGTATTCATGAGCGTCGGCAGACATTTTTCCAGGGGGGGAGGGGCACATGTTTGAAATTTGCAATCAGATAATATAAATTCACTATTTTATTGTCAAAATTTATAATATTCGTTGCATATAACCATGTTAATTTGTGTTAAATAGAAATTGATCTTTTAAAATAGTAGTTTAATAGTCAGTAATTTATTGCACATTAAGTTGACCAACTTCCAGGGAGGGGCCGCGGCCCCCCCCCTTGCCCCCCCCCCTTCGCGACGCCTATGGATGTATTCACATAGTTTTCTTCACATTTATTTCCAGTCCTATGTCTTTGCGTTGTTTGATTTGTTCTGCAGTTTCTTTCATTTCTTTTAATGCCGAGTAATTATGTTTATTTCAATATTTTGTCTAACTTTTTCCGGTATGAAGTTAAATAGCAGAGTGGAGAGGGAATTACCTTGTCTCAAACTGCTACTGACTCAAAACTTTCATTTGGTCTACTGTTTACTGCAAAGTAATTTTCGCCAAATGAATGATTTTCTGTGGGTTCCAAATTCTTTTATTATTGCATAGACCTGTTCCCTATTTACACTATCGTAAGCTTGTTTGAAGTCTATGAATAGTTGGCGAGTGTCTGCATTGTGCTCATATGTTGTGGCATGCTTAGATAGCATACTTTCCTTTCGTAATTAAACTCTTCCCCTATAGGTTTACCTTATCCAGCAAATTACGGGCCCAAATGACCTAGCTGTCGACGGACCCTTAAACCCCACTCACTCACTCACTCACACACTCCAGCAGGCCAAGTTCAAGAGATTACGATTCTGAATTCCGCGCGAGAGTTGACCTGTATACCACAATAAAAGTTGTAGCAGGTAAGGCAACCCGCACGCACCAGTCGGAATCTTGATGTTTTATGACAGGAGTGTCCAAACGTTTCATACGAGGGCCACATTAACCGTCAGAGAATGAGCGTGGGCAACGCCACAGAAGGTGAAGACAGGAGCAATAAACTCGCAGGCATAGTTTTCAAATACTACATGATGAGTGTAACAAATATGCCCATTACAATTATTGTCAATAAGAAACCGCTTCGCCGAAAAAAAAAATTGTGTTAAGCATCTGGAATATTTGGAGCCATCTAGCTTCTTGACGAATGGATATAAATGATTTATTCTTTCACTAACTGTCGCACAGACATTGTTGAACAATGCTGCAATATCTTCTTATTTAAATTCGAATGAATTTAGTCACAATTTAATGTTAACGTGGCGTTGTCAAATCTCTCTTAGAAATTAAACTTTGCATGACATTTTAACACTGTATTGTGACTAAATTCATCGGAATTAAGACAGAAATGCATTACAACATTGTTCACAGAGTTTGCGCGACACCCAGTGAAATAATAAAAAAAAATGTATCATCACCTGGATGAATTATTATTGACTGAAGGTTCTGATTTATGGCTATATTCATAGAAAATTGAATAAACAACTTTTTCTTTGGCGTATGGTATATGTACCGCCGAAGCGAGTACATTTCAATAGATTCAACGGTTTTTGTGTAAATTAAATTTAAAAGAACCCACAATTGGTGCCTTTTTGTTGCAATAACTTGTGGGTTTTTAAAATTTAATTTACACAAAAACCGTTGAATCTATTGAAATGTACTCGCTTCGGCGGTACATATACCATACGCCAAAGAAAAAGTTGTTTATTCAATTTTCTATGAATATAGTCAAAAATCAAGAACCTTCAATGAATAATTTTTCAGCCAGGTGATTATAAATTTTTTGATAAAAATATTTTTTCTCTAGAAAATGTATAAACTTTTCAACATTTTGGTATTAGACTTTCTTGTTATTCACAACATGAAAAATTCGCTGTTAAAGTCTGGCGGATCATTTCACTTCCATCCTGTATGTAGTCCTGTTTACTCTTGATGACTTTTGCATAACTGGTAAACCGTAAGAGATAGACTAAGTCTTAATATACAAAAATGTAGATCTTGCTAAAACACACAATTTATGTCTGAATAATGTTTTTTCTAGAGTGAACCATTTCGGAGATATTCCAGGTTATTTGTGTGAGTTTTGGAGCACTTATGCTTCTGTCAAGTGGAACATCATTATGCATTTTTTATATGTTAACCGCACAAAGAGAACGAAATTTGAAAACTTTAAAAGATTTGACTATCGCTTAAAGCCTACTGTGTTCTAATATTCCCCTTGCACCTAACTAAACCCCAGCGCGACAGCCCACGAGGGGCTAAGGCCTACCGCCCAGCCACTGCGTCCCCCACCTCTGCCCACTACAGCCGTCATTGGTGAGGTGCAGTACTGGAGGGTGGGACGTGGTCAGCGCCCCGAGCCCTCCCGGCCAGTTATGCGGTCTTCTAGACCTGGGGCCACTACTTCTCCATCAAGTAGCTCCTCAATTGGTCCCCCGGGACCTAACGAGGCTGAGTGCACCCCGTGCCAGACCTTCCAGAGGGGATCGAACCCGGGTCCTCCGCGCCAGAGGCAAGCGCGCTACCAACTGCGCTACGGAGGCGGTCCCCCTTGTACCTAATAAACAATAAGGTAATTTCTGCAAATGTTTATCTCATCTAACACGAAGAGTTTGTAAGAATGATTAGTACAAGAGTAGAGAAAGTCTTGTGAGTGCAGTACATTAGATTCTTATCTCTTAGCCAGCAAAGGGAACGGAATTTCAAAGGCTCCATATAGCAATCAGCTTTGAAAGAGTTGACTATCGCTCAAAGCCTACTGTAACCCCTTGTTCCCCTTGCACCTACAAGGAAGTTACCAAGAAGATAATTTCTACAAATGTTTATCTCGACTAACATGAAACAGAGGATTGTAAGAATTGTTAGTACAAGAGAAGAGATGAGTGCAGATTTTTTTTCCAGCGAAACGGCTCTTTGTTGACAATAATTGTACTGGATATGTAGAATCCCTGGTCAGGGTGTGACTGGAGCAGTGCTTTCTATTCTGTAGATGGCTGCATGGGTTAGCATGGATTTTATTTGTTTAAAATTACAAATACTTTGCCCAGACTACTATTAAGCCTTTCTCACGTAGGAAGGATGCCTACATAACGAACGTGGGAATCTGCGGTACATCAATAGGCTACTTAGCTTCATCTCATTAGGTCCAGCGTTTGCTGACAGCCCACAAACGGCTGTGCTATTAATTAATTGAGAAATTCTAATTGAACATGCAAACTTCCGTGTGTTCTTTTGATGGACCAAATGAGTTAATGGGAAATTATGCGTAAGTCAAAGTCACACACCGTCTGGCTTTTGCAAACGTTTGCCTTAAGCGGATCCTGCAACATGTATGTTACCTTTGGCGTAGGAAATGTAAACTGAGGCTCACAAGGATATCACTAAAATTCCTCTATCACGTAAAGATTAGATTATGTGCCATATCCTGTGCCGGTACAGCATAGAAGGGGAATGTTTTGACTCTCACTAACTAAACCTAAATGCATTTTGGTTATTTTTGTTTTATCTTGCCAGTTTTCCAGTAGAAGATAGAGAGTAGAAAGCCTTCGGGCGTAGGAATTCTTAAGCAGTTGGCGTCAAGTTGGCTACAAGTCTGATGTTTAAAAGAAGATACATGTCAGCCGTCAGGTTTCCCATGTGTAGGGCTGCAGTGTTGTCAAGTAGCAGATAATAAGTTTACACATACCACCCCTCCCCCCCCCCCCCCGTAACACTCAATACACGAAACACTGTGTGACATTGGTCGTACAACAATATACGGACGAGAGGAGGACAGTGTGACTTTGTATACGGGGAGCGGTTGTGAGTGTACGTGACCGTAATAATGGCGGTAAAACGCAAAAGAAAGGTCTGAGTCTGCACTGAATGTGATCGAATTATGATAACATCAGCAAGGTCTAGAAGCTTCTTGGCAATTCCGCTGAGTGTGAGAGATCGTTGTACGTGTGTATGCAGGGTTCTGGAAAGTCACGTATAAATAGGACAGCTGGCATACATGTTCTACGCTTCGACTTGGAATGTGCTTTCAGTCAAGTGTCCAAATAGGTGAATATATTATTATAAATGTGTCTAGTGCGCGCGCGCGATCCCACACACACACACACACACACACACACACACACACACACACACACACACACACACACACACACACACACACACACACACACACACACACACACACACACACACACACACACTTTAGTATTTTAATTATGATAGGTGCCAGAGAATACCTCTTTTCAGTAATATATCCCATAGGTCGCTTCTAATAACTTTGTCAAGTGCTTTAGAATAATCGACAAAAATGACTCATGGCTGTATTTTCTTTTTTATATCATTGTCAATGTGAAGGTGCCCATTGTGAATCACTCTTAAACCCAATTTGCTCTTCTACCAGTACGTTTTCTGTTATGCTAAAGAGTTTTATTAGTATTTTCGCATATATTTTGTAAGCACCTCAAAGAATAACTATTTTCTTTTCTTTCCTACTACCTCTTTTAAAGGCTGGTGTTATTTGTTTCACTCCTCAGGTCCTTTGGCCTGGCGCCAGCACTGATTTAAAATATCTAGTAACCTGTGTTTATGTAGCTTCAATGGAAATCACGCAACAAAAAACAAAGTACAGCGCTCGCATTTATCTTCGAAACACGTCCCACAGCATGCGATTTACAAAGCAGGATCTCGAGGGGCCGGCGAAGAATATACATATGCAGAACCGGTTTGCTACAGCTTTTCATAGCCCCGTGCTAGAAAACGTTACATAAACATGTAGGTACTCTGTATGTTTCTGTTTCCTGCTCGCCATAGACACCTCTTTTAACTCCATTGAAACTAGCTTTATTCAAAAGAGAGTTTCCATCTGGTCCGACAGCTCAAGGGCAGCATTTTTGTGGTATCGGCACAAGCAGTTTGTTTACTTCTGCACTTTAATGATCTATAGATGGAATGCTGCCATCTAGCAAACGGAGGATAAGAACAGATGAACGTTCTCCGATTTGAAAGCTTTAATCTAACCAGACTAGTTCATTAACGCAGGCGAGAAGAGCGAGGAAAATCTGATGCGTTGCACTCAATGACTTTCTCTTACTAACTATTCTTACAACTCTTATTCCTCTATCTTCTGTCTGGGTGGCTCAGTTGGTTAGACGCTGGCCTACTGATCCCAAGGTCGCGGGTTCAAATCCGTCCCAGACCGGTGGCTTTTAAGTGTGCTTAAAAAGGACAACTCCATGTCAGTAGATTTACTGGCATGTAAAAGAACTCCTGCAAGACAAAATTCCGGCACACAGACGAAGCTGATATGATCCTGGCAATTGACCGCGTCGTTAAACAACAAAATAATAATCTATCTTCTTTATGTCAGCCAAGATAAACATTTGTAGAAATCATCTAATTGTATATTTTCTTCTAGGTGCAAGGGGAATACCTGAATACAGTAGGCTTTGAGCGAGTCAAATTTTAAAGCTTTGAAATTCAGTTCTCTTTGCCCGGCCAAGAGATAAAAAGGCGAATAACGATCTTCCATTTGAGAAAAGTTTAAGTATTGCAAAATGTCCGAAATGGTTCATTCCACAAAAAATGCATTTGGACATACCTTGTGTGTTTTAACGAGATCTACATTTTTGTACAGTAAAGATTTGGTCTATCTTTTCTGGTTTACCAGTTATGCAAAAGTCATCAAGAGTAAACAGTGCCACATAGGCTATAGCCAGAAAATTCAAAATATACATTTAATTTGCCATAAAATATCTTCAATATATGGCATTTTAATCAAAATAGTTAGAGCCATTTTTGAAAAAATGAAAATTTTGGAAAAATTCGATATCATCCTTGAACGATATTAAACTTAAATACCAACTTTGCTTTTTAACTGACTAGATACGTGCAATACAATACTTAATGATGGAGGAACCTGCTCCAAAGAAAGCAAAGCATGCCGAAGATACCATTTAAATCAAAGTGGGAGCTTTGTTATTTTTTGGAAAGTCCTGACGATAGAGCCATATACCCCATTTGCGGTATAATAATTACTTGTGTAACAAAATTCCCTGTTGACAGACACTAGAACAGAGCGCACACACACACACACACACACACACACACACACACACACACACACACACACACACACACATTGTGAAACCTTAGGGGACGCTGGACAGGAAGAATTAAAGGGGTTGCTACATCTTGGAGAAGAGCATTCTTTGTCCAAAAATGAGGTTTATTCCATTGCTTTCTTGATCATTAAAACAAAATACCAGATTTGGTATTAAAAACCGAATTAATCAGTTTAACACTGCGCACTGCACCTAAAAATTACGTGAGTAGGAAACAGCGCTGAAAAAATGAGGAAGTGGGAGACAGAGAGACAGAGACAGAAAGATACAGAGACAGAGAGAGAAAGATACAGAGACAGAGAGAATCAGAGAGAGACAGAGAAAGAGACAGACAGAGACAGAGAGAAACAGAGACAGGGAGAGACAGATTGAGACAGAAACAGAGAGGCAGAGAGAGAAAGAGAGAGAGAGAGACAGAGACAGAGAGAGAGAGAAGTAAAGGTTGACGCCGGTCGTTTCCGAGAGGATGCCCCGGATACGAACCTCGCGGAAGTTTTCGCTGGTGTCGGGTGGCTTTCATAAAGATTCGTTAGATAATGCATACATTCGGCTGCCTCAAGTAATAGGTGCTGCTTATCACTTGAGCTAGGATTTGTATGTAAATATAGTCTTTCCTATTGCGTATATAAAAACGGTAAAGGGTACAAACACTGAGGGGGACACCTCGCTCTCTTCGACCTCCTCAGATCTATTGTGGCTAGCACCCCCAGGAGGTAAGGATGGAATGAGGGGAACCGAAGGTGCTACACAGGGTCGCAGCTAGACAGGCCACAGACGCGCGGAAGTCCATAACAAGAGGTGGGATCTCTTAATCCTGGCGTCAGGCCCCGCGAGCAGCCATCACACCGCAGGTCCGGTATCGCACTGAGCGTCCCCTCCCCCCATGGAGAACAAGGGCCGGACAAACGCCACCTAGCGCCGAGAACAGTTACCATGCGCAGTCAACCACGCCATCTGCCCGGCACTGCCAACACTACACGCCTGAAAGTACACCTGAAAGATGATAAGGAAATGGAATGAAGGGAAATGGTGGAAAGGAAACCGTGGTATGAAATAATGCACCCCAGCTTTCACCTAAGTGATATGGGGAAACCACGGAAAAACTAATGTCCGAGTGCTCGGCCACGGGGATCGAACCTGCGACCTCCCGAATGTGGGCCATAGACGTTGCCGCCCGGTTTTGCTTATATTGTATAAACTAAAAGTGATAAATGTTCATGAACCAGAACCTTAGATATCATAATTATAATTTTACATTTTGAGCAATGATTTTTTTTTACATACTTCGTTTATGTAAAATGACATTCTGCCTCTTACCGTAAAAAGTATTTTTTACTATTTGATACAGTAAACTCATAATTATTTCTGGGCGGATTATCCAATTTGCTAATTATCCGAGCACCTTTGTACAGAAAAAAAAGTTACGTATAAGACGGACGGCTGCAAATTTCCGTTCCGTTCGTGACGCCCAGTATGCGTCAACCTTAAGGAAAAAGGGAGTGGAGGTTTGCACCGAAGTCAACTTTTCGTAGTCGTATTTTGCACCTTGCACCGGTGCATGCACCCTGAGAGGCCCTGCTGTACACATGCATAGACCTTTTTTGAGGAATACTTGTTTATTTTGTCTCAGAGCCTCAAAACATAAATTACCGGTGAAAACTCGGCATTGAAGGATTTTATGAATTTAGAATTTGTTATTAATTAAAGGATGTTAACATTTAATTCTTGTTTTTATGGATTTTTAATTTTTCACTTAATGAAATATTTTATCAACAATAGCATAAATAATTTCTTTTGTTGCTGTAATATTCAAAGTATAAAATAATATTCAAATATTTGGCCCTCTCGCACTAAAATATTTAAATCTATTAAAGATAGAAACGTATATTATGTGTATCTAACATCAGGTGAGGGATCGTCCGTTACTTTTCTGGTAGAAATGTAATGTGTTAAGCCTAGCGTTGCTAAAGTGCTTGTATTTGGTGATTCGTAACGATTGGGCTTTGAGCCTGGGTGTGTGTGTGTGTGTGTGTGTGTGTGTGTGTGTGTGTGTGTGTGTGTGTGTGTGTGTGTGTGTGTGTGTGTGCGTGTGGGTGGGTGGTTGTGAGTGTGTTGTGTGTGTTTGTGTAAATCAAACCGGAAAAACAACCCGTATAAAGGTAAACACCAAGCAAAAGAAAGAAGGAAATAAAAAAAAAATAAAACAGTTAAATGCTTAGTTCTGCCTGCTACGATAGCTTATTCCTCACAGATGCATGTCCCATGTCGTACAGCCAAGATATTGGCTTGCACAGATCTGTCCGTTAAGCTTAAAGAATGTATGGAATTATTTTTCAGCTGGTTATTATGATGGAGACATACTGGTAGCTCTACCCAGTCATTCGTTTTAAGTGGACTCGATCGTAACATGTACTTACATATATTTTTAAGTAACTGTGAAAATGAAAATATTTTCTGTGACGTAAAAAACTAGCTAAAATATCCGACGTTGCCCGTGGTTTGGCGATTTTATCCCTACAACTTTTAGACTTGCGTTGGATACTGTAAAGAACCGAAAATAAACACAATAAATAAATAAAAACACCTGGAAAACACTCGCAAAAGCACTGTTGAAAGAATCCCAAATACCACTGGAAAACCGCAAGTAGAGAAAGCTGTATGAATTTAAGACGTTGCAATTCTATGTTAATAATATAGAAAATTGTTTGAATTCTTTGTGGAAAAGGGAGTAGACAGAGAAATGTGATTGTGTTTTGTAAAATAAAGTGTGTAGAGAAAATTGTGCGAATGTAATGTGTTGCATTTCTATTTCAATCATAGAAAATTGTGTTAAATGTATGTTGAAAGGCGAATAGAGAAATAAATGTGATAGTGTTTCGTAAAAGAAAAGTAGAGAAAACCGTGTGAATGTAATGTGGTGTATTTATATTTCAATTATGGAAAATTGTACGAATTGTATGTTGATGGACAGATAGAGAAAGAAGTATGATCGTGTTTGGTATGAAGAATAAGAAGCAAAAGTGTGATTGTGGTTCATAAAAGATAATTATATAGAGAAAATCGTGTGGACGTAATGTGTTGTAATTCTATTCAATCACAGAAAATTGCATGTTAAAGGCGAATAGGAAAGTAATGTGATCATGTTTCATAAAAGAAAAGTGAGTAGGGAAAAGGGTGTGAATGTAATAAACTCTGGATTAGAGAGAACAGATGGATGATCAACCCGAAGCCTCAGATGAGAGTGAGGAAGGAGATAATGTGAAATAGGGCGAAATGGATGAAGGGAAAGGTGACAATGGAGCAGTTGGTAGAATGAATGACGTGGAATGCGGAGAAAACTCACTCACATGCCGCTTTGTCCACTACAAATCTCACATAGGTCCCCTGGGATCAAACCCGGACTGCTTTGGTGAGGGGCAGCCATGATGTCGCCTAATAAAAATGTGAAAGTATTAATAATTATTCTATACATAATACCTGTAATACTTGGAGTACGTAGAACAGAACAATGTTCAGTTGTTACTTTGATAAAGCACAAGCCTTATTGACTCGGACCGTTCGCAGCACTAGATTCTTAGGCTCAAGACAAAGTGTGTGAGTAGTAGATTTAAGATAAACTTTCGTGAGAATATCTTCTATACCCATTAATAAACGGCAGGCAGTAGAAAAAGAAATGTGAATCTAACTTATATTTTTACTTTCTTTACTGGTAAGTAGGGGAAGTATTGTATTCCACCCAAAAATTCGTTGTAGAGATTTCACCGGAAATGTGTGTTTTGACACCCCCTGAATCCAAAAAAAAGCATTTTTAGAAAAGGATCCGTGTGTGTGTCTGTGTGTCAGCCTGTGGGCAACGTAACTCAAAAACGAAAAGTCGATTAAAAACCAAAGTTGGTATTTAAGTTTAATGTTCCTCAAGGATGTGTCACAAAGATTTTGAAGAAAATAGCCCCACCCTAAACTACCCTTTACGTGGAAAATTTTTCGAAAATTTTGATTTTCTTGAAAATGGCTCTAACGATTTTTATTAAAATGTTATATGTTTGAGATATTTTGATGACAAATGAAATGTATATCTTGAATTTTCTGGCTATAGCCCCTGTAGTCGTATTTACTCTGGATGACTTTTGCATAACTGGTAAACCGTTAGAGATAAACCAAATCGTACTATACAAAAAATGTAGATCTTGCTAAAATACACAATTTATGTCTGAATAAATTTTCTTGTAGGGTAAACCATTTCGGAGATATTCCTTGTTATGTGTGTGAGTTTCGGAAAACTTAGAACTTTCGTGGAATGGATCATCGATGTTCATTTTTTATATGTTAAGTGTGCAAAGACAACAGAATCTCAAAGCTTTAAAACATTTGACAATCGCACAAAGCCTACTGTATTCTAACATTCCCCTTGCATCTACAAGGAAATAAGCAATAAGATAAGTTGTTCAAATGTTTATCTCAACTAACACGAAGAAGATATAGCAATAAGAGTTTGTAAGAATGGTTAGTACAAGAGTAGAGAAAGTCATGCGAGTGCAACACATAAGATTTTTTTCTTTGTTTTCATCTAAAAGTAATAAAAAGTAAATACCCGGTTTGACAATTTTGTTAATGATATACAGCACCAAGCAGCGAAAGCTACAACATTGCTGTGAAATCCCTATTTGGTGAAATGGTTTGTAATATGGTATAATTTAAAATAATGACCTATCCGAAATTACCTTTGTTCATATAATCTAGCAGTTATCAGCAGTCATGTGAAAACACAAGGTTTTAATATTAAGGATCACAATGTCACGCTAAGCTAGCAGAGAATGCCTGCTTTCAAAACGGATAACTATTTTCCAGTCTTGTTAGGACAAAACATAATAACCCGTATTATTATGGTCATTAAGGCAATCTTCCAAGACTAAATAATTTCCTGATATACCATGTTTAAGTTGCTTTAAAATTGCACCGGTAGTTCTAATAAGGCTTACATTACAAACTTTGAAACTAGACCTTTATCATAGGTCTACAACGAAGTGTGTAGACGGGCGGATGCATGGATGGATGTATTTGTACATTCCTTTTCCTTATACATACATACATACTTTACATATTTATATCTTGCTTAAATCTTAAGCAGAAGCCTTTGTCGTCTCTTTCCCTTTGACCTCTCTTTTACCTGGCGCTCTGGCCTTCCAGCTTCTCGAGAGGTCTCCTTATTTCCTAATCGAGGGATGTCAAACGACGCGCTTGAGGACAGGCGCGCGCTTTGGAGCCTAGCATGCCCACGCTGCCCGTAACAGCAGCATCTGCTTGGGACTGTTAATCAGGGCTGTACAGGCTCGCGTATGTACAGGTGCATACCATGGAAAAAGCTAAACCACGTCCACGTTTACAGTCCCTTAACATAAGCACAGAAATTAAGAAGTATTGAGGCATATTGGATGCACTTACAAAAATATGTTGGAAGATTTTCAGATTTGGAAGCTCTCAAATTTAAACTGAATCTCTTTTCCTTGCTCTCGAGAATGCTCCAGTTGAACTTCAACTAGAACTTACTAATTTATGTTGTGGTCCAGATCTAATAAAAGCACATTAGTGATAATATTGAGTTTTTATCAAGCCATTGATCCATAAACATACCCGAAATTCGCACATCTGTTGTAGAAATTATGTGTATGTTTGGCATTGCGCATTTACGTCTGCCTTGAGACTTCTTCTGTTATTAATGATTTCCCAAATATTAAGATGGTAGTAAAGCACAAAATGGACATAATAAATTCCTAATTGGGTCAAAGTGTAACCATAAGTAGAGATTTTAATGTGGAACTATTTTTATTTTATGTTACAGAGGCAGTCGGTTTCTTTTCGAATTTTACTGTTAAAAGTTATGTAAATATTTCTTATCCTTTGTGGTTTCAATGTTTTGTTTTGGAATATTAATCTATTTTTGAATAATTATGCTATTATTGTAGTTGATATTGAAACCTTATGATCATAAGATCTATGTAAATACTTTTATAGTGAATAAGAAGAAACACAGTAATAAATAATTGACTTAAATTTCCTTTCGAACTTAGTACACCCATGTTTTGCTTAACGCCGCCGCTACGAGAATGCACGGGTTGTATCGCTGTCCTTATCTCTTAGCTTCCATACTCTCTTTAACCCTCGCAATATGTTATAAAACAAAACATAACTCCGGAACCAATCTGCCTAGATGGCTATGGTTTGGTTTATGTTTTAAGGAAAATTCTAATTCATATGTGGCTGGTCCGGAATTCAACATGGCATCAGATTTGTGTGGTTAGATTGTCTTTAGTTATGTAAACAAGTGGCAATTTCTTAGATATTTGTATATTACTTTCTCTGCGGGTAAGTAGGGGAAGTATTGTATTCCACCCAAAAATTCGATGTTGAGATTTCACCGGAAATATATGTTTTGAGGACCCCTGAATCCAAAAAAAAAGTATTTTTAGAAAAAGGTCCGTGTGTGTGTCTGTGGACAGCATAACTCAAACACGAAAAGTTGGTTAAAGCCAAAGTTGATATTTAAGTTTAATGCCATTCATGGATGCGACACGAAGATTTTGAAGAAAATAGCCCCACCCTAAACTACTCTTTACATGGAATATTTTTCGAAAGTTTGATTTTCTTGAAAATGGCTCTAACGATTTTGATTAAAATGCCACATGTTTGAGATATTTTTGATGACAAATGAAATGTATATCTTTAATTTTCTGGCTATAGGCCCCGTAGTCGTATTTACTCTGGACGACTGTTGTATAACTGGTAAACCGTTAGAGATAGACCAAATCATACTCTACAAAAAATGTAGATCGTGCTAAAATTCACAATTTGTTTCAATAAATTTTCTTGTAGGGTGAACTATTTCAGAGATATTCCTTGTTATGTGTGTGAGTTTCGGAAAACTTAAAACTTTCGTGAAATGGAACATCATTGTTCATTTTTACTTTCCCTACTGGTAAGTAGGGGAAGGTGGGAGAAAATTCGGCTGCTTCTGTCCAATCAGTGCTAGACTGGAGAGGCAAGTCTGAATAGGTTTCTGACGCATCTGCATGCAAAACATTTTTTCTACCCCCTGCCCCTAACCGGCGTGGTGGAAAAGACCTTCCAGTTTTATGGTGCTAGAGACAAGTTAAACCACCGGAGGTATAGCTGACCTCGAGCGTCCTTTGATGTGCAGCCGCCGCCACAATATGGCCAGAATTAGCTTTAAGGAGTGGGACCATGTGAAGGAAGTCTCTTGTGAATGACAAGCATCATCAGTTTTGTCATATTTAAATAAAATTAAAATAAAAACAAACAGGGTAGCTACAAGGACTCTCTAAACTTTCTTAGTGAGGCACAAATACAGGGTGTGTCCCCACAACCCCCCCAAACAAAAAGGACCCACAACGCTTGGCATGTTGTGCGGGACGGCAGACTGTTCTGTTTTCAAATATTCCCTGCCCCTGTCAGGAAATGCATGGTTTGGACGCTGTAGCGCATCGAAGTGTGAGATGGTTGTTTACATTTCGTCAATAAGCTCAGTATCGAGCTGTACATTACAAACGGGCTTCGAACTGTGTACCTCCTATGCCATTGCAGGGCCTACATCGGCGGTGGTGAGCCTCTTGCATATGACCCAATATGTACGATTGTCTTTGAAGATTTTCAATCGCTCCGTGGACTCGAGCCTCAAGGTCCTCCACAGACGTTACAGGAGTGCTATACACCATACTCTTCATACAACTCCACAGAAAATAGTCGAGAGGTGTCAGATCCGGCGATCATGTTGGCCATGGAACTGGTCCACCTCTACCAATCCATCGATTTGAATATGCAACGTTGAGGTGATTCCGCACATTTACATCAAAGTGTTCTGGAGCTCAAGGCGGCCACCTCAGCAGCTGTGTACTGGTACATGTCGTACTGCTGTTAAAAACGTTACTGTACTGGAAACTACACAAGTAACGCAGTAGGATGCGCACCAAGGACTCTATGGAGGAATTTAGCACACTGCAGCAATGTTATTAGGCTCAGGCCATTCATCCCAGTACACAGATGCCTAAAGAGTTGCATACCTTCCGTATTAAGATACCAAAGCAAACGTTGGCAGATTGTCGCAACCGTTCGTTCTCAACTCCGAGCTCTCCTGCGCTCTAACCGTATATTTCCGGACAGGGTTTTTTTATTTGAAAACCGATCAGTTTGCCATCCCACACAACGGTGTCGGTGGTTTCTTTTTCTTCTTTTTTTTTTAATTACTGGGGACATCCTATTATTTATGCTTTAATTTTTACTAATGCCTGGAAAAGAGCAGTTTAATTGCCGATTTTGAAAACATAATTTAAACATAAATAATGCATTGAGAGAGAGAGAGAGAGAGAGAGAGAGAGAGAGAGAGAAATCTCTGCAGTTACTATAATAATGTCTGGGAAGCTGCAAGTTCTGCTACTAATACCTACATTATTTATTTTTACAGCTCAGATTCTTGGTTTCTACGCCATCTTCTATGCTGCGCTGGTAGGTTTCTTTGCAATCTGCATGTACTTCTTGATGAAAACCATTGATCTATCAGAGCCGAAATACTACGGTGACAGCTCCGTTCTTCAAAGTCCAGGTAAACCTATTTGTATTGCTTTTAAATCGTACACAGTTCAACATTTACATTTACACCACCGCCACCGCTACCAACATGACTCCAATCACCAGCACCAATACAATTACAGTAGAGCCTCCGTTATCTGAGATAAGGAGGATCGACAGTACCTCGGATAATCCAAAACTCAGATAACACGGACTCTGTCAAAAATCGAGAGGGAAACTTATGGTGAACTGATGAAATAAATGAAAACGTGATCAAAGATAATGAAAAAAATCATATACTGTATTATCAAATTAAAAACTGGCGTGCATACAAATTAAAAACAAAAGAAAAACCTGCAGTACATACATATGTGCATGTTCCAGTTAAAAAGAAGTTATTTCTTCAAAGAGTCTATAAGTGTTTTGTGTTTAACGTTGAAGTTACTTCTGACTGTTGCTCTAGGTGCTTGATGGTCTTTCCTAACACTCCGCATCCTTCACTGTGGCTGATTTTCCCATTCTCAATATCTTCGTTGTCACTTTCACTTTCACTTTCACTTTCTTCAGCCTCTGCATTCACTGCCGCTGCTAAATTCTCATCAATCACTTCCAATTCATCTGTTAAATTAAAAATTATGTTCTTGTTTAACGACGCTGTCAATTGCCAGGATCACATCAGCGTCGCCGGTGTGCCGGAATTTTGTCCCGCAGGAGTTCTTTTACACGCCAGTAAATCTACTGACATGGAGCTGTCGTTTTTAAGCACACTTAAAAACCATCGGCCTGGGCCGGGTTTGAACCCGCGACCTTGGGATCCGTAGGCCAGCGTCTAACCAACTGAGCCACCCTCTGTGTTGATCCACCCGGCTAAATCGCTTTCAGTGGTTGTTTTATCTGCCAATTGAGCTAGCTGTGCAAGGCTGAGGTCGCCATGCTCTGTGGACAAAGTTTCTTGATTTTCCGTGATTTTTAATAACTGTTCGCGGCACATTTCGTAAAACGGGACCTCGGTTAGGTTAGTCGGGGCTTGAATAATCGCGGGTCTACTGCACTTACATTAAAAGCAGCAGCAACATTGCCACTTCATCAGCGTGAGCAACTGACGTCATTATCACCCCAATTAACAACAGTGGTATAACAGTGGTACCAGCTTCACCATCATTTCATACACGTTTCATCAGCAGCTCCATTCCCATTAGCAATACCATTACACTATCAGCAGCAGCTGCAGTACCACAAGATTGACATTGTCGTCGTTATCATCATCATCATCATCATCATCATCATTTGTTGCAATAGTGCAGGGAATTGGAGTCATCTGTAGTGAGTAATCTCACTCTGGGTATGAAACCTTTATTCACTAAAAGCTAATTTGAATCATCATTATCAACATTATCATCATCCATACAAGTATTAGGCCCAAGGCCTGTTACGGACTCAAAGCAGGATAAAATTATCCATCCATCGTTTCCTAGGACTACCCAGAGATCTTTTTCCATTTGGATGATAATGAAGCATGGCTTTAAGCAGGAGTGGGCAAAATGGTCATCGCGATTGCACAAATGGTGACGTCAGTAAAGGCAACCTGCCATGCACATGAAGCACGATTCGAAGGAGCGGGTTTGGTGCTGAGATGGGGGTTACCATCGGGTTGAGGGTACTAAATTGTATAAAAAGTTTATGGCTTGACGGTTAGGCCATTTATTAATTGAGATGTGGGGTCCATGCCCCAGGTGTAAGAGCTAAGTATAGCATTCCTACTTACCTGTGTTAATTTTGGCAGCTTATGAAGCGCTAATTAAAATAAAACTTTGGAAATAGAGCTATTAGAGCTGACGGTGGCGAACACAGTGCTTTGCAGATGACATGATGCAACAGACACCGTGAGCCAAATAATAAATACTTTTACTGATAGTTATCAGCAGTTCACAGTTCTCAATACTCACTGTATTGATCCTCATGAAGTGTTGTTTGCAATATTTCCTTGCCGAGGAAAAGATTTCGTTCCAAATAATCAGATGGCCGTCTCCTCCCTTTAGCATTAGATGAGAATGGTTTACACCTGCTGGTACTCTGTTTAAGATATAATCATGGTAATACAAAGAAGAATTATTGAGTTAAAGAACTCCATTTTCTTAGTACCGTGACAAAATGATAAAATCAGTTTGGTTACTTCTCTGTCATCGGGCGTCACACTGCTCCTTCCTCAGCGCTGGTCGTCCCGACCAGCTCCGTCGTAGTTGACCAAGATGATCCCGACGTACCACCAGCATCTTCTCTCGGGGCAACCACTGGTTGCGGTAGACTTTGCCATCACAAACACAGTTTTATTCTCCTCGTTAACACAATCTAGAGCCTTTTGTGTTGTCACAACTCACAAATTTTACTTCTCATAAACTTGACCCAGTACTTTCAGTGTTTCAGTATCTTTCTTCACTTCTTTTGTCTCACACACTAACTACAACGTTGCGACCATCCGACACTCGTTAGCTCTTCGTATGATGCATTGACACACTGACCGACTCGTGTCTGTAACTGCAGCTCACTCACCGCTGATTTTGTCCTCCTTGTATAGAGGGGATGATGTCAAACGGACCTTTCTCGGCTTTTACAGACACGCCGGCGATCACTTGGCCAGATCATTCTCGAAAGTTCTGGAGAAAGGCCCTTTTGTTTAGCCGCTTCAATTGTGTTAGTTATGTTGCGCGAAGCAGCCTGACCTTGAACGTCTTTGCCCGCTCCCCGGCCCGACACGTGGCGTGAAGCAGCCCCGACAGTACTTCGTTTTGCGCCGTGCCCGGCATCACACTGCCCTTTCCTCGGCGCTGGTCGTCGCGACCTGCATCGTTATAGTTCGCCAAATGAACCCAACTTATCACCAGCATTTTCTCTCGGTGCAACCCCTGGATGCAGTAGATTTCGCCATCGAACCTCCTCTCCAGGTGGCACGGTGCTTGGCAACGTTGGGTGGCGCCCCTTGGTCTGAGGAGGGCGATGTGTACTATCCTGCTTGAAACCTCTGCGGCAACCTCGCCGGTTGTGACGGGTGTTCCTCCGGTTGGCCTTCACTCAGATGGTTGACGTGTCATGCGCAGGTTGGCTACGTAAAAACGACCACCAGGGTTCCATGGCCACGACCTTTCCGGTGCACCTTCTCAGCCACCTTGCTCCTGACGGACCCAACCGCAACTTACTCCAGGGTCACCCTGCCGACCTCCAGATACTCGCTGGGGCTCTGGAGCATTATCTCGTCTTGTCCGACTTGCAGGAACCTCCTGCCGATGGACGGTTGTCCCGTGGCTCTGAGGGTATCCAGTCCCAGTATCACCTCAACTACCCTCGCTACGAACATCCACAGACCCATAAAGCTCTGCCCCAAGGTACCTCCAGGCAAGGTGCCACCCAGTGCTGTCACTAGGTCGTAGGGTCGATCCAGTTTCCTCGTTGGCATGTCCGGTCGAATTACGGCCACGTCTGCATTCGTGTCCACTAGTACCCGGCAGGCTTCTCCTGTATCCTGCCGTCTACGATGTTGTCCTCCATTCTTCTATTCACAGCGCTCAGCTTCATCTGATTGAATGGTTCTTCCATGTCCCACGCCAAGTCGGTTGTTACTTGTTCCTCGCTCGCTAGTACGCTGACCTGTCCTGGTTGGTTATATTTCCGACTTGGGGATCCTTTACGACGTCTCTGAACTGGCTCTTTATCTTCGTCGTGTCGTACATTTCCGTTCTCCGAGAAGGGGCGTAACTGTCACTTCGGCCACTAGGTGCTCCCTCCCGGATCCACCGTCCGTCCCTGGCATTCAGTTGCGTGACGTTGCCGTCAACTCTTTCTCCCAGGACTTTAAGACTTTCCCCGTCTTCTTTCACGACTTCCACGCGCTGGCTGGTCTCCCAGCTTCCCGCCGAGTACATCCGCGTCTTCCCTCACTCCGGCAAGTTCCCCGCCAATCTTCTCCACTAGCTTCATCTTTATCTCGGACATTTCTGTCTTCATTTCTTCCTTTACACCCTCCATCTTTGCCACGATCTTCTCTATGGTGGAACTCACTGTTGTTATTTCACTTCCAATTTTGTCCATCCCAGATTTCATTTTTGTCACCATCTTCTTCATGCCAGTATTCACGTTCTTCTATTTGCATTCCATTTTCATCTCCATTTTCCCCATTCCAGATTTCATTTCTTCCATTTAAGATTCATGTTCTTGATTTCATTTAATAATTTCATCTCCTCCATAGCGTGTTCACATCCCATTTCTGACACCGGTGTGACAAAATGACAAAGTCGGTCCGGTTACTTTTCTATCATTTTATTCTTCTTCTTCTTCAAGAGGCACTACAGCCCCTTTTGGGCGTTGGCCTCCTTCAGCAGGTACCTCCATTCCTCTCTTTCTCCAGCTCTCCTTCTCCATCCTCGTATTCCCAGTATATGTTGAGCATCTCTCTGTGTGGCATCCTCCCATCTCATTCTCGGTCTTCCTACTGCTCTTGTGTTATAAAATTTGCCGTTAAGAACTCTTTCTGGTATTTTTTCTTCTTCCATTCTTATTATATGACCTGCCCATATCATTCTCTTAATTTTAATATCCTGGACAATATTTATATCTACAAACTACACAGTTCTTCATTTCATTGTATGTGACAGTGCCCTCCTTCTTGAATTGGTCCATATATGTATTCTTCTAAGAATCTTTCCTTCAAAAGTTTTTGGAGCATCTTCCAAGTTCTGCGTCAGTGTCCATGTTTCACTTCCATAGCACAGTACTGGCTTTATCAGTGTTTTGTATAACCTAATATTGTTTCTATGAAATTGTTTAATCTAAATATTGTATGGAGTGAATAGTAAACTTTGTTGGCGATTAAAATTCTTGTTTTTATTTCTTCTGATTCATCATCATTGTTATAAATTATTTCCCAGATGTTTAAAGTTCCTTACTATATCTATGTTATGTTGATTCACTACCAGTGTTCTTGTACAGTTCCTTCTCCTGCTTTGTATCACTGCCTTTGTTTTTGGATGTATTAATTTCCAAACCTATTGTGTTTGCTCTTTCTCTTAGTTCTCTATATGCTTCAGATACTGCTGTCCTCGTTCTTCCCATTACATTAATGTCATCTGCATACCCTATTAATTGTACTGACTTATAGATGATTGTGGAATTTGTCTGTATGTGCATTTGTCTAATTACGTATTCCAATGTTATATTAAAAGGGGTAGGTGCTAGCCCATCTCCCTGTTTCAATCTACGATGCACTTTAAGCACATCCGTTATACTTGCTCCTATTTTTACATGGTATTTGGACTCTGCCATTGTAATTTACGTTTAGTCTGATCAGTTTCTTTGGAATTCCAAAAATGTTCATTATTAAGAGTAACTTTCCCCTTTTGATACTGTCATACGCTTTATGAAAATCTATAAATATTTTATATATTTCATTGTTGTGCTCCCATGCTTTTTCTAGTAGGTTTTTAACTGTAAATATCTGGTCAATGGTTGATCTTCCGGACCTGAAGCCTGCCTGATACTCTGTGTATTTCTGAAGTCTATTGTTTATGAGTGAGGTTAATATTTTAAAGCCTGTACACAACAATGAGATTCCCCTATAGTTTTGGCACTGTAGTTTGTCTCCTTTGTTTTTATATATTGGTACTACTAAATTTTTCTTCCAGTCTGTTGGTATTCTTTCTTCTACCCATATTTTTATGATTAATTCATGCATTACTTTTAATAATGTCTGTCCTCCCCTTTATACATTTCGATCGGGATGCCATCTATACCTGGTGATTTATTGTTTTTCATCTTCTGAATTGCTATTATCACATCTAATTGGTCTGGTGGTTCATCTTGTGTTTGCTCAATTTCATATTCCTGTTCTAGTGTTAAATCCATGTTTTGTTCCTCTGTTGAAGTGTTCAGGAGCTCCTGGAAATATTGTTTCCATCTATTTCTTATTTCTTCTTCATTTGATACTGTTTCATTATTGTCTCCTCTTATTATAGGAGTTTTCACGTTATGAAGGCACAATGGCTCTTATGGAGAATCAGCGCGGCGTTGCCACGTATGTTGCGCCGCCGCGATTACCGGGGTTTTGCTAGTTGATTCCTGAACCACTGTTCAAATCTATCGCTATCCATTTCATCACGATAATCAGCAGAACCTTTTTTCGTCAAGAAAACAGGTTTTGTACTCTGTACAAATCGTATCATCGGCATGCAATATTACAAATCGTGGTCCGGGAAGACCAGTGGATAACCCGGCCAAAAGCGCTTCTTTAGGAGTTTTTGTAGTCTTATCCTTCCAAACTTTTGATACAGTGTGCCCTACATTTACGCAACTTTCATCAAGGTACACGATTTTCCTTACCTCTTTGCTGAATTGTTTTATTTTCCGTAAACAGGAATGGCGCCACACTATATGGTTTGTCTCGATCATAAACGATTTATTTCTTCTCTTTTCAAAATGAAATCCCATTTACTCTCAAATATTTAAAAGTTGGCAAGTCCTCATCCTCATTGACTTATTTCAACACGGTCAGAATTGTAGGGGGAATACTTTGAAATAGAAATTCAGGAAATTTGTGCCATATTTGCGTTCAAAATTATATTTTATCTTCCTGCTGGTTTTGCATGTATGGCGCGGTGTAGTGATGGGATCCTCTTTACATTCTTTTCTTAATATAAAAAATGTAGGCCTACTTACACCAGTCGCCTTATGAAGCTCACTAACAATAAACGAGTCACTGTATCCGGGGTTCTTTTTCTTTCAATAATCATACACTCTAAGAATTGTTTTCCGGTCGCCACTTTGAATAATTTCGCCTTTTTTCTGCGATCCATTCCGCACTAATCACTTAACTGCAATGCACATAATTACCAGAGAGCTTGTAAAACTCGCTCACGCCTCACATTCCCAAAACCTATTGAAAACCTGCGCTGAAGTACAATGACTTGTCGGCCCTTCAACTGTCACACATCTGGTTTCCATCATCTGCAAGACACGAGGACCGGCTTTCGTCCATGGGGTGCTTTGTGCGCCGCAAACATTTACTTCAAATGGTGATTCATGAATACTTCGGTACTGGAGACATTCTATATGTATATAAAAAATAATTTCGTTATTTACTTGACAACTTTGTCGCTGGAAGTTTTTACGTGGACTTACAGAACGAGAATTAGTCAGCGACTACATTTTCCACTGTATAAACGAAGAATCTTAACACTTTGTTTTAAACTTTATTTTTTTAGAAAAATATGTTTAGACATATTGATATAATCTAAATATCAACGTGCCCTATAAAAGCAAGCGAATAATCCAGATCTTTTTTCATTGCAATTATTTCGATTTGAAACCATGTTTTGACGTTCGGAGCGAGAAAGATGTTAAAAAATCTGCTTTCAACAAAATTTTAGATTTTATCATTTTAAAAACTATACAATTATATAAAAGGTTTATCGTGCATACCATAGTATTCTTCGACACATTTCACACCGAAATGCATGTTCATACTTTATCTTAGTTGCATTTGAAAACACGCACATTTGGCAACAGCGCACGTGAATCTTCCATAAGAATAGCATGGTCCATAAGAGCCCGTTGTGCCTTCATGACGTGTAAATTCCTTTAGATTTGTTCGTGATTTTAACTCTTTTTTAATTGTTCCCACTTCTCTGTATGCTTTTTTAATTTGTTTGGCTTTAATGTTTCCTTCAATTTCTATTATATGTTTATCTAGATAAATGCTTTTCTTTCATCTACATAACTTGTCTGCTATTTTCCGCAGCTTTTCATATTCTACTCTTTTTTGTCTTGTTGGCCTTTCTATCCATTTTTTGTATGCTTCATTTTTCTCATTTATTGCTTTTTTACATTCTTCATCAAACCAATGTTTATGACCTTGTTTTGGTTCACATTCAACTGTCTGTTCTGCTCCTTTGCTTTTGTCCATTTTTCTTCTATTGTACTTGATTCATCCATACTTTTAAATTCTTCCTTTATGTGTTATTGGTACTTTTTGATTGCCTCTTTATTCTGAAATTCTTGTATATTAAGTTTCTTTGGAATTTCAATTCCTTCAGTTTTCTTGTAGGAAATGCTGCTTCTAAATTTAGTCTTGACTAGAAAATGATCACTATCACAGTTTGCTCTTCTGCATGATTTCACATCCAGTATATTGCTTGCATTTCTTTTGTCAATCAAAGTATGATCTATCTGATGGTTTGTTAATCTGTCCGGTGATTTCCATGTGTGCTTATGTATCTCTTTATGTGGGTAATATGTAGAGACAATGACCATATTCTTCCCAGCTGCAAAATTCACTAATCTCTGTCCGTTATCATTTGATATTTGGTGTAAGCTCTACCTTCCTATTGTTCCTCTATATATCTCTTCTTTACCCACTTTTGCATTTAGGTCACTCATTATTATTTTTATGTCATTCATCGGGCATTCCTCATACATTTCCTCCAATTTCTGGTAGAAAATTTCCTTTTCTACTTCTGTTTTCTCTTCTGTGGGGGCATGAGCATTTATAAAACTTATATTAAAAAACTTTGTTTTTATTCTTAAGGTACATATTCTTTCATTAATGGGCTTGAATTCCAATATATTGCGTTTGATTTTACTATCTACTACAAAAGCCACCCCAAATTCCCTTGTTCCTTTCTCTTTACCACTATAGAATAGTGTGTGGGATCTTACGTCCATTATATCCTTTCCATGCCATCTTGTCTCTTGTAACACAGTAAAGTCTGTATTGTTGTAACTGGGATATTAATGCTGCCAGTGCTTCACTTTTAAAAAGTGTCCTGACATTCCATGTGCCAAAATTCAAGTCCAATTTCTTAGCCAGTCGTTTCCTGTTACTCCATCCGATCTGAGGCTCCTCTGTTGGCTTCTCAACATGATTTTTTTTTTTATAGTATGGGATCATTAGCCCCATGCCCAACACTGAACCTGGAGGACCAAGTCCCACATTTACATCCCCTGGGACTGGGTGGCCCAGTTATACCCCCAGGTGCCCATTTTAGTCGCCTTTAACACCATGCATGAGCATATTCTTTACATCCAGCCACCATACTGGTGATCACTTTATTGTCTTCTAAAATTTTATCACAAATACACAGTTTTCTTCTCATTGGTAATACAGTCTGCAGTCTTTTGTGTTATCACAACTCAAAATTTTACTTCTCATAACCTTGACTCAGTCCTTTCATTGTCTTTAACTTTTTCTGTCTCTCACACACTAACTACAATGATACAATCACCCGGCGCTCGTTAACTCTTCTTACGATGCACTGACACACTGAACGACTTGTGCCTGTAACTGCAACTCAGTGCTGTTTTCTGGCCTACTTTATGGTGGGGATGGTGTCACATGGACCTTTCTCAACTTCTAAACACACGCTGATAATCACTTTGCCAGATTTTTCTCGAAAGTTCTGAATGCCTGGCATCACAGTACTATATAGTTTTCTAATACCTTTTATTAGGAATGTATTTTCTCTGGAGACAAGTTAGGCATTTAGGGTACAAATACTCAGTAAATAAATCGGTTAAAATAACACCTAATAATGCATTATATTATTTCAGGGATGACAGCCCGTCCACATCCACCTTTGGAAGGACACAGAGTAATGATTTGGGATTCAAAACTGTCTATGTGGAGTAATGCTGCACCTGACGTAGATACTATCAGCTTCTTTAAAGGTAATATTTTCCTCTCACTCTTTGTGCATGGATTTTACAGCAACTAGAACCTCCTTTGTTTGTTGTATAATTATTGAGCTTGTGTTTTGCTAGCAGTTGAACCTGCAAATCACTTTCCTCTGTGGTTGTGTTAATTGTAGCTCTTCCCAGTATGTGAATTCAGAACAGGGGTATTATAATTTTTCATAAACGTATCACTACAAAAGATACTTAATGAAATTTAGTACATAGATGTAGTTTTTTTATTCTGCTTCAGAATACATGACTCCACGCAATAATACTGTAATATGTGATTTTAATAAAAACTGCACACAAAAGTGGCCTCCAGGAAGCCCTGGTAAGGATTATTGTCAAGAGGAGATAACTGAAGAACAAGCATGTGAAGTAAGATATCAAGACTGGGGTAAATGTGTTCCTAAGAATGATGGAAATCTTACTGATGCACCTTGTATGTACTTCAGATTAAATAAGGTAAGTATTTCATTACTTCTTAAATATATAGATACATAGACTTCTAGGGCCTTAGCTACCAGAGAGGACGTGCCATCTTGCACAAACTTGCCAATGTATTGTTTTTCTTATAGTAGGGATAGGCCATGTCATGTAAGTGTTGACTGTCGACATTTTGCAGATCATGTGGCCTGCTTCTTCTTGGGCTTTGTGCAAAGAAAAACAGCCAAAAAAAATGGATATCACTGTGGAAGTTTTCATAAACATTTGCCAATGTTTTGCTTATCTTTAGGGTTACCAGATTATTTTGTAGAAATGTAGAACCAATGGTAAAAAATTTGATGTGCTGCACTCACATGACTTTCTCTACTCTTGTACTAACTATAGTTACAAATTCTTATTCCTCTATCTTCTTCATGTCAGTCGAGATAAACATTTGCAGAAATTATCTTATTGCTCATTTCCATGTAGATGCAAGGAAAATGTGGGAATACAGTAGGCTTTGAGCAATAGTCTAGTCTTCTAAAGCTTTGAAATTCCATTCTCTCTGCATGGTTAAGGTATAAAAAAATGACTAACAATCTTCTGTTTGTGGAAAATATAAGTATTGCAAAACTGACACAGATAACAAGGAATATCTCCAAAATAGTTTACTCAAAAAAAAATTCATTTGGACATAACTTGTGTGTTTTAATGAGATTTAAAATTTTGGATACTAAGATTTGGTCCGTCTCTTACTGTTTAACAGTTATGCAAAAGTCATCAAGAGTAAACAGGACTACATAGGCTAGAGTCAGAAAATTCAAAATATACATTTCATTTGCTAAAAAAATATCTTAAACAAATAGCATTTTAATCAAAATTGTTAGAGCCATTTTCAAGAAAATCAAAATTTTCGAAAAATTTTCCATGTAAAGGGTAGTTTAGGGTGAAGCAATACTCCTCAAAATCTTCATGTCGCAACCTTGAAAGACATTAAACTTAAATACCAACTTTGGTTTTTAACTGACTTCATTTTTGAGCTATGCTGTACACAGAGGGACACACGCACACGTGCACGCACACACACACAGACCTTTCTCTAAAAATGCTTTTTTTTATTCATTCGGACTCAAAACATATATTTCCAGTGAAATCTCGATATCAAATTTGTGGGTCGAATACAATACTTCCTCTACTTAATGTAGTAGAGAAAGTAAAAAGGACAAAACTGCAAAAACTTTGAATGTTTCTGTCCATGAAAATGTATGGTTGTATGTGTTTCAAATGAAGCTTATGAACATCACTGTTAACCAGCCATAAAAAACTATCTTGTTTCAAGCACCATTAACAACACTCATATAATTCAACTTTGTAAGAAATAAAGGTTATAATCTTGTTCTGGGCAGCTATTTAATTCAAACTGCTGCAATCATCTCACCAGAGACTACAATAAAACATTGACTATGGAATAGTAGAGGAAAGGTGCCTATTATGAGGCAGCAGTTTTACTTTCTCTATTACGTATAGTAAATAGGGGAAGTATTGTATTTCAATACTCCATTTCAATGTCAACATTTGCCTGAAAATATATGTTTTGAGGCCCCCTGAATAAAAAAAAACGAAGGAAAGCATTTTTAGAACAAGATTTGTGTGTGTATGTGTGTTCACAAGGGCGTGAGTGCATGTTTGCGTGCGTGCTTGCGTGCATGTCTGTGAACAGCATAACTCAAAAACGAAAAGTCTGCTAAAAATGACAGATATTTTTATGACAAATTAAATGTATATCTCAAATTTTCTGGTTATTGCCCATGAAGTCCTATTTACTCTGGATGACTTTTGCATAACTGGTAAACCACAAGAGGTAGACCAAATCTTACTGTACAAAAACTGTAGATCTTGCTAAAACACACAATCTATGTCTGAATAAATTTTTTTGTAGAGTGAACCATTTCGGAGATATTCCTCGTTATTTGTACGAGTTTTGAAGAACTTATACTTCTGTAAAA
Source organism: Tenodera sinensis (assembly GCA_030765045.1). NCBI lineage: Eukaryota > Metazoa > Arthropoda > Insecta > Mantodea > Mantidae > Tenodera > Tenodera sinensis. The sequence goes on along the minus strand of CM060963.1, from coordinate 178,422,119 downwards.
TGGAATTTCGCTATTCATTTTTTTATATGTTAACCATGCAAAGAGAACAGAATTTGAAAGCTTCAAAAGCTATGACTATCACTCAAAGCCTACTGTATTACGATATTCCCGTTGCATATGCAAGAAAACTAGCAATAAGATAATTTCTGCAAATGTTTATCTCAACTAACATGTAGAAATTAGAAGAATAAGAGTTTGTAATAATGGTTAGTACAAGAGTAGAGAAAGTCAGGTGAGTGCAACAAATCAGATTTTTTATTAATCACCGTATTTTCATTGTGTGCACAATTCTTTAAAAAAGGTTTTTGTTTCATCAGAATACTTATTTTATGCCACAGTTCACCTATTACTGGTTCCTGTACTGCATTAAATAGGTAATACAGCAGGCATCAATCATCGTACATAGCCTGGATAGTATCACCCAATGCCTTTCACTATTAGAAAATCTGGCATTATGGTTTTCTATTATAGAGCAATTCCGCGAATATGTCATACCGAGTGTTAAAATTTGAAATCAATGTTTCACTTTTTTTACTGAGGAAAGATGATGCTAGATACTCCAAAGTATCTTATGAAGTGAAAAATAAATGTTTTTGACGTGAATATGGGTTCAAATTTCACTTCTTACCCATATATTTCCAAAACAATAAAAATAAGCGTGAATAACGGTGATTTTCATATCAATATTTCAGGAGCTATGTACAACTGTTTTAATTTTTTTTCGATGTACATCACACAATGACTCTTTATGTTCAGAACGTGTATATGACTAATAATTTTCGACATTTATAAATAATCCTTAGAGCCTGTTTAATTATTACTGTGTGTCGATGTCAGTTAGTCATGGTAAATAAGGATAAAGTCCTCTGCAGGGAAAAGTTGTTGTTGTTGTTGTTGTTGTTGTTGTTGTTGTTGTTGTTTTCTAGTGCCTTGCATCTGGCCATGAAGCCATTAGCATTCGTGCTTTCCAATACTTTTGAACTGTAGTTTCTTCTGATCTTAATGCTTCACAGGTCTTCAAGTGGTCTTCGTTCATTTCTGCTGGATCGTTACACAGGACACATATTGGTGAAGCTGAGATACCTATTCTGTAGTGATGACTTGCTAAGCAGTCGTGATTTGTCAGTAGACGGAAGGCTGCAACCGCTGTTTTCCTTGGTCTCTGGGGGATTATATCTGGGTTGGAAAGTAGTGTAATCCATTTTTTATCTTTGGCATTTGTTTCTATTTCTTGTAGGTATGAATGAGAAAATTTTTTAATGATCAAGCGTTTTATTGAGGAATATGAGAAATTGAATTTAGACTTTTGTTTTATTGTTGTGCCTTTCTTTGCAAGTGAGTCTGCAGCTTCATTCCCCATGACTCCACAGTGTGCTGGAATCCATTGGAGATGAACAGTCTTATAAACTTTTTGGAGTTGTGTTAACATTTTGTAGCATTCTCTAATTTTTGTTGATTTCTTTGTAGTATTTGAACATATTCCCTGAATTGCAGCTTTAGAATCTGAAAGAATTACTGCCTTGTTAAATTTATTTAAGGGAAGATTTAATAATTGTTGGAGAGCAATGTATATAGCCTCTATTTCTCCATCATAATTTGTTGTCTCTCTGCCAACAGAATGATAAAAGGAAAAATGTGAACACGTAACTCCAGCTCCAGTAAGGTTTTCCGTGGAGGATCCATCAGTATATATGTGCAGCCATTCTTCTGTGGGATATCTAGTATTGATTGTTTCCAGAGCTAGAAGTTTTTGTATTTCTTTTGGTGTGTCTGATTTACTTATTTCCTCTATTAATTCCAAACTGAAGGTCGGTTGCAATAATTTCAATGGAGTTTCTCTTATAAGTAGATTTTCTCTGGTGTTAGGAATGTTCAATTTGGATTTAATCTGTGTTACCTTTTCTAGGAAACTACTATGAGTTTTAAGGATTGAAGGGGGGAGGTTCTCTTCTGTCCATTTAGAGTTTGGCAGTCGTAACATTTTCTCGTGTTGGAGCAATGCTTGTTCTTCTATTTTTGTTGTTATTGATGGGATCCGTGTTAAAGCAAGCATGGCATCAATAGGTGTTTCTTTTCAACCTTTTCTGAGATGTTTGTTTTATGTTTTTTCCAACTTAGCTTTCTGTCGACTGCAGGGAAAAGTAATTGACTGAAAAAAATATCATTTTTGATTCTGCGTCATTACAATATAACAAATAAAAAAGTATCAGAAAGTTTTCCTCTAAAGTCATTGGTTTTCCCACAAAACACGTGACTAACGGACAATTGGTGCTGGCGCCCTGTGGTCGTCATACGCGTACAGTGCTTGTGAGACTTCAGTTAGGATAGACGTATCAGTCTGTTTCTGACTCCATGGCTAAAACACCAGCCCAAAGACAATGTGAATACAAACAACGGCTGAAGGAGCAAGGCAGTTATGCACAATGGAAGGAAAAAATAAAAGTGACTATGAGGAAAGGAAGAGCAATACTGAAATAAACAAAACAAGGAAGAGAACACCTCAAGTCTGAATTAGGAGACATAAGCAAGCACAGCGGGCAAGACAGAAGATAAGAGACCAAGAAGGGATTGATAAGGATACTCCATCATCAGCGGGTTTCAAAAGCAGGCAGCATTTTGGAAAGTGCAGAAAACGTGTTGAGGAAGCATTGCCGCAATCTCCATGCAAAAGAAAAGAAATGACTCATAAGTTAGCAGTTGAAAAGGATTACATGTTGTAAAACCAAAGCATTCTGTCCCGGTACCAGGAAAACAACTATCAGAGGAACTTTAAAGTGCAATCATCAAGTTCAGTCAGGATGATTCAATATGTTATCAAGCTCCTGGAAGAGATGATTTTATTGAAATCCATGTTCAAGGAGAAACAAAAGAAGTTTGCATTAGGTATCTAGTGGTAACATTAAAAGAAGTACATGCACTCTTTCTAGAAGATCGAGAAGAAATCTCCGTGGGGTTGACAAAATTTGCTGAATTTCAGCCTGCTCACGTGCGTCTTCAAAGTCAGATCCCACATAATGTGTGCACATGCATTATACATGAGAATACGAAGTTTCTTCTCAAAGCATTGTGTAAAAATTACATACTCACTGAGACTGAATTTCGTAAGTTCATAGCAGAAGTGGTTTGTGATCAGAAACCGAGTAAGTGTATGCAGGAAGGATGCTCCAAGTGCCCGGGATTGAGTGGAGCAGACATTTCCGGTGAACTCGCTAATTCTCCATGCGAATGGAAACTGTGGAGTTCACGTAATGGAAGAATGGAAATAGAAGATAAAAAGGGATCTGTAAAAGACTGCATTGAAGAACTGACCAATTACCTGCCACGTTTCCTAAATCTTTCAATACTTACTGCTGTTGCCTGATACAGGAAAGAAGATATTGGTGAAATTCAAAAACAATCTTTTGCTTTGGTGTCTGATTATCTATCACATGACAGATATGTAGTTGATATTTGCTTAAGGAATATATTTTCGGAAATATTTGATATTGTTCCGAATCTTGAACTTGTGAAAGTGTTTTCTGATGGAGCTGTTAGTCATTTTAAGCAGAAATACACATTGAGTCATGAGACATTTCTTTCCGAAGTATTTGGAATCCAAATTGAATGGAACTTCTTCCAATCCTATCATGGAAAGGGGGCAGTAGATGCGATTGGAGGACAAGTGAAGAGGATGGCATGGACAGCTGCGAAAGCAGGAAGCAGGATTCAGAGTGCTGAAGAATTGGTTAATACTGTTAGAAAGAAAACCAAATTATGTCTTCTTGAGGTTTCTCTGAAATTGAAGAAGCAAAAAAATTTCTCGACAAAAGATTTGAACGTATTTCACCTATGCCATCCACTCAGCGGGTTCATTATGTGAAAGTATTAGGTTTAAATGTTGTGGAATATGCTTTTCTTTCATGTGCGGAAAGTGTCAGAATGATGCACAACTTTCGGAAGTAAAAACAGTGTAGTGATATGCGCGTGTACTACGAGGTTACTGCATTTAGCGTTCCTGCACTACAAGGAGTCCAATCCAGAGTGTGTTACAGGTATGTGCTGTGTGCTGTGTGCTCTTATGTGTCGTCTTTGTTATGGTTTTGAGTCAGCTTTTTATACTTGCAATGACATAACTGTGATAAGAAATGAGAGCTGCCAACATATGTTTATTCTGTTTATATTGCATGACATTAATGCTTCTCCAAAGGATATGATTATTGTCAAAACGATAAATACAATTACACACCTGTGTGTATTACATGTATGTAACATATAATACATATCACTATGATTTACCATATGTTATACCATGTAAAACAAAGACAAGGTATTACAATTTTTGCATATGTCAGTTAGTCACAAACTCATGTCAGTTAGTCACGCGGACCTTTGAATAAATATCTCCAGATGAGAATAACATGCCAAACCTTTTTTCAGGTCATTTGAAAGCTTAGAAGTTCCTCTCTCAAGTGATTTTTCAGAACAAATCAAATAAGAAAACTTTCAGAGAAAACGGAGGACAAACGTGTGAAGTTGGACCTGCAGTTGACAAAAATGTCAGTTAGTCCCAAAAAGTTTAGCACTCATTATTAAATAATTGTTTCACTTTTTTAAGGTTTTTATCTTTCCTATCACAACTGCCAATGTATTCTCTGTCATCATATGTCGTTAAAATAACATTTTTACACCTATATTGGCCATTAGACAGACATTTTAAGAAGAAAATGTAGTGTAAATGTCAGTTAGTCACACGCGGAATTGCTCTATACAGTATTTGATTACACTTGTCATTGACTAAGATGACATTTTCAATTTAGCACAAGTAGGGTGATAATTGACTGCCTCCATAGCGCAGTTGGTAGCACGCTTGCCTCTGGCGCGGAGGGCCGAGGTTCGATCCCCGGTACCAGCATGGGGATTTTTCCCCATTGGGAGGTGTGGCACAGGGTGCAGGTCCCAAGGGGACCAATTGAAGAGCTACTTGATGGAGAAGTAGTGATCCCAGGTCGAGAAGGCCGTGTAACTGGCCAGGAGGGCTCGGGGCGCTGACCACACCCTATCCTCCAGTACTGCACCCCACTAATGATGCCTGCATTGGGCAGAGGTGGGGGGTACAGCGGCTGGGCGGCAAGCCTTGGCCCTTCATGGGCTGTGGCACTGGGGTTTAGTTTTTAGTTTTAGGGTGATAACTGCAATTTTCACATTTTAGTCTGTTTTAGCATCAGCCTTACAATGTTAACAAGTTTGAGTATCCCCATTTTGAGGTAATGTATCTGTATTGACAGCACTATTATCACTGACCATGTCAGATGCACTACTTGCAGCTGTAGAAGTGGAGCCAAGACAATCAGCGATAGCATTATGAGTTGTTTACATAATATTCATTCGAATGTTGCCTGTAAACACGAGTCATGTTAGTGCTCTTGGAAGAGAGCTATAGTGGTGACAAGGCTCTATTGTAGTTGCTGCATAGTGATTTGCAAAGATGGAAAAAATTGAGATTAGAGCACTGATTAAGTACTTCGTAAAGAAAGGTGTGAAAGCAAAGGACATTCATGTTAATTTCCAGAATACACTGGGGGACTTCATATTCAACAGTTGCCAAGTGGACAAACGAGTTTTAATTTGGTTGGGAGAGCTTAGATGATGATCCGCGCAGTGGTCAGCCAAGATGTGTCGCTATCCTAGAAATCGTCACAAAAGTGCCAAAGATGGTCATGGAGGATCACCGATTGAGAGTGCAAGAAATTGCCCAAGCTTGCAGATGCCATCTGAAAGAGTGTATCACAATTTAACTGAGGAATTAGATATGATCAAATTATGTGCAAGATGGGTGCAGTGACTCTTGACGCTGGATCAAAAATGCATGAGAATGGAAATATTGGAACAATGCTTGGCCCATTTTAGGAGAAACGAATTAGTTTTTTTTGCCGGTTTGTAGTCACAGATGAAATTTCACTTGCACTACTATACCCCAGCAACAAAATAGCAGTCATAGCCATGGAAATATGCTGATTCTCCACCACCAAAGAAAGCAAAGACAATTCTTTTGGCCAGAAAGAATGCATCAGTGTTCTGGGGTGTAAAGAGGATTCTGTATGTACATTATCTTCTCACTGGGTTAACAATCACTTGCGAATACTATACTAAACTCCTGGACCAATTACAACGAAAGACAGGTGAGAAAAGGCTGGGTTTAGCAAGGAAGCAAGTCATTCTCCAAGACAATGCATGCCTGCAGACATGTGCCATTGCCATGGCAAAATTACATGAACTAAGATATGAATTGTTGCCACACCCATCTTATTCACCTGATATGCTCCATCAGACTTCCATCTCTTCCCAAAGCTGAAAATTTTCCTTGGAACAAAGATTCACTTCAAATGAAGAATTGATAGCCAGTGTTGACAACTATTTTGCAGGCCTGGAGGAATCTCATTTTTGAGATGGGATCAAGACATTGGAACATGCTCGACCCAATGAATTAATCTACAAGGAGGCTACATTGAAAAATAAAAAGGTTTCAGTGACATAAGTGCTTTTTTTCTGTTCCGTTCCAAGAACTTTTCAAACCAACCTTGTACATGATATGATTAAACTGCAGCACAACAGAATATGCAGAGCCAACGCCTAGCATCTGACCGCAGTTCCCCATCTCTGTCCACAGGATGTGGCTAGCACTCTGATTTCCTTCCAGCCAGTGAATCCTGTCTCCACAACTGGGAAACAGAGTTGTGAGCAGACAACCAGGAACAGGAGGGATTTTTTTTATAGTGTTTAATGCCCACTTTTACTACTACGGCACCTCAGGTGTGACACTGATGATACATGGAATGAAGATGGAGCACCAGTGGAATGAGATGGCCGGGGAAACTGGAGAACTGGAGGAAACCTGCCCCAGCGCCACTTTGTCCACCACAAATCCCACATGCGGTTGCCTGGGATCCAACCTGGGCCACTTTGGTGAGAAGCAAATGAACAGGAGAGAGCAGCCCATAGCCTGCTATGGGAGTGAGGAGGAAGATGATATGAAGTGAAGCTGAAATTGTTGGCTAATAAAACATACATCTTAAAACAGGAATGGACAACTAATGCTCACTGAGTGCAGTCTTCTCATGGCCTTGCATTGATAACTGTATGTTTTGCATGTAAAAAATGAAGTTTCCTTAAGGTATACCAGAGTTGCCCAGGCCTGTCTTAAATGTTCTGCAAGTATCCTGAAGATCTCATCCTTCCAAATGAATTTTTATAATAGCTGGTAAACTTGGGGAATAGACACTTCTTTACATAAAAAAAGTAGAGCTGTTTAAAGCATACAGTTTATTTCAAATAATATTTTGGTGTTATTAGCCATTTCTAAATTTCTGACAGGCATTGTGTTATTCATTTGAAGTTTTTAATACTTGGAAATATTTGTGTTACATCACAAAAAGAATCAGAAATTTCAAGGCCAACATACAGGGATCAAAATATTTCTGACAATTTTAATTTTTATTAACATTAAGTGAATAGAAAATAAGCTTTTGTTGGAATACTTTGTAGAAACTGCATAAAAGTAAATTATAGTATCTAGAGAAAGTAATGTGAATGTTGTGCATCACATATTTTTTATTTGTGTTGCTTATAATTATTATTTTAATACAGAATTATTTGGGTTTTATTTATGTTAATTTTTGTGTTATTGCAGGTTTATAAGTGGAGACCAAAATATTATGAAGACAGCCAAAATCTTAATGATAAGGTGCCCCAAATTCTAAAGGACAAGATAGATAATGCCCCTAAAGAAAAGGTAACAATGTTTACATAAATATAAAAGTTTGATAATTACTGAATCAGCCGTACTTCAAATTCTGGCTATGCCATGAAATTTTTCAGCCTGATTCCACCCTTCCATAATGGAGTTTGTTATATATTTCTTTCTTATCTTCCTTTCTCTCGTTACATCATTAAGTTGTATTTTGTTACTTAATGAAAGAAGAGCAGAAATATAATGACCCACTTACCACTGGCAGCTGGTGCCTAAAATAACAGAGGGTTCACTACTTTTACTCCATTATGCAGTTTACCTTACTAAATAGTTTAATTTTCTAAATTACTTGAAGTATTTTGGTAGCTCTAAAATTACTTTAAAATGAGCCTGATGACATTGATGGGATTGAATCTTCTGTAGAGCTATATTTGTAGAGACACTACATCCTCCTACATGGTGAATCTGCCTATGAATCTCACGTTGAAATCTGAAAGCCAGTGTATCATTTTCTTTTCAATAGACAGCCTTCTATGGTACATTTACAGTTTCTATATCTTAAACTATATAATTCTTGTTCTGAGCTGTCTGTACACTCATATAAGCCTTATTTTGTGTATTGATGCATGAATTATTTGCTTTTAAGTACTTTTATCATTTGCTTATTATTTTCTTATGTGTTGTACTCTAGACTTTGTATGGTTTCAGGTAGATTTATTACTGATGTGCTGTCAACATAAATTATTTTTCCATCTTTTAAATGAGGAATATCATTTATACTATTATGAACAAAAGAGGACCAAGAAAAAAACTCTGCAGTACCCCATGTTTAACTATTTGCAGTTCCAATAGATATTCCTTTATTTGTTGTCCAGATGTATGGTTAATTTTTACCTGTTGTGTTCTATTTTTACTTTCTCTACTATGTATAGTAAAGTAGAGGAAGTATTGTATTCCACCCAAAAATTTGATGTCAGATTTTACCAGAAAAATATATTTTCAGATCCCCTGAATCCAAAAAAAAGCATTTTATAAAAAGGCACGTGCATGTGTGTGTGTGTCTGTCTGTCAGTCTGTGAGAGCATAACTTAAAAACCAAAAGTCAGTTAAAAACCAACGTTGGTATTTAAATCTAGTGTCTTTCAAGGATGCGACACAAAGATTATATACACAGATTCCCTTAGTGCATTAATGGCTATACAACAACGATCTCCTTGCCACACCTTGGTAAGGGAGATACGTGAATTATACAATGACCTTATTTCATCAGGTAAACAACTGATCTTGGCATGGATACCATCTCACTGTAACATACCAGGAAATGATCTTGCTGACACTGCCGCAAAAGAAGCTTCCAAGCATCCTCCAAACTTACCAGATCTTAAGCTACCACATGAAGACTATTTACGACAGCTTAAAAGAACTATCCTACACCGATGGAAGACAGATTGGACAACTACATCCAACAGCAAACTGCATGATATCTGTCCAATACCTAACCTGTCCACAACAATTAGAACACTAACCCGGCGAGACCAGGTACTAATAACCCGATTATGCATTTGCCACACTGCGCTTACTCATTCCTACATTCTGTCCCATGAACTTCCTCCTAAATGTACTCTGTGTGATTCTACTCTTACCGTTCAGCATCTGCTCACTGTTTGCCCAAGATACACTCACCAGCGACTTCAGTATGGAGTTCCTGAGAACCTTCAGCTAGCTTTGGGTGATCAACAATACCACAAGAAAATCATCAAGTTCATCAAGGCATGCAAAGTTAATGTTTAAATTCAATGTAAACTTCATGATTTGTTTCCTCCAGTTTTTATTCTCAATGTTTAGTCACGATATGACGTTTATCTTGAAGCGACTTCAAATAGCACATAAATTAAATTAAAAAGATTTGGAAGAAAATTCCTCTGCCCTAAACTACCCTCTACATGGAAAATTTTTCAAATATTTTGATTTTCTTGAAAATGGTACTAACGATTTTGATTAAAATGACATATGTTTGATATATTTGTATGTCAAATGAAATGTATATCTTGAATTTTCTGGCTATAGCCCATGTAGTCCTATATACCCTGGATGACTTTGCATAATGGGTAAACCATCAGAGATAGAGCAAACCTTACTGTACAAAAAATATAGATCTTGCTAGAACACACAACTTATGTCTGAGCAAATTTTTTTTGTAGAGTGAACCATTTCGGAGATATTGCTTGTTATTTGTTTGAGTTTTGGAGAACATACTTCTGTCAAATGGAACATCGTTATTAATTTTTACTTTCTCTACCAGTAAGTAGAGGAAGTATTGTATTCCACCCAAAATTCAATGTCAAGATTTCAACAGAAATATATGTTTTGAGGCCCCTGAATCCAAAAAAAAGGCATTTTTACTTTCTCTACTGGTAACTAGAGGAAGTATTGTATTACACCCAAAAATTTGTTGTGATTTCATCGGAAATATGCTTTGAGACCCCCTGAATAACATAAAAACATTTTTGAAAAAGGTCCGTGTGTGTGTATCTTCCGACCGACCGACCGACCGACCGACCGACCGACCGACCGACCGACCGACCGACCGACCGACCGACCGACCGACCGACCGACCGACCGACCGACCGACCGACCGACCGACCGACCGACCGACCGACCGACCGACCGACCGACCGACCGACCGACCGACCGACCGACCGACCGACCGACCGACCGACCGACCGACCGACCGACCGACCGACCGACCGACCGACCGACCGACCGACCGACCGACCGACCGACCGACCGACCGACCGACCGACCGACCGACCGACCGACCGACCGACCGACCGACCGACCGACCGACCGACCGACCGACCGACCGACCGACCGACCGACCGACCGACCGACCGACCGACCGACCGACCGACCGACCGACCGACCGACCGACCGACCGACCGACCGACCGACCGACCGACCGACCGACCGACCGACCGACCGACCGACCGACCGACCGACCGACCGACCGACCGACCGACCGACCGACCGACCGACCGACCGACCGACCGACCGACCGACCGACCGACCGACCGACCGACCGACCGACCGACCGACCGACCGACCGACCGACCGACCGACCGACCGACCGACCGACCGACCGACCGACCGACCGACCGACCGACCGACCGACCGACCGACCGACCGACCGACCGACCGACCGACCGACCGACCGACCGACCGACCGACCGACCGACCGACCGACCGACCGACCGACCGACCGACCGACCGACCGACCGACCGACCGACCGACCGACCGACCGACCGACCGACCGACCGACCGACCGACCGACCGACCGACCGACCGACCGACCGACCGACCGACCGACCGACCGACCGACCGACCGACCGACCGACCGACCGACCGACCGACCGACCGACCGACCGACCGACCGACCGACCGACCGACCGACCGACCGACCGACCGACCGACCGACCGACCGACCGACCGACCGACCGACCGACCGACCGACCGACCGACCGACCGACCGACCGACCGACCGACCGACCGACCGACCGACCGACCGACCGACCGACCGACCGACCGACCGACCGACCGACCGACCGACCGACCGACCGACCGACCGACCGACCGACCGACCGACCGACCGACCGACCGACCGACCGACCGACCGACCGACCGACCGACCGACCGACCGACCGACCGACCGACCGACCGACCGACCGACCGACCGACCGACCGACCGACCGACCGACCGACCGACCGACCGACCGACCGACCGACCGACCGACCGACCGACCGACCGACCGACCGACCGACCGACCGACCGACCGACCGACCGACCGACCGACCGACCGACCGACCGACCGACCGACCGACCGACCGACCGACCGACCGACCGACCGACCGACCGACCGACCGACCGACCGACCGACCGACCGACCGACCGACCGACCGACCGACCGACCGACCGACCGACCGACCGACCGACCGACCGACCGACCGACCGACCGACCGACCGACCGACCGACCGACCGACCGACCGACCGACCGACCGACCGACCGACCGACCGACCGACCGACCGACCGACCGACCGACCGACCGACCGACCGACCGACCGACCGACCGACCGACCGACCGACCGACCGACCGACCGACCGACCGACCGACCGACCGACCGACCGACCGACCGACCGACCGACCGACCGACCGACCGACCGACCGACCGACCGACCGACCGACCGACCGACCGACCGACCGACCGACCGACCGACCGACCGACCGACCGACCGACCGACCGACCGACCGACCGACCGACCGACCGACCGACCGACCGACCGACCGACCGACCGACCGACCGACCGACCGACCGACCGACCGATCTGGCTACTCTATTACAGGAACACATTGGCAACACCCCATCCTACATCAAAAACTCCAGGCACTTCGTAGAGAAACTGAAGACCATACAACTGGGGGCAGAGGACCGCCTTGTCAGTTTCGATGTCATTTCTTTATTCACCAAGGTTCCGATTACAGAGGCACTACAACACATTGCCGAACTTTTTCCACCCGACATCACCAGTCTTTCTCGTCACTGCCTAACCACAAGCTACTTCCAGTGGAACAACACTTTCTATGAACAGATAGACGGCGTTGCCATGGGCAGCCCTTTAAGCCCGGTAGTTGCAAATTTTTTCATGGAGAAGTTTGAGGAAGAAGCTCTAAGAAGCGCTACATATAAACCAAAAACCTGGCTTAGGTATGTGGACGACACCTTCATTATTTGGAGCCATGGGGAGGAAAAACTAGAAGCCTTTTTTCATCATCTAAATAGCCAAAACCGTGCCATACAGTTCACCATGGAAAAGGAAACAAACGACAGTCTTCCTTTCCTGGATGTCCTAGTGACAAGAGAAGCTGATTCACGTCTGGGTCACACAGTTTATCGCAAACCTACTCATACTGATAGGTACCTCCATAAAACCTCGAACCATCATCCAAGACAAAAATTGGGCATAATCAAAACCCTTTCCGAACGGGCCAAGAAGATTTGTGAGCCACAAAAGCTGAATAAAGAAATCCGACATCTTAACAAGGCCCTCATCAGCAACGGTTATACACACAAGGAAATTACAAGAGCTCTCCATCCGAGGTACCCGTCAGTCCAAAAAGACCGGAGGAAGCAAACCCTGTGTACCATCTATTTACCATACATCGACACCTTCATTATTTGGAGCCATGGGGAGGAAAAACTAGAAGCCTTTTTTCATCATCTAAATAGCCAAAACCGTGCCATACAGTTCACCATGGAAAAGGAAACAAACGACAGTCTTCCTTTCCTGGATGTCCTAGTGACAAGAGAAGCTGATTCACGTCTGGGTCACACAGTTTATCGCAAACCTACTCATACTGATAGGTACCTCCATAAAACCTCGAACCATCATCCAAGACAAAAATTGGGCATAATCAAAACCCTTTCCGAACGGGCCAAGAAGATTTGTGAGCCACAAAAGCTGAATAAAGAAATCCGACATCTTAACAAGGCCCTCATCAGCAACGGTTATACACACAAGGAAATTACAAGAGCTCTCCATCCGAGGTACCCGTCAGTCCAAAAAGACCGGAGGAAGCAAACCCTGAGTACCATCTATTTACCATACATCCATAAGGTAACAGACCGAATAGGAAGACTGCTGCAACAGTACAACATTAGGACTATTTATAGGCCAACAAAGAAAGTCAAAGATTTATTTAACTCCGTTAAGGATAAAAGACATCCACATTGCACAGCCGGTGTTTACAAAATACCATGTAGCTGTGGACAAGTATATATAGGCACCACCATGCGGAGTATCAGCACTCGACTAAAAGAACATGAAAGACATAGCCGGTTGGGGCAGACGGACAAGTCAGCGGTGGCAGAACACTCTCTATTGTTCGGCCAGGACATGAATTACAAAGACACGGAGGTACTCTCAAGGACAAGCCACTACCAGGCTCGCTTGACTCGGGAAGCGATAGAGATTTTTATGCATAAAAACATAGAGATTTTTATGCATAAAAACTCCTACAATCGAAAAGAAGAGAGACAGCAGATAAGCAAAACTTGGCTCCCGGCTCTAATAAGAGGGAGAAGAAAACCCGAAACACGGAAAGCTTTCTCCTTTATACCATGATCAGAGACGTCTCATTTGCCAGCATTTTGAGATCGATAATCTCATGTTGGTATTCATGAGAACGAGCGATCGTGAAAATTTGTTACCAATGGACACTAATAACAAACAAAGATGAATATGAAAGTTTGCAGTGAACTTTAATTTATGTGCAGCCGATAATAACAGAGGTTGACCCTGAAGATGCTGGACGCAGTTTCCAGCGAAACGTCGGAGGAAGGTAATCCAACTCGACCACGGCCCACAAACCCGGAAAATCTACTTAACATAGTTGATATGTTATTGCTTATTTCCTTGTAGGTGCAAGGGGAATGTTAGAATACAGTAGGCTTTGTGCAGTAGTCAGATCTTTTAAAGCTTTGAGAATCTGTTCTCTTTGCACACTTAACATATAAAAAAAATGAACAACAATGTTCCATTTCACAAAGGTTTTAAATTTTCAGAAACTCACACACATAACAAGGAATATCTCCGAAATTGTTCACCCGAGAAGAAAATTTATTCAGACATAAATTATGTATTTTAGCAAGATCTACATTGTTTGTGTAGTATGATTTGATCTATTTCTAACGGTTTACCAGTTATGTAAAAGTTGTCCAGAGTAAATACAGCTACAGGGGCTATAGACAGAAAATTAAAGAGATACATTTCATTTGACATAAAAATATCTGAAACATGTCATTTTAATCAAAATCGTTTGAGTCACTTTCAAGAAAATCAAAGTTTTCAAAAAATTTTCCATGCAAAGGGTAGTTTAGAGTGGGGCTATTTTCTTCAAAATCTGTGTGTCACATCCTTGAAAGACATTAAACTTAAATACCAACTTTGGTTTTTAGCCAACTTTTGGTTTTTGAGTTATGCTGTCCACAGACTGACAGACACACACAGACCTTTTACTAAAAATACTTTTTTTGGATTCAGGGGCCTCAAAGCATATATTCCTGGTGAAATCTCAACACTGAGTTTTTGGGTGGAATACAATACTTGCTCTACTTTACTAAACATAGTAGAGAAATTTGCTTAAAAAATTTAGGTACAGACAAAACAAATTTTAGAACCAGAAATATTATTGGCAGCTTAATTTCTGTAGTTCAGTGGTATAAAGCAGAATGTCTCCATATGTTGAAATTTCAGCTTTCTGCTGCTGCTGGTTTCTAAGACAAGTAGTCCAAAAGTATCATTGCCATTTATTCAGCAAACATTTTTTTTGAAGGTACATTTTTTCAAGAAACTATAAAACATGATTATAAAAATTTAAAGATATATATATATATATATATATATATATATATATATATATATATATATATATAGAGAGAGAGAGAGAGAGAGAGAGAGAGAGAGAGAGAGATGTTAATTAGTAGTTTTGTTACACTGATTTGCAAATTACAACCAGAGAAATCTAAATGTTTTGAATTAGCTGCATGTCCATATATAATGCTGACACTGCCCCCCTTAATGGAGTTGAATGTTCATGTGCTTCAACATGGTATAGGTTGCATATAATGTACAGACTGTTAACATAATACCACAATGTTAAGAAGCTCTCATGCCAAAATTATTAATGTACTTGTTAAGTAATGACTCTAATGATTTTGATTAAAATTATGTGCAAGATATTTTCATCATAAAGAAACTTAAACCTTAGATTTCCTGGATACAGGAAAGCCGTTTATTCTGAAATGTCTTTTGCATAATTGCTAAATCCTGAAAGATGGACCCAATCTTACTAATCAATAAATTTAGGTCTTGATAAAGCACATAATTTATATCATATACATATTTTTGTGGAGTTAACCATTTCTAAGATAGTTCTTGTTAATGGTTTGCATCTAAATATACTATGACAACATCAGAGGGAGCCAAGGTCAACTACCTCCCACCACTTGGCGGCCATGCACTACAAAAAAGAGAGCCAAGGTCAAAATACCTCACTCCACCACACAGCTTGTGAGTACGTGACCAACAACAATGAGCAGGGCAGAGCAAAGGGTTTCCAGACCATTTGCAAAGCTTCTACTGCTGGCTTGTTTGTGAAAGCTTTGAGAAAAATCTTTGCTACATCATTCTCATTATAAAAGGAGATAAGAAGATGAGAGAAGCAAGTAGTTGCAGCTTTTTTTTGTGATGGAATTGTGAGTGCTGAGTGAGACAGTTGTTAGAAGTGTGTGTGCGTAAACAGTCATCATTGAGAGAAATTGGAGTATGTGTCGTCAGAGTTGTCACGTTGGTGTTAATCTCAAAGTGAGCAATTTTAGTGAGGGTGATCATCAAAGCTAGCTGTTACACAGAGAGAACTGAAGGACACTTAAAAACCATCGGTCTGGGCTGGATTTGAACCCACAACCTTAGGACCATAGGGTTACAGGAGGATGGAACAGCTATGAGTTGAAAGGTCTCGAAGAACTGTAGATTGTGCTAACAATAAAACAGAACTGTGTTTAGTGGTTCAATTTTAGAATGGAAAATACAGTAACAAGAAAAAGTAACTGGACTTAATCGTTAGTCAGAATACTTATACTATTCTCAGATGGGAGGTAGTTACTGTTTCTCTCTCTCTTAGCCATGCAAAGAGGACAGAACAACCTGCTCTTAAAAGATTTAACTGTAACTTAAAGCCTGTTTTAATAGCATATTCCCCCTCCTATTGTATCTGCAATGAAATCTGCAATAAGACAATTTTTTCATAAGTTTATTTTAATTAACATGAAGTGGATACGAGAATAAGCATTTTTAACAATAGTTTGTACAACAATGAGTAGAGAAAGGCCTGTGAGTGTAGTAGTATTAAACTTTATTTATGCTTTAAATTTTCTTTTTCAGAAAGACAGAATTTGGCTCACTTGTGAAATAACAGATATAGGCACAGGGAAAAAACTAGAGGATCCAGGGCATGTGTCTTATTATCCTACAAAGTGGAATGGATCTTTTCCTGGATATTATTTCCCTTGGCACAGGCAGAAAAATTATATATCTCCTGTTGTTGCTGTGCATTTTGGGGGAATTACTAGTAAGTTATTGCACAATATTAGATTAATAACTTTATTGTCAATAGCCTGCAATGCAGCTGACATTGTCACAAATTACAATTACATAGTTACAGCTATGCATCTACAATTAAAATTTATAATTTGTTCAGAGTGTGCAATGATTTATTTATTAAGTAATTCTTGAGTTTACACTTAAAAGTATTTGTTGTATTAGATTGCTTTAACTTATTACACAGATACAGCTCCATTACGCAAGGATCTTTGTAAGTAATATTTATTCTGAAGCCACAGTTGTCCCACATGTTATAATGATGGAAATTTTTGTTTCTTAAGCTATCTTTTTGTAGTGGATATGTTATTGCTTTCTACCGGGTGGAAGGGAAGTCATTACATTAATTTAAAACAGTGGTTGATCTCGACATTTGGAACACATTTTGTATCTTCCGATTTTGCCTCTGATCATTTCTTATGGAGATAATTTAGTTTTCTTGAAAACAAACTGGCAACACTGCAGATTGTGTGGGTGTCACTTTTCCTAGCTTAGTACATAAACAAGCACAGTGACAGTGCTTCTTGAGAACACAAACAAATACCCTGCCTTGTCCTGTGTTTACTGTACGAGTGTAGGCCAATCACAAGCGTTAGATCCCAAAACATTAAAGTGAAAGCCAAAGTGCCAGACTGTCCTTCCCTCCTCCCTCCATCCCTCCCTCCACCCCTCCACCCACCCATCCGTCCGTCCGTCCGTCCGTCCGCCTGCCCGCCCACCTGTCTGTCCGTCTATTTGTCTGTCAATGTGCTTTGTACTATCTATTTGTTTATTTATGCTAATGGAGCCCTCTCTTCACCTATTGTAAGAATAAAAGACATACCAATATTAGAACAATGTATAATAAGGTTACATAAGCACATTAAACATAATATGGTAGCTATTGTCCAGAACTCTTGGGAAGTTATATCACTGAATCAACCCCCAGTTTAATATGTTTATTATTAACAAAAGTAATATAAATTTTAAGTCATCATAAACTAACTTTTCATATTGAATTCTGAATCATCTGGAATTGGTTTACTTTTAGTAACAAATAAAACAATGTGAGACGTCACAGCTTTACGCATGCTTAATGTTGCTGTATGTGTATTGCTTGTGTCTTCTCCCTACACAGTACTCCGTGAGTGTTTGCCTGCTCCTATGTCATCAGTCTGATACTTGCTGACCACTGCTTTACTTCACACCATTTTTTATAATTGCTACTACACAACCTGCAACAATGGATGGCTCAGAACAAATGCTGTTTCATGCATTTGTAGAAGCTGTCAACATACAGGACTTGTTTATGACAGAAGATTCAAGAACCTTGAAATTCCAGAAGAATTGCCAGTAATACAGAGCCTATAAAAGCTGTCGGTTAGTTAGCAGCTGACTTCATTGTCAGAGTGAATTGTGAGCAGTTGTACAGTGTTTGTGAAAGTTTGAGTTCAAGATCATGAATTGCGAATTGTGACTCAGTACTAGAAGAAATAAAGTAAAATTAAAAGTAACTTGACTTGTTATTTGTCACAATTATTTTTTAATTTATTTGAGTCTATATACCAATTTACATAGGTTTAGATCAGGTCAAGATTGATTACAAAATGAGACTAAGTTAATTACAAGTAGTTTATAGTTGTTTACAAATTATTCATACATTGTCTGTCATGCAAGTTTACAAATTTTCAGTAGAATGCAATACTTTTGTTGTTAAGTGGGCTCTTAATTTATTTTTAAATAATTTCCTTTGTATATTTTTAGTTGTTTAGGTAAACTATTACAATAATGAACCCCTGAAACATATGGGTGCTTTAACTGATTTAATATGATGGTCAATTTTATGTAGGTCATGTTTATGTTCTGTGTCAGCAGAGCAATACAAATTGCTTGGTAAATTATGAATAAGAACTAAGTGATTAACATCATTTGCTTGTTATTTCCAAGTACTGGGAGAGCAAAAAACTTCTGAATGGGCTGCTCAATGTTTTGCGTGTCGGCATCCTCGGCACTTGTTACAGTCTGCTGCTATCATAGAAAGTCATGGATAAAACCACACGTTTTTAAAACTACTTTTAAAGGCTTTGCCGACCAACTTGGTGAAAGAAGATGCTGAAACTGGTCACTGTCATCCATGGATACATTTTTGGTAGAAAACTATCCATCACTCGTCATAGTTCACGTTGAGAAATGGTGGCAATTTCCTGGCAGATATTTTGTTTTAGTTCTTCCAGGGTGTACGGGTTTGTCTTGTACACTTTATGTTTTAAGCTTCTCCAGAGACAAAAATCCAAGGGTCTTAGGTCAGAGGACCACATATCCTTACTAATAATTCTGTCCTGAAACACACTTTCATTTATTCTCATTGAAAGATTGGCTGCATGAGCTGTTGTAGAGTCTTATTACAAAATCACACTCCCTATCTGTTAATTCTTTAAAAAAAAGGGGGGGGGGGCAAATTGTATTTATGTATGTATGGGCACTAACTGTTGATCAATAAAATATTGGCCCTATAACTCAGAACCTAGAAATTAGTGTATTGTCACCGCGCCCGCCGCATTTAATTGCCGACAGCAGCAGTGTCACCCATCGCATTATTGTCGGCGCTACCGCAAAGGAGCCGAAGCTGTTGGAGAATCGGAAAAGACTTTCTTGTTGTTGCAACGAGTGTACAAAGTTACTGTTTACGGAAATAAAAGTGCTTATCTCGACTACATCAGTCTACTTTACTTCACACCCAAACCAAAAAGTCACACTGGTGTCAGAAGTGGGATCCGTCGAATTGCTTCTAGTTTCGTTACATCGTCGTTAGAAGTTGCAACGTTAGAACCAAGATGGAGGGAGATTCGGAAACCAGGATGATGGCAATGATGAAAGAATTATTCGCCAAAATGAAGACGGCAAACGACAACCTCGCTGCCAAAATGGAAACGTTAAATGACAATCTCGCTGCCAAAATGGAAACGTTAAATGACAATCTCGCTGCCAAAATGGAAACGTTAAATGACAATCTCGCTGCCGAGCTGAAAGAGATGAAGATGGAGCTATTGGTGAAAATTGACGGCGAATTGATTGGCGTGACGGAAGACGTGGAAGAACTCGGCGAAAAGGTGGAAGACCTCTGCCAGCATGCGGACGTCGTGGAGGACGACGGGGAACGTCTTGGCGCCCTGGTAGTAAGAGTTGACGAGAGCGTCAAAGTACTGGATGCCAGGTGCAGACGGAATAGCGCGGAGCCGGAGAGGGAGCACCTAGTGGCCGAGGCGACAGTCGCGCCCGTTTCGGATGATATGAGGGAAGACGTGGAACAACTCGGCGAACTGATTGGCGTGAGGGAAGACGTGGAACAACTCGGCGAACTGATTGGCATGACGGAAGACGTGGAACAACTCGGCGAACTGATTGGCGTGACGGAAGACGTGGAACAACTCGGCGAACTGACTGGCGTGACGGAAGACGTGGAAGAACTCGGCGAAAAGGTGGAAGACCTCTGCCAGCATGTGGACGTCGTGGAGGACGACGAGGAACGTCTTGGCGCCCTGGTAGTAAGAGTTGACGAGAGCGTCAAAGTACTGGATGCCAGGGCCAGACGGAATAGCACAGATCCGGGGAGGGAGCACCTAGTGGCCGAGGCGACAGTTGCGCCCGTTGCAGATAACGAAAGTGTACGTCTCGGGGAAGACAAAGGGGCAGTTCAGGGACGTCGTCGAGGATCCCCTGGAGGAGTGTGTTGGGTACGTAACCAACCAGGATATGACGTGGAGGACGATCAGCAGGGAAGCGCACAAGCAGGCGAGCAACACGCGAGAACCAACTTGGCGTGTGACATGGGAGGACCGTCGGAGCCATCCAAGCACCTGACGCATAGTGCCGTGAACGGAAGAATGGTGGACATCATCTTGGACGGCAGGATACAGGAGAGGCCGTGCCGAGCACGAGTGAACACGAGTGCAGCGGTGGACGCGACTCGCGCGGATGTGGTGGGGTTTGTTGCCGGACCCATCGGAAGCAAGGTGGCTGCGAAGGTGCGCCAGAGAGGTCGGCGGACATGGTACCCAGCGAGCCGTTTCCAAGTGCGCAGGATGGCCCGCCAACACACCAGGAAGAAGGGCAACTGGACGAGAGACCGCCAAGACCGGTGGTACTGTTGCAGAATTTCGAAGCAGGATGGCATACATCGTCCTACCCGGACCAAGGGACAGTATCCAACAGCGATACCTAGGATCGTGCCTCCTGGAGAAGAGGTTCGATGGGTTAGTCCACCGGGGCGCAAGGGAGATGCCGCAGTGATAGTGCTGGTCGGGACGACCAGCTCTGAGGAGGGAGCAGTGTCACCGCGCCCGCCGCATCTAATTGCCGACAACAGCAGTGTCACCCATCGCATTATTGTCGGCGCTACCGCAAAGGAGCCGAAGGAAAGAGACAGAGAATGGCCGCATTGTTGGGGCGCTTGCCGAAAGAGAGAAAAGGATAGAGGCTACTGGAATCTTCTACTTTGTATATCTCGCCGCAATAACTGAACGTTCCTGAAGCTTCCAGAATAGTGCCTGGGAGATATAAATAGCGGGAAAGTGCGACAGAAGAGTCAGTCAGACTTATGTGAAGCGTTGAGTAGTGCCGACGGAGAACGGTCAGACGTATGTGAAGGTTGAGTAGTCGTGCCGACGGAGACGGACAGACGATGTGGAGAGTTGTGCCGACGGAGAAGAGTTAGTTCTTTGTGTTACGAGTTCGAAGCCGTGCTGTTGGAGAATCGGAAAAGACTTTCTTGTTGTTGCAACGAGCGTACAAAGTTACTGTTTACGGAAATAAAAGTGCTTATCTCGACTACATCAGTCTACTTTACTTCACACCCACAAAAAAGTCACAGTATGATGTGGCATTAGCAGAGAAAGGTTTCTCAGAGCTCCAACAAGTAATTCCTATCTTTGGGATAGCTTAAAACATAAAGTGTGCAAGGCAAACACACACCCTGAAAGAAATAAAAGAGCAATTCCACGTGTGAATAACTGACATTCTTCTTAAAATGTCTGTCTAATGGTCAATATAGGTGTAAAAATGTTATTTTAACGACATATGATGACAGAGAATACATTGGCGGTTGTGATAGGGAATATAAAAACCTTAAAAAGTGAAACAATTATTTAACAATGAGCGCTAAACTTTTCGTGACTAACTGACCTACAGTTGACAAAAATGTCAGTTAGTCACGAAAAGTTTAGCGTTCATTGTTAAATAATTGTTTCACTTTTTAAGGTTTTTATATTCCCTATCACAACCGCCAATGTATTCTCTGTCATCATATGTCATTAAAATAACATTTTTACACCTATATTGACCATTAGACAGACATTTTAAGAAGAAAATGTAGTGTAAATGTCAGTTAGTCACACGTGGAATTGCTCAAAACAAAATATCCACCAGAAAATTGTCAGCATTACTCAACATGAACTAAGGCGAGTGTTGGATAGTTTCCTAAAGAGGTGCTCAAAATGTATGCGTGGACGACGGTGACCAGTTTCAGCATCTTCTTTCATAAAGTTGGTCAGTAAAGCCTTTAAAAGTAGTTTTAGAAGTGTTGTATGGTTTCATCTGCACCTATGATAACGGCAGACAGCAAGCACCAAGGATGCAGACAGGCAAAATACTGTGCAGCCTGTTCGGAGGCTTTTTGCTCTTGCGGTATCAACCTTGCCAATTTTATTATCATTATATTCATGCCATTAAAATTTACCATGACAGCATCCTTGCTAGTATTGTCAGCTATGGGGCAGCAATATGGACACACAAGGCAAAAGAAAAAACAACAGCGATTTCCCCTAGAAGTTCCCAGCACAAAGCCCTATTGAGATTTACAGGAGCAGCAGGCACTACACGAACGTTGGCCTTTTTAGTGGTAATGGGAATTTGGCCACTTGATTTAACTGTCAGGAAGAGAGCGGCAGTATACTGCTTAAGAAAACAGAATATAACAAAGTTAGAATCAATAATAGGTTGACAATGTTGTAATAAAAGGGAGATAAGGGAAGTTCTGCTAGCAGAATGGCAATCATCATGGGATAAAGAAACTGTTGGCAGGAGAACATAGAATATATTCCCTGATGTGAAAGATTAAAACTCAAGAACTTGCATCCCACACAGGGCTTGTTGCATTTCATCACGGGCCATATTTGCAGAAAATAAACAGAAAATCTACAGATATATGAAAAATTTATAATACTGTGGATACCCCTGAACATGGCTTATTCAAATGCATTAAATATAAAGACCTGTTAGTAGAAGGGCACTCTAAGCTGGAAGGGAAAGCAGTTTTGGATATTTTGAGAAATCCACCAGACCTTAAAATTCTATGCAAAATGACAGACGCTGTAAGCAAAACTGCTGTCTCAATGGTCCAAAAAATACCTTGAATACCAAAGTGCAATGCAATAGAAGATCAACAACCTAGCCATAGATTGACAAGACTCTCAAGAACACCAATAGAGCCACATTTTGACCTAACAAGATGAAGCAGCGCACATTCGACCAATAACCCGAGCAGACAACAGCAATTTTGGACATCATAAGGAAGACAAATGGGCCACCTAAGAACTCAAATGAATCCTGGAATGGAATTACAGGAGGAGAATTAAAGATCAAACTACAAGAGCCAGGATAAAATAATTCCAGGATCAGAATTGATAAATCTTTTCTTGTATCACTTTACAGTGATATGTTTTAAACCTATGTTTTTAGTTGTTAAGCTTTCTCTGTAAAATTGTTGAAAGATATGTTAATGTATTTTGTAACAAATTAATAAAAAAGCATGTACACGCTCTGGTTTAGCTTCCAGGTACCAGACTGATGGAGTGCAGAGGTTATTAATTAATTAAATTAATTTCATTATCATCCTCATTATTATATGTAATCTTTCAAATGATGGTGGGACAATTTTTGATAAACTTCTAATCTCTTCTGTTTCAGAGGATACACTGTTCGATGTTGACTGCAAAATCTGGGCAAAAAATATTGCGCAAGATAAGAAACATCAAATGGCATGGTTAAGCTTCAGAATGAAATTTGTGTCTTAAGATTCATCCTAAATTTAATTTATTATGCATGGACTGAACATCAAAATTTTCATGAGAGCTACTGTGAACTGTATACTGAAGCATACAAGCATTTTATGCCAAACAATTGAATGAATAATTTCAGTATGTCAAGCTAAGGCAATCACTCACATTATCAATGCCGCAGATGTCAGAACAAACTTAAGAATTCCTAACTTCTCTTATTAACATTTGATTTGAATAAATATTAGGGGAATGGTGGATAGTATGAACCCTTTGAGGGAAAAGGTTATTAACATTTCTACTTTTGCTTTAAAATAAGTCACAATTACATAAAACCTCTCTCGCAGTTTAAAGCATATTTTATAGCCAAAACAAATACACACATCTAAGTTTTAAAAAAGTTTATATTTGGAAACAGTGAAAAGAAGTTTAGTTGTATGGCCCATATAATAAATGTAGATTTTAAATAAAATAAAGGAAGTTGAGGTATATTAACCTACGCAGCATTTATTTGTTAACAAATAAATGATTCAAAATAAAAAAGTGAAGATTTAAGTCACAGAAGTTACTTTTATAAGTATTTACATAAATGCAATGTTCGTTTTTGTGAACAAAAATGGGTATGAAAATTCAATCACAATAGTAACACACAGCTCTTTGATTGCTGTACAAAATTCATGATTTTGTACCTCACTTGCTTTGTGCTACATCCAATTTTCTACAAAACTTTCCAAACAGACAATGTAATCTACACGTTAATTCTTCTTTCGATGGTCTGCTTTTGAATGTTTAAAATCTATAGGCTTGAGTTGTTTTTCCTTCTTTCCTTCCAGTTTTGTTTTCTTTCGAACTTATGTATGTTCTTTTTTCAAATTTCAACTGTCCTCAGCTCTTTCACAGCTTCTTTCCCAAATTCCTTATCTTTCTTTTCAATCAAATTTCTCTAACGGGTGTTGAGGTATTTCATTCGTCTCTGCTTTTCTTCTCCAGCTTGTTAATCTTTTTTCAGTTTAGGAGGGCAAAGGAGATATCTTCTTCCAAATGCTTGGTTGTGAAGCCAACTTCAGTAGTGGATGGAATTGGTGTAGGATCACTTGAAGAAGGAGCTCCTGATGTAGGGGTAGCAGCTTCAGCAGTGGCTTAAGGGATGGTGAAGGTTCTATGTTGGCTGCCCATAAAATCCAAAACAGCAAAATGTGTGGATCAAAAGAATAGATTATTGTGCATTTGAAGGCTCTTTTTGCTGTATCTAGGCAACACACTTGCTTGCGTGCATGTGTAACTAGCTTTGCAATGTTGTAGTCATTGATTACAGCTGCAGGGTTTGACCTCATCTACAAACTGCGTGCTTGATTAGAAGTTTTTGAAAGTTTTGATAAAGTAATTATTATTTATTTATGCCAACAAGCTTACTGTTGGTGTTTTTATACACACAAGCCGTGTGTGGGCAAAGTTCCAGTTCTACCTCTCAAATTTTGATAAAGTACCCATCACAAGGCCGCTTTCTGTGTGTTGTATGGGGGTAAGAAAGATAGCATGTGGAAAATGGTTTGTTCATGCAAAAGGAAATGAAATCAAGTTCCTTGTGTGTTCCATGGCCATCAACAATGAGGAATACAGGATCTTCTGCACTAGGTTTGTTAAAAGCCATGAAGTGTTGGAGCCATTTAGTAAAGTCTAAGTTATCCTCCGTCCATTAGAAGTTGGGAGCAGTCATTCATCCTTTTCAGTGCAAAAATGAAAAATGGAGAATTAAATTGTCTATTTGTGCTTCTGCAGAACATAAAAGTGACATTACAGCTACTCTCTGCTAATATTTTACAAACTCGGCACTTTTACAATATAACCTTGTCATTTTCATGTATGTAAGGAATTGCTCTTTTATCATCATTAAAAATTTTAGATGGATGAAAGGAGTACTTGTCAACTAAGAGTTTCAGTTGATTAAAAAGTCTTTCAACCTTATGCAATGCATCAAAATTGAAGACCAAGATTTCCAGTAATTTAGTTCTGGGTGCCTCTTCACAAAACTCCTAAAAATATTTTCCTAGTGTTTTCTTTTCTTTATTAAACTTGTGAGGCTGCTTTAAATTTTCTGCTTGGCTTTTACTAGGGAAAACAAATCTTTTTCAAATGCTGGTTTAAAAACTGGAATTGTTTGCTGGTTCTTAAGACAGACTTAGTTTTCTTTGCAGTATAGTTCTATGAAGATTAAAATGATTGGTTGCAGCTCCTGTTTCATGGCTTCGTCTTTCCATTCCCCATACTGTCAGGTTTCTTCTTGAATTTCAGCATGGTTCCTAAAAATAAAAATTACAATTTACTTACATGGCCCATTATTAGCAAACTTTTGTGTGACCCATGTTACCCAAACATATTTACACACTTAATCATGGTGGTAACAGCAATTGGCTTAAGTAATCGTAACTTCATTATTGCAGTACAGTTCACTAGTTTAGATAAATATTAATATTGGTTACTCCTTACCTTTAACAGATGACAATGAAAGTTACGTTAAGCAGCAAGTTGACCACATGAAAACAAAGAACATGTTACAGAAACCGACACAAATAACTTACATCAACCTAGTTCTGTCGCAAAGTAGAATCATAAAGTAGAATGATGAAGGACCTGTACCTAGGCAGTGCCTTCATTTGCTACTTAGTAGCAAGTCTGAGAAACACTAAGTGGCCCATAGAAGCCACTGGCCTATACTATCTATCTTTCCTCTATATTGCTTCACTAAATAGAATATATGTATCTCTCAAATATTAATTATAAAAGTTATCATTTTTGTTATTTGCCTTAGCGCAGTTGTGATTCTTATTTCAATGAGAATTATCTGAGCCAGAATTCCTGATTCTAAAATAAATTATTTTAATACTATTACAATATAATTTGTGTTTAATTTTGTTCATAATATGTAACATAAGAAGCCAACAAGAAAATGTTTATAAGCAACATTTTAACTAATAAATTACTTTTCTCATGGCATTTGTTCAACAGATGTGTTACCAAAGCAGATATAAATTGTACGTTTAGATTATCTATGTACCGCAAGTACAGTGTTGGAAGATTCATGAGAGTATAGTTTGTAAATCTATTAGGAAGTGAAAAGAAAATGAAATGTTAAAAAGTTAAGTGTTTTCATTAAGTATTTAAATTATTATTTTATGTGTGATGTTCAACACACAGAAAGAACAAAATATGTAAAATATTCTCATACTCTGCACTGCAGGAACTATAATAAATTTCTAGATTTGTTTAACTATACGTTTATTTCTTCCCTCTTTGTGAGTAAAATTGTGTTTTTAAGAGTTTTCATTGCTGGGTTGAATATTTTTACTTTCTCTGCCACATATGTTTAGTAGATAAGGGATGTCAGCCAAGGCTAAAGAGATTATAAGAGGTATTAATTAGTATAATCAAGAATGATATATGTAGCAGAAATTGGGGGGAGGGGGGTTTCTCTAGGTCGTTGTGACCAATAGAGCTAAGTTTTTAAATCAATTTGAAATGAATTTGCCATAGATTTATTTAAATGCCAAATAACTACGTTTCAATCATAACAATATAAATATGCTGACTTACTAATGAATTTTGATGGTTTAAAATATGTCCAGAATATTCCAACGATGCTCAAAGTATCTGATGCCATATATCAGGGGTTGGCAAAAATGTACCGGCTGATGATATGACATAATATCACCATCAGCGGCAAAGCAATACATAGCCCTGTGCCAGCCCTCCATTCTTCAATCCATTTGTGAGGTCACCATTCATGCAATTGCATTGCTCAATTTGCCAACTTTTGCCACAGATGATGAAGTAGTTAGTAATGGCTTCTTCAAAAATGTATTCCCATACATAACATCAGTTTACATGACAAAGTCAATAAGTACCCCTTGTCTGCTATGTTAGCATCTGAATTGAAGTTTTTACTTTAACAGCAATTTTCAATGTCGGTCGTGCAATACATATGTAATTTTATGGTTATGTAAATTTTGAGGTTATTTTTCTTGATTATTTTTCCAGATATATTTTCCATTATGCAAATATCAAATAAGAAACATTAAATTCATACAGTTGCAAGTGTTTTTAAAATTTTACACATGTAGGCTTGCTGTATTGCCTTTTCTTTAAACAAAATATGATACATTATCAAAATCTCATTTGTATGCAGTTCTGACTTACAAGTAATCTTCCCTCTTCCCCTTGATGTACGCATAAATCAGGTTCAACTGTATTCCTCAAGAATGGGTGAAATAATGATCCCATATTTAACAGGCTTAGATGAAGATGACAAGGTCAATGATAGGTTGAGGAAGAGTAGGAAGAAATATTTACCAAAAGTTGAATTGTTCATAAAAAAATCAAGCAAAACAAAATCAACCATTTCGGTAAGAAAGAAAAGCAGTAATAATAGTGAATAATAAATAAATACAGACATTACTAAATAGTTTCAAAACAGCTAAAAGCTTTTAGGTTCATCAGAGGACAATTAGTATAATTATTAGGGCTAGGAAGTTCATGCATTTGCATGTTTTTTCATAGGGGTTAAAAATGTATGCTTTTACATTATGTGCACCAATTCTGTTTAAATGTTTTGCCAGACAATCATGTCCTGTAATCAACCTGAAGGTTGCAACTGCTGTTTTTCGAGGATACTCAGG
Source organism: Tenodera sinensis (assembly GCA_030765045.1). Taxonomy (NCBI): domain Eukaryota; kingdom Metazoa; phylum Arthropoda; class Insecta; order Mantodea; family Mantidae; genus Tenodera; species Tenodera sinensis. The sequence goes on along the minus strand of CM060963.1, from coordinate 178,393,472 downwards.
AATCACTGTTTGAATGTTTGGTAGTTCCCATCTTTTATTCTTTGATTTTTCATAGTAATATTTTGCAATAATTTTTTTGAATTCAGAGTTGACTAATCATTTAGCTGCATAAAATGGTAGATTAACTATAGATTTTTGTACACCGCTGGTACCCTTTTTTGCAAGAAAATCAGCTTTCTCATTACCACTCAAGCCAGAAAACTACAGAGGAATAAGTCTGCTATCTATTTTAGGAAAAATTTACACCGGGATACTGGCAGAAAGATTAAAAAACTGGGCAGAACAGGAAAGGAAGCTGACAGAATTTCAAGCAGGCTTTAGAAAAGGGAGGCAAACAGTAGATAATGTATTTATAATAAAAACAATAATAGATAAATACCTTAGTAAAAAGAGAGGAAGAGTATACATGTTTTTTGCAGATTTTGAGAAGGCATTTGATACAATAAACAGGAGAGCTCTTTCATGGAAATTAAGAAGAAAGGGGGTGAGCGAAAATTTTATAAAGGAAGTAGAAAAAAATATATAATGGGATAAAGTTTTGTATAAGATGGGGAAAGAATGAAATCACAGAAATGACGGAACAAGCAGTTGGTTTGAGGCAAGGATGTAAACTTAGTCCAATATTATTTAATTTATTCATAGACGATATAATAGATAAAATCCAAAAAGCGAACAAACACTGTCCTGTAATAGCAAATAAGGAAATCCCAGGATTGCTATATGCTGATGATTTAATGGTAGGATCTATAACAATTGTAGGATTACAAAAGGCAATAAATGAGGTGCAAAAATTTTGTGAGGAATGGGGAATAAAGATAAATATAAGCAAATCCAAGGTCATGGTTTTCAAAAAGGGATTTAAATTGAGAAAAGAGGAGAGGTGGGTATTAAATGGGAAAAGATTAGAAGTGGTCAAAGAGTTTGAATACTTGGGAGTGAGGCTAAATAACAGAGGAGAGTGGGAGGCACATGGAAGAAAGATAGAAGCAAAAGGGAGAGCTGCAATGTCAGGAGTCAGAATTTGCAAATACAAGTTAGAGATGACAACCAAGTGGCTGGAAAGGATGTATGAGGCAGTAGTGGAATCAAAAATGCTTTATGCAGTAGAGATATGGGGGGCCACAGATATAAACAAGAAGGTAGATCATATGTATAGAATGTTCTGCAAAGAATTATTGGGACTACCGAGATCGGCGCCAAGAGAAGTGGCCTTGGTAGAGCTTGGGAAAACAAGAAGGAAAGGAATAATAATGGAGAGAATAATAAAATTTTGGTATAAATGTTTGGTTAAAGAAGATGGAGAAATTTTAAAATTGTGTATGAAGCAACAAAAAAATCTAGAGAATGAAAATAGTTGGTGGGCAGGGGTTGGAAAAATTATGGAGAAAATAGGAATGGGAGATATATGGAAACTTGAAGAAAGAAATGAAAGTAATGTAGATAAACTAGTAAAGTGTAGGGTAGAAGACATAGAAAGGCAAGAGATATGGGGAAGTTTAGAAAACAAGAAATCATTACAATTCTACAAGCAAATAAAAAGAGGATGGGGGCGAGAACCATATGTGGATTATTGTAACAGACAGGAAAAAGAAGGACTAGCGTGGATGAGAACAGGAGCAATATTTTTAAGAGGGACAAGAAGCGCTAAAATAGGAATATGTGAAATGTGCGGTGAGAAAGAAAGTATAGAACATTATTTGATAGAATGTAAGGAATTAGCATTATGGAGGAAAAAGGTGTGGGAGAAAAAATGGGAAAAAATAGAGGGGAAAATGGTAGCCATAAAAATGTTAACAATGAAAGAGGAAAGGAAGGTTAGAAGTATAGGTGAGTTTTTGAAGAAAGTAAGAGAAAAATGGGCAAGAAAAGTAAAGAGTGTAAATGAAGAAGGCAGAGTGAGGGAGAGGGACAATTAATTAATATAAGATGGAATAGATTGATCAGAGCTACCTGGGAGGCAAATGGCCTGGGTGCCATGCAAACCAAGGTAGCAATAAGGTTATGTAAAATTTGTATGTAGTTTAGGTTAGAGTAGGAAAATTGTAAAAATTATGTAAAAGAATTGGTACAAATAAATTCATTCATTCAATTCATTCATTCATTCATTACCACTCAGTCCACAGTGAGCCGGTATCCATTGGAAGACTAGGTGTTTTTGAAGTGCTGTTAGATGGCTAAGCATCTTCCAACATTCTATAATAGTTTGGTTTTTTGGTGACAACTTGGAAGTAATTGCTATAATTGCTGCCCTGGAATCTGAGAGAATAACTGCTTGCTGAAAATGTGAAATTCACCACTCTGTCCTCTATGTAATCTGCAAGAGGAAATGGATCGAGGCCACCTTCAAATATGCCCGGCCACTTCTAGTGCCCCATCCATCAGTGAAAAATATTGGAGAGCAAGAGGATTAATGACTTCATTGTCAGAAATGCAGCATTAGCTAACAACAACATTATGTGCACCATATTTTTTATGTTTTGGCTGTCACATCGCTCTCTCACAACCCTCAGAATGTCTGGAGGACCACACCTGTCGTGGTTTACGGGTCTCACCGACCTGACCAGGAGAATTATCAAAATAAATTCACCGACCATATCCTCTGATTACCAATCAGAGGACGTATTACATGCCATGACAGGTCAGCATGTTAGGGGTAAGGTTTTATAGAGAAATTAGAGAAATGGTGAGGTTGGAAAAATAAAGACTCCCTAGCTCTCTAAAAAGTGGTTACATTTACTGCTAAGTCTCTTTTATTTCCATCAGTGAAAAATATTGGAGAGCAAGAGGATTAATGACTTCATTGTCAGAAATCCTGCATTAGCTAACAACAACATTATGTGCACGAATTATGGTATTTTAAGTTATTTGGACGTGATTTTATGGTGCATATAACTGCATATTTTCTTGATTTTGATAAATGCATATTATTTTGGTGCTGTTTTTATGTATTACGAAGTTGATGGTGATGAGCTATTGACTCTTTTGTTATCTCGGGTCGTGGTACTGGATGGAATGACCATACACTTGGGATTAACTTTAGTGAAATATTTTATTCGCACCTTCTTGTTCACAGTATTTAAATCGTATCACAGTTACAAATCTTTTATTTCAGTGGATCTACTTCCCTAGCATCACCGGGATTTAATGTCTGAAAATTTAGCGATATTTCGCTATAAGTGTTTTCTATCACTTTACACTTCGTCTATTTTACGTCCTTTTATTTACTCGCGCACTTTGTATTAACTAACTTATTAAAGTTAGCTAATGTCTTACTTATTTTACACAAATTAATGGTCTTTAAACACTTAGTAAATTTACTTTCACTATTTTATGATGCGTACACATAAAAATACGTCTATCTACTTCAGACACATAGACGCTAATGACTAGACAATTGGCGATGCATTACACTTCTTTTTGTGTACATCCGCATATGCGTTCATCAAATAGTTCCCGCATTGTTAGGGAAGCGATCTTTAGCTATCCTCCTTTCGCTTTTAATATTGAACACATATAATTCTTTTATTTATACATATATATTAAAATTGAATATGGAAATATTTATGACGTCTTTAAACAAACTTAATTGTGTGTAACAATGAACATTAGTAACACATTTTCGTCATTTAACCAACTCATACCAACATCAAAAACAAATTACACTCTTAACAAATATTCACATAAACGATTTTCTTTTGGTTATTTTCTTTTGGGGTCTTTTAATATTCTGTCTCAATTTCAATACGATAGCCTCTATATAGCATATTTTAATGATTTTTATGGTTTTTTTTTTCCACCTGGATAATATTTTTCATATTGGTAGTGTTGCATATGATGTTAACTCACGAAGTGGTGAGAAGCAATGCTGAGTCATGTTGTTATATAGTGAATCCCCTGTTTCCATCCTTTCATTATATGTATGTGCATAGAGAATAATCAGTGTGTTATCTGAGAGGTTTATATTAACAAAGATAAAGTGCAGGTCAACGTTTTGAGCAGCACGATTATAGCAACGCTTGCCTCTGCATGGTCTTCAAATGTAACAGTGTTGTGAACTGGTTCCCTCCAAATTAAATTAGGTGTATAAAATGTTAAAAAGCTCTTCAAATGCCGAAAATAAAACCAACTGCCAGTGCTAGATTAATTAATTTACAGAAAGAGTTTTCGGGTGATTTAATATATACAGATAATAGGGCACTGTTTTGTGGAGCGTGTGACAAAAATATAAGGAGTTAGAAAAGATTTCAAATAGTTCGGCACATAAACACAGCAAAACATAAAAACATAAGGAGAATTTAATCAGAAAACTTGAAAACAAATAACCTGTTCTAAAACAGCTAGTAGTGTGTTTAGGAAGTAGGGTTACTGAATTTTCCTATGACTTGTGCCAAGTATTTTTAGCTGCTGATATTCCCTTGTTCAAAATTAATAATCCGATATTTAAAAACTTTCTTGCCAAGTGTACTCAACAACATGTGCCTGAAGAAAGTACACTGTGTAAGACTTATGTAGGCCATTGTTACAATAATGTATTGTCAAATATACAAAATTTAGCGGATCAGTTTGTGTGGTTGTCTGTTGATGAAACCTCTGATTCTGAACGCCGTTCTATTGCTAATATAATCGTGGGTGCCTTAAATAATGAACAAAAGACTACAGCTTATCTCGTTAATGTGTGCAAATTGTCGGCCACTGACAATGTAACTGTGACACAGTTTGTGATGGACTCTTTGAAATTACAATGCCCATGTGGAATAGAATACAACTAGTTGCTTTTATTTGTTACCTTATATGGTAAAAATCAGGAAAAACTCTGAAAGGTATTTTTCCTAACTTAATTCATATAACTTGTTAGGCCACGCTCTTCATCGAATTTCTGAGACAATACACGATTCTTTCCCACTGGTAGATAGATTTGTGTCCAGTACAAAGATAATTTTTGTTAAATCTCCTAAAAGAGTTAAGTTGCTGCACCTAATATTCGACTTCCTCCTGCACCAGTGTTAACTCGATGGAGAACATGGGTCGATGCTTTTTTATATTATGCTGAGCACATAGAAATAATCGAAAAGGTTGTTAATTCATTGGACTCAAACGATGCTTCATCAATACAAACTGTGCAAAATATTCTGTCAGGCACTGGGTTAAAGAAGGATCTTAGTTTCATATCTGCCCATTTTTCTTTCTTACCAACAGCCTTACGGCATTGGAAGCTGTAGGATCTCCTTTGCATGAATCACTTACTGTGCTTGAAAAAACAATATGTGATCTAAGTTCGGTTCCTGGTAGCATAGGACAAAAAGTGAAAGAGAAAGTGAACCATGTAATTTCAAAAAAATTCTAGTTATAAACAGATGTGTGATATTAGAGACATCCTCGAAAGAAAACCATCTGTCACACCAAGAGCGTTGACTCTCTCTGTGAAACAGTTAACACCATTTAACTATGCCCCTATAACATCTTGTGACGTGTAAAGAAGTTTTTCACATTACAAAAGTGTTTTGCCAGACACTAGACAAAATTTTGTGAATTTGTTGAAAATTGTTGTAGTGTTGGTTGTGAACTGCAATTTAGCAGTTAATAGTAGAAGCGGGACCACTTCTGCTTCAACCTCTAAGGAATAAGATAACTTTATTATTTACACTAACTTGTCTACTGCAAAGGGACATAAACTGTTCTAATGAAAAAGTGCATATTTCTTGGCATATTTTAAAGTTTTTAAGAGTATATTTGCATGCATATTTCAGTGTTTTTTAGGGCATGAACTTCCAAGCCCTAATAATTATGCTATTAATTATTGGATTCAGGCATCTAATACTAGAAAAATTGAGATATTCTCCAATCGTATTTTGTTTCCCTAACAATTCAATAATTCATGTCGTGCAAGAATATAAAATCTACACAGATTAAATACTTTTTTGGAAATATCTAGAATAAGGATTTATGAAGTTACAACACATGTGCTAGGACAGAAAGTATTTGTGCATTTTAGATCTAAAGTTTGCTGGGATAAATGTTGTTTTACACTGTTTCCATATATCAGGCCAATCAATGATGACTGTTCTCACACTAACTACATGTAGGTAAACTTTGAAAGGTAAAATTGGAACTGAAAAATTCATTGCAATAATTGGGATTAATTTATCATTGATTGGCCTGATAAATGGAACTATTATATAAAATCCTTAAAGCCCAAAACATAAGTACTTACGATTTTAAGTTGCCATTGGGGTAGGTGTCTAGAATATGAGATTCTTTTGTGGTCTAACAGGAAAATGTGAATCAGTTGGAAAATTTAAGGCTGTGGTAGCTTGTTGCCACAGTAGCTCAGTGGTTAAGAGTCCCCATGTGTAGAATGGAACATCTGTACTTCAAATCCTGGCTATAGCATTGAATTTTCAGTTCTGATTCTATCGTTCATGGTTTTTATACATTGTTGATAATGGTTCAATTCTCTTCAGATGTAAATCAAAGAATTTAAGCTTTAAAATGGTTACTAAAGGAAATAATACCTATTATGTACTTATTATTCACATTAGGAAATAGAATTCAGCAAATAAAACTTATACCCTAAGATGCAAATAATGCTCATTAATTAAAATTTGCTTCAATTTTGGTTGCACTGTACAAAACAGCCTGACTAAAGTTCAATATATAAATTTCTCTCTAATGCAACAGATATGCATATTAACCTACATTCAGTAATAAAAGTAACAGCACCTGTAATGAACCCACAGATTGTACATTGGTCAAAGTAGAATTTACAGACTAAAATGATAAATGTTAGGATAAATAATATTTGATATCTCTGCAGTTTATTACATATATGCATCATCTTGAAAATAAAAAAGAAACCAAGAAACATTAACCTTAATTGCTGGATCAAGGATTTTACACGAATAATGTGATACAATATCATCTAAAACGTGTTAAGGCACAATATTATTAGAACACCACTTAGAGATTGTTCACTGCACAGGGTATTAGAAAATTATTCCTCCAGACACAGGAACAGTCGAGGGAAATTTACCTCAAATCTCTGATTTCACCCAGAAAATGCTGAAATTTCATGAATGTTGTTGATAAATGCCATGATTCAGCGACAAACCCATTAGCTTTCCTGCCTTCCAATACTTTACGATTCTGTAGTTTCTTCAGATGCTGTACTGCAGATGTTTAGGTGGTCTTTATTCATATCTGCTCCCAAATTGCATAAACATCAGATGTGAGAAGGCAAGATTCTAATTCTGCACAGATGACTTGCAAGATAATCGTGACCAGTTAAAGCAATATCTATATTGTGATGTTGGGTATGGTGTATAGTGGTGGACTGGCTGGGCTACTTTGCATCACATGATGCACTAGTGAGCAGGCAAGACATTCAAGGTCAGGCTGCATTGCATGCCTGCTGTATGTACGTGATAGTAACAGTAGGCAGCAGGAACAAAAGGGACATTTCTAGCACTTCAAGCTATGCCATTTCCAGTGCGCACATGTACCCATGTGTGTGTGAGGTCAAAAAAGTTTGGTGTGACTTCATCCCCTGTATAAAAGGACATGAGACTGCAGCAGAGTTGGTCAATTAGTTTAGTTTTAGAATTAGAGCTGTGGTCATAAGTCAGTGAGTGTGAGCCAGCTGGGCGTGTTGTATCATCATAAGAAGACTGATGAGCACTGAAGATATGGTTAGTGTTAGAGACAGTGAAGGTGAAGAAAGACACTGTAAGGATGAGCAAAATTACAAGAAGTAAAAGTTGTGGGTAATTATTATTTTTTTATTTATTATTTAATTCTGAGACATAAAGTACTTACGAATGTAAGTCACCATTGGGTTAATTGTCGTTTTGTTACAATATCAACCATGATTTTAAGAGCTTCACATTTTTTTGTTCTTCACATGCCTCCTACATTCCATTATAATAATTTTAAGTATTGAAAGTATTTTGACAAGTGGTTGTCCCTACTTTACCTCCAGAATTACTTCCCTTGGCCCTCAACATTGAACACTATAATAAGAAACAGAAATTCTACATCAGCAACTGCTTCAGAGTGTGGAGCTCATGCAAAGAAGGGGAAGTACGTTAGTTACTCAAAATACGACAAACTTGAGGAAATAGTGAGAAGCTGGTTCGAAACGACAAGAGCAGCAAATATTCCAAACAGTGGAGTGCTGTTACGGGAGAAGACACTTCATGTGGCAACTATCCTGGGAATAGACGATTTTACTGCATTGAATGGGTGGTTGGACTGCTTCAGGAAACGTTACAATGTAACATACAAAACTGTGTGGCGAGTCTGATTCCATCTGTGACGATAGTGTTGAGCAGTGGATCAATGGAAAGCTTCCAGAACTGTTAAAGAATTATGATCCTAAGGACGTATTCAACATAGATGAAACTGGGTTGCTTTTTAATGTTCTGCCCAACAAGACACTGGCGTTTAAAGGAGACAAATGTCATGGTGGTAAACACAGCAAATTGAGGCTTACTGTTATGTTGGGAACCAATGCAGATGGCTCTGAAAGGCTTCAACCATTTGTAATTGGTAAATCAAGAAAACCTCAATGCCTCAAAACTGTCCATTCCCTGCCCACGTCATATGATGTCAATTAGAAGGCGTGGATGACTTCTGATGTATTCCGGAAGCAGCCTTATGCACTTGATGCCAGAATGGGTGCACAGAACAGGAAGATTCTACTCTTCATTGACCGCTGTCCTGCTCATCCTGTTGACGTGCATTTGAGAAATGTGCAGTTGGAGTTCCTGCCAGCAAGCTGCACCAGTAAACTGCAACCCCTAGATCTAGAAATTATTCATTCCTCCAAATCAGCCTACAGAAAGAGTGGTGCAGTGCATACTGAATGCAATGGATGCTGGTAAAGACCTTTCTGCCTTCAGAATTTCTGTGTTTGATGCCCTCCACTACATTGCAAAAGCATGGAAAGACATTATGCAATCTAAAATTGCCAGCTGCTTTCGCAAAGGAAAATGTGCAGCCTGAAGAAGAGGAAGAACATATCAACTCCCTTTTGACCACATGGGATGCTTTGCAGACAGACTGTAGTGTTGAGGGCTTCATGGCAGTTGACAAAGCACTGGTAACCACAGAGGAGAAGTCCTTGGAAGATTTTGTTAATCAGCATACTACAGTGGACTCAGACAGCAATGATAAAGATGGAAATGACGGTGTGGTGCCAACAAGTGCTGAGGCGAGTGCAGCTTTGGAAGTGCTCAGAAATATCTTTCATTGGTAGAAGGGGGTGAAAAAACTTAATGAACTTGAAAATCAAGTAGAAATTAGATCAAGAAGATCAAAACAAAAATCAATTTTGGACTACTTCAAGAAGAGTTAGGTGTTCTTGATTGAACTTATAATATTCAAATAAAGTGATCCATGTTCAACAGTTAAGTTTCCTGTCATTATTGCAAAAAGTTAACCTTTTGGTTCTCCTACTAACAAAATGGAAAATTTTTAATGTGTGGTGTGTGTAACTATAATAAGCCCATTCCTTTTCATCAGTAGCAAAATAATACAACTGGTTACTCGTTAATGGTACCTATGTCCCATGTTACTATCTGAATAAGCAGTGAAAAGGTAAGTGTTTCACAAAATGCAATACATTTCAGTCTATATTTTTATAACCATTATATATTACAAAATTATTGAGTTGCTGCCCATATCTCCCAATTTACACTTTCCCACCATTTTACACCACTTTTCCTCTAGTCCCCTGAAAGAGGAGTAATACCATAACTATGGTAGAAGGTACCTATTAACCTTATAAAGCTTATTCTATGTTGTTTAGTATTTGTTTGGCAGCCATCAATACTGAATGCTCTCAGTGAATTTGTAAACATGGATAAAACCGGTCTGATACAATACTTTAATTTGAAAATTCTTAGTACAACTAATGTTGAAGCTGAGTTAGACTCTACTCTGGGGGAGTCTGCTTCTTCATTTACAACAGTAAAATATTGGGTGGCAGAGTTTAAGCGAGGCCATATGAGCTGCCAAGATGAACATCACAGCAGTTGAGCAAATGGGATGATCAAACCAGAAATAATAAAACAAATTCACAATATAATACTGGATGATGGTCAATTGAAAGTGCATAAATCAGCAGATATTGCAGGCATTTCAAAAAGTGCTGTACATCGCATACTGACTGAAAATTTAGATATGAGAAATCTGTGTGCAAGATGGGTGCCCATTTGCTCACAAAGGAACAAAAAGTGTCGTGAGGATGTTTTGGTCGAGTGTTCGGTAATGCTTTGCTGCAATAAAGCTGAGTTTTTGTGTCAATAACCATGGATGAAACATAGGTCCATGGCTTCACAACTGAAGGAACATTCGAAGCAGTGGATTGAAAGGGGAGAATCGGCTCCAAAGAAGGCAAAGACAGTTCAATCTGCAGGCAAGCCATGGTATCAGTTTTTTGGAATGCAGGTGGGATAGTTTTCATTATCTCCAGAAAGTAAAAGCAATCAATGGCAATTAGTGTACAAACTAGTTGCAGTTTTTGAGAGATGAAATCAAGCTAACACTGCTGCATTAAATAAAAAAGTAAGTTTTATTTCAGCAAGACCATGCACCAGTTCATTATCACCATAGTCAAAATCAATGAGTTAAAGTTCGAATTGCTTCCACATGCATCCTATTTGGCAGATTTAGCCAACTATTGCTTCCAAACTTGAAGGTATGACTTGGTGGTAAAAGATTGGCCAACAATGAAGAAGTGGAGTCTGCAGGTGATGGCTATTTTGCACAGCTCGACTGCTCTCACTATAAGCAGGTATCAAGCTATTGAGCATCATTGGGAAAAGTGTACCAAGCTGTAAGGAGACTATGTAGAGAAATAAACATGTTTTTCCCAAAATTTCATGTGCTTCTGGGACAACCTGCATATGTTTTGGTGACTATATACTCGCAAACCCCATAGTGTACAGAGAACCACACTTGCCGTTGTCAACGGATCCTTTAGATCTAGTTGGTAGACATGGGCAAGCCCATTGATAATTCTCTATCAGCCTAATAGAGACATTTGTATGCCATGGCAAATAAGTGTATATAGAGTTAGATTGACCAGCTAAGAACATCATGACCTACCATAGGATTCTGTGCGAGTACATAAGAAAATAGTATATAGTGAATTAAAATTACCATTTTTATTTTACTTCTTTTATAACAGTAATAATTAAAACAATCCATTCACAGGCAAGGCTTGCTTTGGTCTTAAATGAAATGGAACTTAAATTCCAGTATGCTCAAGGATCCATCCTCTCATACTTCTAACATTAGAGTAGATTCCAGGGAAACCAGCATCACCACATCCATAGCCCCATGAGACGACACCGATCTGGCGTCCACGATATACAATAGGACCACCGGAATCTCCTTGGCAGGAATCCTTGCCAACTTTACCAGCACAGATCATGTTTTCAGTGATTTTCTCTCCACCATACAAACTCTGACATTCCCAGTGTGGCACAATGGGCACTTGAACCATCATCAAGATGTCTGAACCCTCTCCTCTACCAGATTCAACGTCTCCCCATCCTGTGACTGTTGCCATTGCACCAGACAATAATGGAAATGTGTTAAGTGCAATGGGCTGAACTTTTTCTCCATATTCAAATGGCTTGGATACCTGAAAGTTCATAAAAATAAAAAACCTTTAATACTTTGATATGTATGTACATGATTCTTGTCTTCTCTAATTAAATATGAAGGGTGTTGTAAAGACATCAGTAGCTTACATCAGATTTTATTTGATAAGAGCAGAGTAGAGTAAATGAGGCTAGGATAGGTGGGCAAACATGTGGACAGACAGATAAATACTTTATTACATACATAGTTGTACCAAATGCTAAATAAATTGGTGACTTGCTAAATAGGTTTAAATACAAAATGATTATCTGAAATTGTGGGCTGTGGTCTAGTGGAAAATGTCCTTCCAGACGTTCCATTCAAAGCTACCTTGAATATTCTCAGTGGCGTGGCTTAGTACTCCTTTAGTCTCAGCAATGACTAATATAGAGCCTTTTGGTTTGACAGGTTTTATATGCTTAGCATGTGTCGGCAGTTGATGGTTGGTCTGGTCTTTGTTTACCTATTGGTTCAGCTGCTGCATGGGCTGGGCTAAAGTGGGGATTGCTTCCATTGCCTATCATTATTGTCGATGGGCTTGCATTTACTGTGGCAGACGCTGTTGATGGCATATGATCTTGAATTTGTCTCCAGTCAGGTTTCTTGCATGTTTTCTATAATGCTAGATACCAAGCTTTATTTAAGCGCTTAGTTTCTTTCTTTCTATTGAAGTTATCTTTATGTTTGAAATTCTCTATGGCTTCATGACTTAACCAAGATAATAATGAAATGTGGAAGACAGGATAGCTGTGTCTGAATACTGTACGACGTATTCCCCTGGCGGTAGTAATGCATGTTCTGCAACTGCACTTTTCTTTTTGTCCCAAATGGCAGCAGCTCTTGTGTTCTGTAATGCATGTGTTTACCATATGTTGAGTGGTCCCTATATACACAGAGTCACACGAGCATGGAATTCTGCAAAACAACCACAGAAGAGAGTGGTTCTTTTGGATCTTTCGCCGAATTTAGCATATTCCGTATTTGTTGTGTGGGTTTGTAGATGGCGTGGTTGTTGTGTTTTCTGAGAACTTTCCCAATGTGATCAATAATACCTTTGATGTATGGCAGATACATTTTGTTCTTCTCTTTAGGGTCAATTTGTTTTTGTGTAGACCGGGAAGTCCGATGGTATGCTCTTTCACAGTGTACCGCAAATGTACACACACAGACCAGTGTCTACCAGCATCAACTCTCCAACCAGCATCCTGGCCAAAAGTGAGCTGTCATTAAAACACTAGTAGATCGTGCCAACCACATCTGCCAACCAGAAGTATCCCTTCAGCTTTGAATTATCCAAGCTTCATTGTAATAAGAAGAAATCTTCCATACAATCCTATTATTGTTTAAATGATGGAATTATATTTCAAACTTGGAAAGAGGGAGAAATCATAACTTGGGACCATATTTATATGTGTCTTCATCATGGTTTACATATGGAAATAATTTCTCTATATTAAGCATGTACTGAACATATGTCTAGTATACTTACTCTTATGAGAGCCATGTCAAAGTCCATGCTTCCTCCTTTGCCATATTCTTCATGATTGATGATTTCACTCACTTCATGAACGTATCCACCTTTATTCATTTCACTTGAGCCAACTCGAACTATTATTTCATCAGGGTCTGTTCTACAGAAACAAAATAACTGTGATCAAATTTCATACATTTTAATCACTTTTCCACCATAAATAATTTTCTGTAACAATAGGAACTGTTTCTTTCTTCTCAACATTTATTCAAAACAAGTACATTGAAACAAAATGGCATGAACAGTTAGCAAGTTAAGGTGCAATAAAAGAAAATGATTTAAATTTGTTCAAGCCCCACCAATAAGGGAACTTCGTTGAGCCTTGAGGGATCTGTATGTTAAAGCATGTTCCTGCATTGTACGTACACTTAGTGAAATCCTACGAGTGTTTAGTCAACTCCAACTCTATTTTATACCAGCAGAGCAAAAAAGTTCTGAACAGGCTGCGCAGTGTTTTGCCTGTTGGCAGCAAGTGTCGAGAACACCATCTGCTGCTATCATAAAAAGGTGTGCATGAAATCATACAACATTTTCAAAACTACTTTTAATGGCTTTATTTACCAATTTTATGAAAGAAGATGCTGAAACTGGCCACCATCATTGTCCATACATTTTTGGTACCTCTTTAGGAAACAGATATCATTCACTTCACGTTGAGAAACGCTGGCAATTTCCCGTGGATAGTTTGTTTGAATTCTTCCAGGATGTGTGGGTTTTTCTTGAACACTTTATGTTCAAGTTACACCAGAGATAGAAATCTTAGGGGGTCTAGGTCAGGGGGACCTAGAGGGCCACAAATCTCTGCTAATAAAACGCACTTTCAATTGTTCACATTGAAAGATTGGCCGTTAGAGCTGTTGCAGAGTTTTGTTGAATAAAGGCAAAATTACATTTCTTGTCTGTTAATTCTCTAAAAAAAGGGGGGGGCAAAATTATGTTCATTTATGAACAGGCAACAGTTTGAGACTTGAAAAAATTGGCCCTATAACTCAGAACCTAATATTGTCCATAAAGTACCCCTTCATGACGAAAAAATTGGTGTATGATGTGCCATTAGTGGAGAAAGGTTTCTCAGAACTCCAGTAAGTGATTTCTATCTCAGAGGTAGTTTAAAACAAAGTGTACAAGACAAACCCACACATCCTGGAAGAATTAAAACTATATATCTGCCAGGAATTTGCCAGTGTTTCTCAACTTAACTATGGTGAGTGATGGATAGTTTCCTAAATAGGTGCCAAAAATGTATGTATGGACAACGGTGACCAGTTTCAGTATCTTCTTTCGTAAAGTTGGTAAATAAAGCCTTTAAATTGCAGTTATAAAATGTTGCACGGTTTCATGTGCACCTTTTGTATGATAGTGCCGATAACAACAAGCACAAATAATGAGGACAGGCAAAACACCCTGCAGCCCATTTGGAAGCTTTTTTACTCTCCCTGTATACTGTTAAGAATTTGTTTGATTGTGTTCCAATTACAAACTAAATATGTACCAATTTTAGTTTTATTATATTTACCCTTGTAAGCAATGAGCAGCAGTTAATACCCATTCAACACTGATGATGGATCCTCCACAGAAATGGCTCCCTTCCTATGGATAGAAACAGTTTTATTTCTTTAGTACAGAAGCACAGAGAAGCACTTAATTACTAGGAAGAAACCAATTCATTGTGAACAAGATTTCCCTACTTCACAGTTTCTTCATAATAAACTATTACCTCACTTGTATGCAGGTTCTAAATAACATATGAAGTCACAAAGTATAAAAGAACCTTAGCAACAAACATATGGAAACAATGAACAGCAACTTGTCTCTACTTCTTTCCTTGCTGTTAAAATCCCAAATCTATGATACACTAACCACTTTCCAAATGTCATGGGGTACATTAGTAACAATTTTTTTCATTCACTTTTTACTACCCTTGTAGTAAATGTAAACGTTAATATACTTTTCTGATAAGTTATTATTTTGTTTAATACTTTGGACTGTACCACATTATCTGTCATTAGCAGAGCCTGAATGTTTATGACATGTCATAGTTTTTGTTTGTGGTTTTTTCCATTGAAAATATAAGCAAAGCACAATTTTATCAATGGTGATCGAAATTATGCAATTCTGATGGGTCATACAAAGTCATATTTTGGCTTTTTTTAACGGTTTTCTGTAATTTTCTTGTCATTTTTCATATTATAGTCATATTTTCTCTTAAATTATAATATTTTTATATTTCTATTCCAGTATTGTGTATGTGCTCGCAGTTGTCCCAAAGAGGATTTTTCATATCTAATTCTTGTGTGTAATATACGGTTGCTTTCCTTTTACAATGTTGCACGCTAATAGCAAATCTTACCTTTTTGAAAGTTTTAAAATGTAATTTGCTACTGTAATTTTTCTTTCTGATTGCCCTTTAAAATGTGACATTTAATTCTGTGCAGAGCTGAAGGTTAGTTCTGGATTGAGCAATTAAATTCAAAATGTAACAATAAAATGAACATTATGTATTTACTATAGAGCATGCTAGATTTTTAAAGTAGATTTTCAATATAATTTTAATTAAAACGGAATTAAATTTTTGAAGATTTTGAAAATACACCCCAAAAAATTTTAGGTCATATTTATTGTCATATTTTCTAACTTTTTTTGGTCCTAAGTGCTTGCATATTTCTAACAATTTTAGGTCATAAACATCCGAGCCCTGGTCGTTAGTGATTCCTACACCAAATTATTTGCAATTTCTGAAAAGCATATATTAAAGATTGATGCTGCACTTTTGGAATCATTATGTGATTACTTTCATTACTTAGTTCTCAAGAAATTTATTGAGAAAGAGTTTGTAGTTTTTACATAATGATTTGCCACAATCTTTTAGCTATTATTTTCTGCTTTAGCTATGTTACTTCCATTTTACATTTCATTGCAAAACCGAAGTAGAAATATAGGCTCACTTCAACCAGAAAAACTTAATTATTAACTTACAATTATAGCTTCCCCACTACCATCATCATCTTGGCGCCTTTCTATACTTCCAAGAGAAACCTGAAAAATATAAGAAACAATTGTTAATTTGTTATTCATGCAATCTGTAGCATGAGACTAGGGAGGCTTAAATAAATAAAGCCAAGCTGCACCGTGGCTGAGTGGTTAGATCATTTGCCTTTCACCAAAGCAGCCCAGATTCAATCCCAGGTGATCACATATAGGATTTGTGGTCGACAAAATGGTGCAGGTTCTCCAGTTTTCCCCACCATCTCATTTCACTAGCACTCCATGTTCATTCACATATCATCAGAGCCACTGCCTTTATTGGTAGTGCACTGCATACAAGGGTTTAGTATATGCAAATGGTTACACTTTTATTTTAATATGGTGCTCTCTAAAAAGCGGTTACTATACTGCTATTGCTCTATCAATATATTAAATATTGGAGAGCAAGAGGATTAATGACTTCATTGTCAGAAATCCAGCATTAGCTAACAACAACAACACTTTTATACACATTATACACAGGTAGGTATACACAGCATCAAACACAAGTTTTAAGTTATTGTGTATATATTCAGTAGAATCCTGATAACCCGACTCTCGATAATTCTACATTCTGTGTAACTCGATTACCTTTTTATTTTATATATACACTTTTTATTTTTTATTGTTAAACTTCACTATAATAATTTTTATTATCTGCTATATGGTATGAATAATAAGGTAAATTTTTAATTAGTGTACGTATACAACCTGCTGCATATTCCCTCACAGTGATAAAAGGGCTGACTGCATATTGACCTTTCATATCTAGTCAAAACATATGCAGTAGGCAGACCAATGTCATGAAACCAAAAGCTTCCTGCTAATAATGTGGATACATAGCACAACCCCTTGTTAGGAAGGTTTAAATGTTTATTGCTTTATCCACTACAAAGGTATTTTTCTGAATGATGAATTGTGTAGTGGTTTATGATTGAGTTCACTTGTGTATTTATAGGACCATCAGGCTATCTTTTCGACTTCCGTGTAGCACATGACTGTACATGATTAAGTACAGTGTCATCTTGCATTGTCAGCTGTTTCTTGTTTATTTCAAGGAAGGATCATCAATTTGCAGATGTCACTCGTGCAGATCCTAGCAAGGTCATTTGCCATGTCTAAAAATACACCTGTACATGGTAAGGTAAACTTTCAGTTACATATTTTTGGTTATAGTACAGCTTCCATGATTTCAGGCTGACTCTTAATGTTGTGTTGAGTTCTTTGTGCCAGTGAATATGCTCAAAGCTATACTAATTCATCTAATTTTTTAAATCGTCATTATTTACATGGTCGTCTGCTGACTTCTATTCCATAAGCAATATCACAAGGTGGTTGAAATTCTAGATTTCAAATACTGCCCTGATTTTATGTTCAGAATTGCCAATTTAGATAAGCACTCCTGCTGCATGGAAGGTTGGAGATAGGTTTTCACCTTTTCTAAGAAGGAAAAGAAAAACACTTTTCTGAACAATTCAACAAAGGAGACATAGTCAACAGTCCCTTAAGGCCCATGCACTCTCCCACTCACTTCGTAAATAATCTTGAAAACCCTTTTGTCTTGGTCACTCTAATTATAGTCACATGTTCACAACAGCCACACAAAGCAGCCTGACCCAATGGTGTGGGACAGCTAAGCTTTGAGCTTCCTTTGATGTGTGCCATTGAAGTTAGCTGGCATCACAGTATTATGAGTCACTGTTCACAATTTAACATATTTGAAAGTGGGTGATTCTTTGGTATTTTCCACATGTGCTCATGATGAAAGCAAGAACCTTTTAATGAGTTGACTGCTATCTGCCTTCCACATTTCTCCTCCGATCCATATTATTTTATTTCAATACATTTTTTGACAGATATTTATCCACTTTACGTGAAACAGACTAATAGATCTATATGTTTCAAAATGAATTGCTGTGTGTTAGTCTCGTAAAATTTCAAAAATAGCTCAATCAATTTGGATGATTTTCTTTTTGTTTTGTTCACCTCGATACTGATATGGTCTAGAAAAAAGAACTTCAGAAAAACTCGAAGGAATAGCCCAAAAATCAAAAAATCAAGTCATAGTTTTGTATGAGAATTGCCATTTTGGATTACTTTCAATATATAGCATTTCTGATGAGCCCATCCTTTGACAGCTACATATATTACTTTTAAAATAATTTATTCTTAAAAATGGTAGTGGATTTTGAGAATAGATTTGGTTAAGGGGAGGCATTGGTGAAATTTGGGCAAAAATGATGAAAAATCCGATTTTTCGTTTTTTTGCCTTAAAATTATGTCTGTACCTTGTACTTCAGAGTCTACCATCACTTACACCACATCACCATTTAAAAGGTCATTACATAATGACTTAAATGATCGTGTATGGGTAGGCATGGCTGAAATGCATTCATTACCTCATTGCAACAAAATTGGTACAATTTTGTACTTTACATCAGGCGGTAAGATTCAGTATTGGTAGACGTATGTAGAGACATCTTCTGCAGGCTTAAAAATAAACAAAAAACTTCATTTTGTTTTAGCGAAACTCGAGGCATTAGGGCAGGTTTAGAAATAACCATAAAATTAGTTTTAGCGGAACTTGAGGAATTAGTTTGAGGATTTCAATATTGTAAAGTTTACAAGGTAAGTTCAACAAATTTGAGTCACTATGAAAACAATTCCATGTCATTTTACAGTATTCATTACAATGCCACAGAGAGGACAAAAAAAGGAAAAGAAAAAACTGATGTGTTGCACTCACATGACTTTCTCTATTCTTGTACTAACCATTCCTAAAAACTCTTATTCCTATTTCTTCTTTGTGTTAGTTGAGACAAACATGTACAGAAATTATCTTATTCTTTATTTCCTTGTATGCGCAGGGGGAATATGGGAATATAGCAGACTTTGAGCGATAGTCAGATCTTTTAAAGTTATCAAATTCTATTCTATTTGTATGGCTAATGTACAAAGAAATGGATAACAATGTTCCATTTGGTGAAAGTTTTGCAAAACTCACAAAATAGCAAGAAATTTCTCAAATGGTTCACTCTGCAAAAGATTTATTTAGACATAAATTGTGTATTTTAGCAGGATCTAAACTTTTTGTAATGTAAGATTTGGCCAATCTCTTATGGTTTACCAGTTGTGCAAAAGTCATCTAGAGTAAACAGGACTACATGGATTATAGCCAGGAAATTAAAAATATACATTTCATTTGTCATAAAAATATCTTAAACATATGGTATTTTAATCAAAAATTGCTAGGCCCATTTTTGAGAAAATCAAAATTTTCCATGTAAAGGGTAGTTTAGGGTGGCAGAATTCTGTTTAAAATCTTTGTGTCTCATCCTTAACAGATGTTAAACTTCAATACCAATTTTGGTTCTTAACCACTTTTTGTTTTTGAGCTTTTGTTGTCCACAGAGTGAGACACACAGACATATAGACAGACACAGACCTTTCTCTAAAAATGATTCTTTTGGATTGAGGGGGCCTCAAAACATATATTCCCGATGAAATCTCGACATCAAATGTTTGGGGGAATATGATACTTCCTCTGCTTACTATACATAGTAGAGAAAGAAAAAAGCTTAGTCTACTAGAAAGCTTTACAGTGAATGTTAACTACATTTATCTTTTATGTAAATAAAAGGGGCATTGCCTCGGTTGAGTGGTTAGAGCATTTGCTTATCATCTAGGTGGCCCAGGTTCGGTCCCAGGGACCCACATGTGGCATTCGTTGTGGATGAAGCAACTTCAAGGCAGGTTTTCTCCAGGTCGTCTGGTTTACCCCACCACTCATTCCACCAATTGCTCCAATATGACCTTTCCAATCATCTATTTTGCCTGCATTTCATATCATCCTATTCCTCACTATCATACCTGGTGCTTGGCAGACACTTGCTTCCAGGTCTTCACTCTGTCCAGTCCATAGGCTCCTGTGCTTGCTGACAGGCGTCTGACCCTAGGCACTGGCTTGTAAGTCCTTGGGGGTGTAAGTCCAACATAAGGGGAAGGTAATCCAGTAAAGAAAAAAAAGTAGATAAAAGATATTAAATTATTTGAAATAAAAACTAATTTCATTTAATAACCAAACAATACTCAAACCATACATAATGTGTCTAATAATATTGATCTCAAAGAATTGCAGTTGGAAGGTTGATTAGGACTGATAATCAGTTATGAAGAGTTACAACCAAATCAATTTTAGGTGGTATGAAGTTCACCGGGTCATCTAGGTAATGGATATGTTGTTAGCTAATGCTGGATTTCCGACAATGAAGTCATTAATCCTCTTGCTCTCCAATATTTTTCACTGATGGATGTGAGGCTAGAAGTCACCGGGCATATTTGAAGGTGGTCTCGTTCCATTTCCTCTTGCAGATCACATAGAGGACAGAGTGGTGAAAATATATCCCAATTCTGTTCAAACGTTTTGCCAGACAATCATGTCCTGTAATCAACCTGAAGGTTGCAACTTCCATTTTTCGAGGATACTTGGAAATTACTGTTTGAATGTTTGGTAGACCCCATCTTTTATTTTTTGATTTTCCATAGTAATATTTTGAAATTATTTTTTTGAATTCAGAGTTGACTAATCTTTTAGCTGCTGACTGAGTAAAATGGTAGATTAACTATAGATTTCTGTACCATTGAAATGACACTCCTCTTAATGACACATTGCATTCTTCTGGGCATTGATAATACCAATATTTCTACCACTGCAACTGGAATACTGTCCCATTCCTGTTAGATGTAGGTTTTCAGCTGTTCAACCTTCATGGGTCTTCGCCGCTGTAATTTTCTTTTCATAGTATGTCAAATATTTTCCACTGGTGACAGATCTGAGCTGCAAGCAGGCCGATCCAACTTAGGAATGCACTGCTTATGCAGCCATGCAGAGGTTATGCACACTCTATAAGGTTTGGCACTGTCTTGTTAAAATATACAATGACATCGACCAAACGGGCATCTCTTAGAAGGCAACATAGCTTTTTCCAGAATCTGTATATATGCTTCAGCATTGACGGTGCCATTGCAGATGTGCAAGGCTCCCAGTCCCTGGCCAATCAAGCAGCCCCTGACCATTACAGATGCTGGTTTCTGTACTGAATGCCTGTAGTACTCAGGAATATCCTTTTCATATTTGGTCCTGAGCATAAGGTGTCTATCATATCCATAAATAATCATGATTCATTCATTGTTCCTCCAGCATGCTTGGGACCAATTGTGATGGGCCCAAGCCCATATCACATGACAGCATTTATCGTTTGCTGATGTATGGATTCTGTTGTGCACAGTTTAAGTTTAATTTGCATTTGTAGATGCACCTGCATACAGTATTCAATGATAATGACTTCCCAAAGAATGTGCGGGCCCAAATGGCTATATTTGTAATTGTAGCATTCTTATTCTCTGTTTCCCCTGCCATGTCATTCCACTGGTGCTCCACCTTCATTCCATGTATTACCAGTATCATTGCCTGCGGTGCCATATTAGTAAAAGCGGGCATTAAACACTACAAAAAAAATGCAGTGACATCAGAGGATCCAAAGAGCACAGGCATTCAGAATTGGTTTCCTACCTTGGCCTTTACAAACTATGATTTTACCACTCTCACAGTAGTGCTGGATAATATTATGTACTGCAGATGATGACAGCTTAAACCTCCTGGCTATGACATGCTGAGAAACATTGTTTCTGAATTCCTGTATGATTCAAACACAAAGATCTTCTTCCTTTCATAGAAGTTTGAAAACAGTGTTGTTGTAATTAATTTAATTTGTGTTGTTCAGTGTTATTAATTAACTCACCTTTTAAATTAAACAAAGATCTTCGTTAATTGGCTTGCCTCGACCCATCATCGACCCATGTCCAATTACAACTGCTATTTATACAGAATGTGGTATGCCATCATCATTCTAGATTATTCCCTATCAATCATGACAGCACCACTACTAATGACAAATTCGACTACCTATGTCCCAACTGTTTTAGAATGTGTTGTAACACACCCATTCAACATCAACATGCCACAGTACACAATGGTTTGGTGCACAAATATTTATTTCAGTTTATAAAGGTATCGTCTTTTTGACATTTGCCAGAGAGGTGTATGACGTCAGCCTCTTTGTTCACTTTGATATATTTTGTACTGTACCACCGTTTTTGGAAATGGGTATTGTATATATGTGACACCACTAAGTAATAGCTGCAGAGAAATGGGTGACTGATTTATAACCTTTTCTTTTGCTTGCTTTTTCTGTAATTACATAAAAAAACATACACTACTTATACTGCTTACCTGATAGGGAAAGGTATTAATTGTGGTAGCATTGCCTCCTACAATGGGCTTTCTACTTCCAACAGATGGTTTTCTGTGCCCTCTCCGACCTATAATAAAGGAAGTTTATTTTTCACTTGTGTCTTGCACTTACATAAAAGCAGTTGTAATAATATCAATATATTTAGCTTCACAAAATTTGGAGGTTGATATAGCTCAATCCATTGTATTTTTGGCTATGAGAACATTTAAGGGCATTGGGGTATGTCAAACTCATCAACAATGTGCATACTTTACAAGAGCATGTGGCCATTGCACATGTTCAAATCTGAGATCAGCCAGGTATGATCAAAAGAGTTCTTGGATTCTTTGAGAAGAGGAGTTGAAGTATGTGTAAGAATGCATGGTAACCACATGGAGCACCTCCTGTAGTAGTATCAACATAACGTGCATATGTTACCAGAGGACAGAATGGCAGGAATCTTCACAACTCCTATTTCGTGTTATCTAACAATTATTCTGTTAACTGTTTGTGACAGTAAAGTGTTCCCTAGAATGCAATTGTTGGGTGAAGCCAATTGTCTGGTTTAAATACTCAACACAAGTAAAATGGCTCACATCTCAACAGGTATTTGTTTTCCAGACATATGTTTATATGAACATTTATTTTAGTTTTGACCAATACTATCCCTTTTGCAATATCAGAGACTTCTTTCTAAACACCTGGTATGTATCATGTCATTTTTATTCCACAAGGATCTTCTTGCATAAATTTCAATGTTAGTTTTGGCAGTTTTTGTTTGATTCTTTCCTTAAAAGCATTAATTTAAATAGTGCATAGGAAATGAATTCAAGCAAATGGATGACTAAGATATTTTTGAGTTGGTTGATACATAAAAATCTCTCATAATGAAGTATATTTGTAAAGCACATGCTATGAAGAAAAGCATAATTCTAATCTTAAAGCAAATGAAAACTTGGACTGATGCCTTATAAACTATTTTACAAGACTTGAAGTGTGATATTTATATTTGCCAACTTCTTGAAAATGAAACCAGTAAAATGTATCTGCACGCAGAAAAGCACAAAAGTTTATGATTGCATTAAATTTAGAATGTATAAAATGTTCAATGCAGTACATGCACAAAAATTGAATGAAATATCAGTCATAATACTGAAAATAAGAATAAAACATATTCTTTAAACTTTTTCAAGCAGATAACTAGTATTGTTTGGTTTGTTTAGACAGCACTATTCACAAAACTAATAAATCTGGAGGTATCTTTTATTGATATCGTCCTCACATGTAGATGTATTTTAAGACTGTGACAATAGATGCAGAATCTTTTAGGCCTTCTGGTGTAGCTTTGCCAGAAACTATTTACAGAAACTCTGTTCATAGTACACAACAGTTTACTGCATTTCGACAGAGAAATTTATTCCAATGTCTTGCTATAGAGAAAGTGGCTTATTGGAATACCCCAAAAACCAACTGTGACATTTTTCCCCCATTATAGCATGGTCTGGTTATATTTGGTGGTATTCCATGTAATGTTGCATTAGTACTGTCAACTGTTCGTAAAATGAAACCATAGCAAAGCTACGGCAATAGTAAGTCACCATTGGGGTAATTGTCTCTGATGCGAGACTGCCTTTGTGGTTTACCAGGAGAAATACGAACTGGTTTGAGAATTCAATGCCATTCTGGCAGATTGTCACAGTAGCTCAATGGTTAGAGCAGCCGCCTGGTAAGTGGAGGTCTGTGATTCAAGTCCCAGCTGTGGCATTGAATTTTTAAGTTCCAGTTCTACCTCTCAAACATTGCCCACACACAGCTTGTGTGTTTAAAAATACCAACAGTAAGTTTGTTGGCATAAATAAATAATAATTACCATTCTGTTTAGATGCCATATTAATCTGTGAATGCCATTGTACTACTTGCGTGTGGTTGGTTTTTTCTTCAACTATTTTAAAGCATTATATACAGTTTTTGTTCACAACACAGTAGTGCATTAAATATATTATGATATTTAGCATTCAGAAGTGATTTTATCCAGAAGTGTTATTGCTGAACAAGATTTGCCAAAGATGAGTACGTTCATCAGTGTT
The DNA here is from genome assembly GCA_030765045.1 of Tenodera sinensis. Lineage (NCBI taxonomy): Eukaryota > Metazoa > Arthropoda > Insecta > Mantodea > Mantidae > Tenodera > Tenodera sinensis. The sequence continues at coordinate 178,368,891 of CM060963.1, read as the reverse complement.
GTGTGGTAACGATGTTCAAGCATTATATTATCGTTTGAAGCCATGTTACTTTAACTGTGATATTTTGGATTAGAAATAATGCTTTTATTTTGATAAACAATGGTTATTTTATAAGTATAATGTTGGCCATAATGAATTCTAGGGAACTGCCATTAAGCTGTTTCCCATATGAACATCAATAACCTGTAGTCAGTTTTATTCTTAGTAATAATAATAGTAATAATAATAGTAATAGTAATAGTAATAGTAGTAATAATAATAATAATAATAATAATAATAATAATAATAATAATAATAATAATAATAATAATAATAATAATGATGATGATAATGATGATAATGATGATAATGATGATAATGATGATAATGATGATAATGATGATAATGATGATAATGATGATAATGATGATGATGATAATAATGATAATAATAATAATAATAATAATAATAATAATAATAATAATAATAATAATAATAATAATAATATAAATACTAATACTAATAATACTAATACTAGTAATAGTTATAATAATAGTAATAGTTATAATGAGGAGGAGGAGGAGGAGGAGGAGGAGGAGGAGGAGGAGGAGGAGAAGAAGAAGAAGAAGAAGAAGAAGAAGAAGAAGAAGAAGAAGAAGAAGAAGAAGAAGAAGAAGAAGAAGAAGAAGAAGAAGAAGAAGAAGAAGAAGAAGAAGGAGGAGGAGGAGGAGGAGGAGGAGATGGAGGAGGAGATGAAGGAGATGGAGGAGGAGAAGGAGGAGGAGATGAAGGAGGAGGAGGAGATGAAGGAGATGAAGGAGATGGAGGAGATGAAGGAGATGGAGGAGGTAGGGAACAGCAAGAACAAGAAGAACTAGAATGTAATGTGTGTTATTTATATTTTATAGAGGGTCCACACATAACTTGAAAGATTGTTAAGGTAGTTGGTAGTTTGTAACACAAACTTCAGTTACTTAAAATTCAATTTTGGGATATTCTTCATGAGGAATTGTTTCCATCTTCAGCCTTGAACCCACTGGCAACACTGGAGACATAATTACTGGTGTTAGTTATAAAGGTAGTATTATCTAGTTTCCTTGTGATAAAACTGTTGAGGATATTTAAGGATAGATCTTGAATATTCATAATATGTTCTTTCTCTTGTATGATGTGGACATTTTCCCAAATTTCAATTCAACAGACATACTGAACTGATGCTTCTCAATAAAGTAACTTTTGTATTGATGTCAAGGTTAGCAGTTCAAACTGCTTTCTTGATGGAAAAGGAAGGTTCAATTACATTATCAGTGAACAAATAGAAAAATAATGTTTAAGTGTTCACATGACACAATCCAAGTTGTGTCATTGAGAAATGACAGTAAGTCCACTGAACTGCTATTTTCGGAAAAATGCCCATCATAAAAAGGAATAAACATGTTATGAACATTGAAATCCCATCCTAAAATAACCTCAACAGTTTCATCACTAGGAAATCAAATGGCACCACCTGTGCAAACAGCACCAATTACTGTCTTCTGTATTGCCCATCAGAAATTGCTTCTGAACATGTACCAAAAATGAAACTTTAAGTAAGTAAAAATTGTGTTGCAAACTAACTTAATAATGTTTCAAACTGTGATTTCACTTCACTATTTCCAATATCTAATTTCCAAATTAATAACTGTACACATATTCTGTTTGGACTTACCTTCGCTGCTAGTGATGGTAAGCAGGACAACCAAAGCAAGTGCTGTGTAGAACCTCATCTTCTCTCAAGGTCACAGATATTCTTTTGTTGGTGATGTATATCTTTTAAATAAAAAGAGAGAACACACCAATTTAATACACTAACTTTTCTAAGTAAAACTCCATCAAGTATCCTCTTTGATATCCTCTAAGGCGAACTATAGCAACAAGTTCTTAATGTATCCTTATCATTAATATTTCTTGTAAATCAAGAAAGGCCCCAATTCCTGGCTTAAAACAAATTATTATGTAATTCTATTTTAAGGCAAAGTAAACAAGAATGGCAATGATATTATTCTCATAGTATTGCGACATTGAGCTTGGTGCCTCAACAATGGATGGACCAGTGCCAAGCTACTTCACACCACATGCTGTGCTGAAAACAGGCAAAGATGTTCAAGGCTGGGCTGTCTCATGAGACAGCTGTGTGTACTTGACTGTTAAAAATCGAGAGGTAGAAACAAAAGAGTGTCGAGAACATCCTCGAGACTTCTAGCTGAGTCATTTCTGATGCCTGTGTGTATAGAAATTGAGAAAGGTCCATGTAATGTCATGCCTAGTATATAAGGAGGCCAGAGAAGAACAGAGAGAGAGTTTTAGAGTTGAGTCACGGATATGAGTCAGTGTGTCAGTAAGTATGAGACAGCTGTGCATATGTGTGTCATCCTAGGAAGATTCAATGAGCGCCACAAGTGATTTTAACATTGTAATTATGGTATGAGAGACAGAGGAAGTGGAGAGGCACTAAAAGGACTGAGCAAGGTTATAAGAAGTAAAAAGTGTGAGTTTTGATAGCCCAAAAGACTATATATTGTGTTAAGAACAAGAAGAAAATGTGTATTTGTGATACAATTTCAGAAGACAATAATTTTATAGAATGTGTGACTATAGAATGTGTCAGAAGGAAGTCATGTGTGCATAACAAGTCAAAAGGGTACATGATATATGAAAAGTCGGTAAGAGATTCACTAATCCCAGCGCATAAAAAAGTATGTGTATGTGTCCTGGCCTATTGCAACCACTGATTTTTCCCCTTTTCAAGAAGTGCATTTAAGCAAAGCAGGTCATTCCAGGTTTCAACACATCTGTCAAGTAGTATGCATTTGACTGCCCTCGGCCTTCATGCCACGTGAAACTCAACTTAAGGTGCATTCCCATCTAATGTCTGTCGGTCACACATGGTGCATTTACAAGATTGTTTAATTGTGTTGTGTACTTTTTATTACTGTTAGTGAGTGAAAAGTGTGTTACTCTTTTTCTGCTGAATTGTGAGTATACTAATTTTTACATACACATTAATATTGCAATAGATCTTGAAAAAACATTTTACATAGTATGTGGAGATACAACAAGAGATTTAATTTTAGAAGACAGAACAGGTACAATAAAGGGATGTGAAGTGTTTGAATATCTAGGGAAAGAAATTACTATTTTTGTTTAACGATGCTGTCAATTGCCAGGGTTACATCAGCATCGCTGTTTTTCTGGAATTTCATCCCACAGGAGTTCTTTTACATGCCAATACATCTACTGACATGGAGCTGTTGTTTTTAAGCACACTTAAGAACCACCAGTCTGTGCCAGATTTGAACCCGCGATCTTGGGATCAGTAGGCTAGCGTCTAACCAACTGAGCCACCCAGACGACGAATATCCAGGAGGAAAAATTAATAAAGGAAGCAAAACAAGAAGACATTAAACATAGGATAAATAAAGCAAGAACAGCTACTAAAATGTTAAATGGAATATTGTGGGCCAAAAACATATTCAATGAAACAAAAATTCAAATTTACAACACTATAATTCACATTACAATTACATATGGAGCAGAAACACGGAATTAAATAAAGCCTTACGATCAAAGTTGCAGGCAACTGAAATGTATTTTCTAAGGCGTTCTGTGAGACATTTCAAATTAGAAAAAAATAAAAGACCGAAATTCTACGAAAAATTAAAAAATTCAGTGTTGAATTTTATACAATATAAACAGTATGGACATGTGAGGAGGATGGGAAATGAAAGGATACTGAATAGAATAATAAAATGGACTTCGTTGGCAAGATTATGTGGAGGTCGACCTGGATGCATATGGATGCAGGAGATACAGCAAATTGTTAAAATAAGAGGACTATACCAAGATGATTGGGAAGATCGTGAATATTGGGAAAAAACATCCAAGTGTAGCTTTGGGAATAGGAAGATATATAATACACTGTAAACTTGTGTAAATAAATAAATATTGCTATAGTAGAATAGGCAATAGGCCAATGAAAGGGGGAAAAATATTGTAGTTCAATTGAAGCAAAAACTGTTCAGTTTGAAGAAAAGCTCCTCATTATTCAGAATTATTTTTGTTTTAAGTTATAGAAGTTGAAATTAATGAAATAATGGTCTTTGACTATGAGACCTATTTTGGCATTTGATAAATCTTGCACAAAAATGTCACGCCTTGTCACTATTCCTATTCCTTCTTCATAGTACAGAAATTGCTATAGGCTTCAAAAGGAACTGAGCTTTGAATTGCAATGTTCAGTTTAATTCAATTTAAGTCTCTGTGTTTTAGTAATTTATAGTAATTTGAATCATATACTGGGGGCCATGAAATGGCTGAATGGTTAGACCACTTGCCTTCCAACAAGGTAGCCCAAGTTCGATGCCAGGCAACAAAATGTGGGATCTATGGTTTTCTCTGGGTTCTATGATTTCCCCTGCTATTCATGCTCCATCATCACTCCCCTTTCATCTATCTTGTACTAATTTCATGCCAGGCTTCAAGCTGATCATCCTGGCCACTCACTGATCAAGAGTTTGACTCTGCTCCTCGACAGGCATCTGACCCCAGGTACACACATTTAAGTCTTTCATATGAGGAGAATAATCAGAGAAAGAATAATATACTGTACAAAGAAATTAAGTTCACTCTTCACAGTCTTCATTTTTTATCTAACAAGTAATTCACAGAAGTACATCAAACTGAGCTGATGGGAAATTCACTGCTTTGACAGAATGATTGGTAGCTTTTAACTGTATGTACTCGTTGAAAGAAATTATTTCTGAGACTTAGTTCTTTCTGCTCAATGTTATTAGCAACCATGACCACTTTGGAGAAGGAGCAGTAGATATCTGCTATTTTAGGGTGATGTTAATTACAGAGAAAAATAAACTGTAGTGTATTTCGTTTTAAAATATTTCATCAACTGTCTGTTAAAGGTCATGAATTACTTTAGTCCCATTTTTCACCATCCATGAAAATTAAAAAGTATATGGTTTACTTCTCATTGTTTTGACTTTCTACTTTCTTTACTATGTAAAGTAAGCAGGGGAAATATTGCATTCCATCAAAAATACATGTTTTGTGACCCCCTGAATCTAAAGAAAAACATGTTTAGAAAAATATGTGCCCATCTGTGAACAGCATAATTCAAAAACAAAAAGTCGGATAAATACAAAACTTGATATTCAACAACTTGGTTCAGCATTTGCCAAGAATTCCACACAAATGTTTTCCAGAATATCACCCCATCCCAGACTACCTTTTATACCGAACATTTTAAAAAAAATTTGGATTTCTATAAAGTGACTGATGACTTTGAACCATATGTTTGAGATACTTTGATGAAAAATTAAATGTACATCTTGAATTTTCTGGAAATGTTTTCAGAAGCCCTCTTCACTCTGGATAACTTTTAGGTAACTGCAAATGGCAATAGACAAAATCTTACTACAAAAGAAATGTAGATCCCATTAAAATACCGTATACAAGGGTTACTTGAGCCCAAAATAAAAAAAAGTGTTTTAGTGCACTCTCTACAGCACTGGGACAATGTATAGTACTTTGTTGGAACATAGCAACAAAGCTCCTACTAGAGCTTGAGTAGGATTTTAGCTCTGCCAACTTGCCACTAGGGTACAGAGCTGCATTTCTTGTTTAATTGGCAAGCTGACTGATTTTAGTCCTCTGCAAACTTTTACTTGTGTACCATGTGTTTATGCCTTCAGAGTTCAGGTAAGTGGTTTTTTTAATTCTCTAAGCCTCCTCAAATCATTTCACACATAATGTTTTGTTATGATGTGGTGTATGGCCATAAAGTTATTGGCTTTTAAAACTTGTCATCATAATCTGAAAAGATGGGTTACTTGAGCCCAGCATAATTTTGGGCTCAAGTAACTCTTCACCACAGTTTTGTTCTTATATGCAGTATTAACAAGGGCTTTAATAAACTGCATGTAGTTTTTGCATTCAATTTATTGCTTTTAGGCCAACACAAGAGAATACCTTCCAAATACATAAGACTTGCTGGCAATTGCAAGTATACAGACCACACCAGTGAGAAGTTAGAGGAATGTTATGTGAAGAAAATTATGTGCATTTTGTGTGTCTGCCACCCAATTCGTCACATCTCACACAACCACTCGACATTGCTTATTTTAGACCATTGGAAACCAAGTGGAGAGATGTGCTTACAAGGTGGAAACAGTCTGATGCAGGTAAACGAATGGGTTCAAAGGACCAGTTCCCAATGCTTTTACAAACCGTGCTAGAAGAATTGGAACTAAATTTGTCAAGTAACCTAAAAGCATGGTTCAACAAAGCGGGAATAGTTCCTGTTGACAAGGAGGAAATCTTAAAATGGTTGCCTAATCAGGACAAACATGAAATTTTGACCCTAGTTGGGGAAGCATTTCTTGAACAACTTAAGGCAAGTGAAAAGTTTTCTTACTCTTGGTCAATAGATTATTTTTTTTTTTGTCTTTAAATATTAATATTTTCATGCAATGCATATTTGACAAGATCTGTATCATAATTTTACAACATAACATAGCAGTAATAAATATGCAAAAGAAAATATATGAGAAGAAAGGAATCAAAATTATTTTGAAAAATATTTGCTTTTGATGTCACATAATGCTTATAGAGAAAAGCTAGGACACTACATTTAAAAAATATAATACATAAAAATAAATTGGTTTCAATTATATAGAGATTATGTTCTTTTTCTGAAGAGTTACAAAAAATGACTTGAATCTTTCTTTACTCACCTATGACTTTGTAACCAATCTTTAGCAGCCTTCAAAGTAGATGGAATACCACACTTCGAGAAGCTGCTCAAAGACTGTCTTTAATTCTAGATTATAACTGATTAATAACAAAAAAGCAGACATGGAACCATGAGGTCAAGGCTTAGAAATGAATAAAAAATAGTTTCTGTGCCAAGAAAGGCTTGTTTTCTGAGAGATACCACAGTTGCAAAGTTCAACATGAAAGACCCAAGCTTGACCCTCAAGCTGATAACTGTGTTATACACGTTCATGGAGTTACTGGTTTGGCCACTTAAGAGATTGATAAAGAAATGGAAGAAATGTGGAGTAAATACTACAATGTCTGTGACTGATGTGAAAAACATGTATATTGCTCACTTAAGCAAGGTTTGAAATTCCAAGTGATATCACCTGCTGAACTCCCTAAGATAGCAAAGTAGCAGTAGCAGTAGCAGTAGCAGTCCCAGGTCGAAAAGACCGCATAACTGGCAGGGAGGGCTCAGGGTACTGACCACGTCCCACCCTCCAGTACTGCACCCCACCAATGACGCATGTAGTGGGCAGAGGTGGGGGATGCAGCTGCTGGGTGGTAGGCCGTGGCCCTTCATGGGCTATTGCACCAGGGTTTAGTTAGTTGTAGTTTAGCAACCATTATAAATAAATGTGGCACTAATGATGCAAATGATAATGATAAAAGTAATACACCATTAAAGTTAATTAAGGAAATTGAAGCTATTAACAGTGAAGCAACAAGATTCTACAGTAAGAACAAATTAGAAACTAAAAACTTCACACATCTTAGTAATGTTTCAAGTTATTTTTTCAAACACTGACTCGAGTTTTGAGTTGACTCCAACTCATAACTCGAGTCACTGTTTGAAAAAATAACTTGCAACATTACTAAGATAAGTGAAGTTTTTAATTTGTAATTTGTTCTTACTTTAGTACCATTAAAGTATTTAAAAATGTGCATTAGCAGTCATCTTTCACAAAACCTGTGCATACCCTGAAGTTAAGACCTTAATAGCTACCAGGGAAGATTATCTACAAGATCCAGCCGTGCACTGTCAAGCAACGGAGTCCAATATCATCTTTAATCATCCCAAGCTTTGTAACATAGTTTGTTAGGAACTGGCAACCTCAACTTGTAGTAAGGTTATACTTGTTACAAATAGTCACATCTATGTGTGACTTGAAAACATCAACATTGGAAGTCAGCAGTAACACTAATTGTTACACGGTTCTGAGTAATTAATGTTTATATGTAAACTTTTGGAGGTCCCGACAAAATTTGATTTAGAAACAAGTTAATAGAACCTTACTTCCTCATAATGGACTTATGCTTAATCCATTGTTACACATGTTAAATTTTGGTGAAATGCAATTGAGTTTTAGGTAATTATAATGAGCTTACAGCATATGCCATCTTAAAGGAAACTCAAGGTGTAGTTTCCTTATCTGTTGACAAAGACGCAAGCTGAACAGGCAACTTTCAGCTGTGGAAACAAAACACATAGATATATCTAGGAGTAATTTCTGAGCTGTTATGCCATGGTCTGCTGGAGTTTCAGTACCCAGACGTTTCGTCCACAACTGTGGTGGATATCTTCAGTGGCACGATCATAGTCTCCTTGGAGAAGTTAATGAGGCATATCTCTCAAAAGACATAGATGTTTGCTGATAGAATTGGCGGCTTTCAATGTGATAATGTTTTAGCAACAAACAAAAAAGGTAAAGATATTCAGTACCTGGTGTTTACTGATTAACAGCAATTTTGTCTTTCAGTTCTCAATTGCTTTTAATCAGTCATGGAGAGCAGAGAAAGGAAATGTTATACAGTAGATAGAAAGTAAAATTTACGAGAGGTGGAACTTAATCCACACAAAACCAAAACTGAAATTGTTTGTCCACTGCACAGGGTATTAGAAAATAATTCCTCCAGGTAGGAAAAATTTAGGGAAATTGACCTCAAATCTCTTATTTCACCCAGAAAATGCTGAGATTTCATGAATGTTGTTGATAAATGCCATGATTTGGTGACAAAGTCATTAGCTTTCCTGCCTTCCAATACTTTACGATTCTGTAGTTTCTTCAGATGCTGCACTGCAGATGTTTAGGTGGTCTTTATTCATATCTGCTCCCAAATTGCATAAACGTCAGATGTGAGTTCTGCATAGATGATTCGCAAGATAATCGTGACCAGTTATAGCAATATCTATATTGTGATGTTCGCCAAAACATAAAAATATGGTGCTCTCTAAAAAGCGGTTACTATTACTGCTATTGCTCTCTTCAATATCATCAGTAAAAAATATTGGAGAGCAAGAAGATTAATGACTTCAGTGTCAGAAATCCAGCATTAGCTAACAACAACATATTGTGATGTTGGGCATGGTGCATGGTGATGGATGGGTTGGGGGGTCGGGCTACTTTACATCACGTGATGTTCCAGTGAGCAGGCAAGATGTTCAAGGTCAGGCTGCCTTGCGCACTTGCTGTATGTGACAGTAACAATAGATGGCAGGAACAAAAGGGACTTTTCTAGCACCTTCTAGCTATGTCATTTCTGGTGTGCACATGTACCCATGTGTGTGTGTGTAGAGTCAAGAAAGTTCGGTGTGACGTCATCCCTTGTACAAAAGGACATGAGACTGCAGCAGAGTCAGTCAGTTAGTTTAGTTTTAGACTTATAGCTATGATCATAAGTCGGTCAGAGTGAGCCAATTGTGCATGTGTGTCGTCATAAGAAGATTGATGAGTGTTGAAGATGTGGTTAGTATATGAGAGACAGGGAAAGTGAAGAAAGACACTGGAAGACTGAGCAAAATTAATGGAAGTAAAAGTTGTGGTTTTTGATAGCACGAAGCACTGTAAACTGTATTAATGACAAGAAGAAAATTGTGTGTTTGAGGTAAAATTTTAGGAGACAAAGTGATAGAAAAGTAACAGGACCTGATTTTGTTGTTTTGTTACAATATCCACCATGATTTTTTGAGCTTCACATTTTTTTGCTCTTCACTTGCCTCCTTCATTCCATTATAATAATTTTAGAGTATTGAATGTATTTTGAGATGTGGTTGTCTCCACCTGTAGATATTTTTACTTCCAGCATTATTTCCCTAAGCCCCCATCATTTTGTCTCATTTATAGTAATTTTGATGTGCACACCAGCTTTTTACGAGGGCTGTCCCAGAAGTACCCACTCTAACATATAGATAGCAGTTGTTGATTAAAACAAATAACTATGGTAGAAGGTACCTATCAACCTTATGAAACTTAAGTTTGAAGTTTGATGATTCTATGTTGTTTAGTATTTGTTTGGCAGCCTCAGTATTCTCACTGAATTTGTGAATATGGATAAAATTGGTCGTGATATAACACCTTCATTTGAAAGGTCTTAGTACAACTAATACTAAAGTTGAGCTAGATTCTACTCTGAGGTAATCTGCTCCTTCATTTACAACAGTAAAATAGTGGGTGGCAGAGTTTAAGTGAGGCCATACAAACTGCCAAGATGAACATCACACCAGTCGAGCAAATGGGGTGATCACTCGAGAAATAGTAAAAAAAATCCACAAAATGTTATTGGACGATCATCAACTGAAAGTACACAAGCCAGCAGATATTGCAGGCATTTCAAAAAGTGCTGTACATTGCATACTGACTGAAAATTTGGATATGAGAAATCTGTGTGCAAGATGGGTGCCCATTTGCTCACAATGGAACAAAAACAGTGTCTTGAGGAAGTTTCAGTCGAGTGTTTGTGATGTTTTGCCACAATAAAGCTGAGTTTTTGCGTCAATTCATAACCATGGGTGAAACATAGGTCCATTACTTCACAACTGAAGGAACAGTCGAAACAGTGGATTGAAAGGTGACAATCAGCTCCACAGAAGGCGAAAAGAGTTCCATCTGCAGGCAAGGTCATGATATCAGTTTTTTGGGATGCAGGTGGGATAATTTTCATTGATTATCTCCAGAAAGGAAAAACAATAAATGGCAAGTATTTTGCAAACTTGTTACAGCATTTGAGTGATATCAAGCAAAAACTGCTGCATTTAATGAAAAAGAAAGTTTTGTTTCCACAAGACCATGCAGCAGTTTATTATCGCCATGGCCAAAATCAGCGAGTTAAAGTTTGAATTACTTCCACGTGCACCCTATTTGCCAAATTTAGCCCTCTAAATATTGTTTCCAAACTTGAAGAAATGACTTGATGGTAAAAGATTGGCCAACAATGAAGAAATGTAGTCTGCAGTTGATGGCTATTTTGCAGAGCTCAACTGCTGTCACTATAAGCAGGTATCGAAGCTATTGCACATCATTGAGAAAAGTGTATCAAGCTGTAAGGAGACTATGTAGAGAAATAAAAATGTGTTTCCCAAAATTTTATGTACATCTGGAATAGCCTTCATATGTTGTTGTTGTTGTTGTTTTCTAGTGCCTTGCATCTGGCAATGAAGCCATTAGCATTCGTGCTTTCCAATACCTTTGAACTGTAGTTTCTTCTGATCTTAATGCTTCACAGGTCTTCAAGTGGTCTTCGTTCATTTCTCTGGATCGTTACACAGGACACATATTGGTGAAGCTGAGATACCTATTCTATAGAGATGGCTTGCTAAGCAGTCGTGATTTGTCAATAGTCGGAAGGCTGCAACCGCTGTTTTCCTTGGTCTCTGGGGGATTATATCTGGGTTGGAAAGTAGTGTAATCCATTTTTTATCTTTGGCATTTGTTTCTATTTCTTGTAGGTATGAATGAGAACATTTTTAATGATCAAGCGTTTTATTGAGGAATATGAGAAATTGAATTTAGACTTTTGTTTTATTGTTGTGCCTTTCTTTGCAAGTGAGTCTGCAGCTTCATTCCCCACGACTCCACAGTGTGCTGGAATCCATTGGAGATGAACAGTCTTATTAACTTTTTGGAGTTGTGTTAACATTTTGTAGCATTCTCTAATTTTTGTTGACTTCTTTGTAGTATTTGAACATATTCCCTGAATTGCAGCTTTAGAATCCGAAAGAATTACTGCCTTGTTAAATTTATTTAAGGGAAGATTTAATAATTGTCGGAGAGCAATGTGTATAGCCTCTATTTCTCCATCATAATTTGTTGTGTCTCTGCCAAAAGAATGATAACAGGAAAAATGTGAACATAACTCCAGCTCCAGTAAGGTTTTCCGTGGAGGATCCATCAGTATATATGTGCAGCCATTCTTCTGTGGGATATCTAGTATTGATTGTTTCCAGAGCTAGAAGTTTTTGTATTTCTTTTGGTGTGTCTGATTTACTTTAGCCTTCATATGTTTTGGTGACTATTTCATACACTCACAAACCCCACAATGTATAGACGACCACACATGACAGTGGTCAACAGATCCTTCAGATCTAGTCGGTAGACATGGGGAAACCCACTGATAATTCTCTATCTGCCTAATAGAGATATCTGTATGCCATGGTAAATAAGTATATATAGAGTTAGGTTGACCAGCTAAGAACTTCATGACCTGCCATAGGGTTCTGTACAAGTATATAAGAAAATAATATACAGTGAATTAAAAGTACCATTTTTATTTTACTTCTTTTATAACAGCAATAATGAAAACAATCACAATTCACAGGCAAGGCTTACTTTAGTCTTAAATGTAATGGAACTTAAATTCCAGTATGTTCACGGATCCATCCTCTCATGCTTCTAACATTAGCGTAGATTCCAGGGAAACCAGCATCACCACATCCATAGCCCCATGAGACGACACCGATCTGGCGTCCACGATATACAATAGGACCACCGGAATCTCCTTGGCAGGAATCTTTGCCAACTATACCAGCACAGATCATGTTTTCAGTGATATGCTCTTCACCATACAAACTCTGACATTCCCAGTGTGGCACAATGGGCACTTGAACCATCATCAAGATGTCTGAACCCACTCCTCTACCAGATTTAACGTCTCCCCATCCTGTGACTGTTGCCATTGCACCAGACAATAATGGAAATGTGTTAAGTGAAATGGGCTGAACTTTTTCTCCATATTCAAATGGCTTGGATACCTGAAAGTTCATAAAAATAAAAAGAACTTTAATACTTTAACCCATTTGCATCATTTGACAACCAGCTTGCTATGCTGCATTTCTCCATATAATTCCACATAGTTTAGGTTCCTTCTCATAGATGTCATTTGTATATGTCTGGAATGAAGTGCTAACATGTGGTGTTTGTAATTCTGATCAGTATGACGTAACCGCCTATGCTTCAATCAAGGAATACCAATTTTATCTTAGCATTATTTCAGTCGCCTCATTAGCCATCATGCGGGCAAAAAAATTTACGTCAATAACGAGAAGGGTTTGAGAAAACTGATACAAAGTGTATTAGAGAGTGGCAGTGGTGATTTTTCTGAATATGAAACAGAGTCTGAAGAAGCTTCTGGCGACAATGATAATGAATCTAGTGCAGAAAGCACTGAAGAAAATAAGTGAAGCTAATGATGACACACCCGGCCCTTCGAAACGTGTTTGTATTACAACGAGAAAAACCAGTGTAACTGGTGTTGGACTAAAACTGACAACTACCTCATTCTCTACCCTTTTACTGGAAATAATGACATTTGTAAATACTTACTGTATAAGCATGCATCACAGATGCAATCTGCACTTCCAATTTTTTTCAGAATACATGGGCCCTAGGTTTGACTAAATATGTGATGACATGAAAGTTTACGCAATGAGGTAGTTGAACCAACAGAAAGTGTTGAAAGATAATAAAAAATGAAATCAGGGTCTATATTGCTTCAGTTATTTTGATGTCTCAAGTGCGAAAATCGCTATTCAATTGTACTGGAGCAAAATCTGATGCCATTACACCCGAATTTTTCATAAAACAATGAGTATGGATAGATTCAAACTGATTTTCCACTTCTTTCACACACAATAGCAGTATTAGGAAAATAGTAATGGTGAGCTTATCCTTTTAATATTGGGCAGCAAAATTTTCAACAAAAATAGTTAATGGCTGATTCTCAACAGTTTTTTAAGCATTAAGCTGTTACTGCCCTCACAGCTAGGGGGTTTAAATCTGATTGTTGGTTGCCAAAGCATTTAAATATGATGTGATTGGATTAATATGGATGTACACGATTCTTCTTTTCATTAATTAAATATGAAGGGTGCAGTAAAGAAATCAGATTTTGTTTGAGTAGAGCAGAGTGGAGTAAATTAGCTAGGATAGGTGGGCAGGCACGTGGATAGACAGGTAAATACTTTATCACATACATAGTAGTACCAAATGCATAATAAATTGGTGACTTGCTAAATGGACATAAGTTTAAATAGAAAATGAGTATCCAGACTTGTGGGACGTGGTCTAGGGAAAAATATCCTTGCAGACATTTTGTTCGAAGACCGAACCAACTGCCCACACATGCTAAGCACATAAAACCTGTGAAACCAATAGGTCAGTCTTCGCTGAGACTAATAGAGTACTAAGGCCATGCCACTGAGGAAGTTCGACGCAGCTTCAAACGAAATGTCTGGAAGATCATTTTCCACTAGATCACGGCCCACATTCCAGATCATTTTCTATTTAATGTCACCGGCCGTGAAAGCTTACACGATTTGGACATAAGTTTATTTCTAGCTAAAGGATTAGAAAATGATGTAAAATACCATATTTCATTGCATAATGGTTCCATCTTGATTTATAGACAAGCAATCAGTACTGAAGCATTTCACCGGATAATCATATTAATATTCCAGGTGTTCACTACTGAAAAATAATGTGATGCCACTGCAACCCAACATATTCCTATATGTATTAGTTTGCTGACTGCTGGAATGGTGAAAATTATGAATCTAATTTAGGTAGCTAAAGCTTGGAAAATATTAGATGTGACTAAGTGATAACAATAACCATCTTATTCTTCAAATGTGTATGGCTGTTTGTTTCTATAGTTATTCTAATGAGTGCTTATTTTGTGAAACACCAGTATGGGAAATTACAGAACTTATACAGCAGGTTTCAAACTAAGAGCGTGTACATTCATGGAACAGAATGGTCATCGAGCTGAAGAAAGGGAACTAATTAAATTGCAGACTTTTTCAGTGGTCCAATAATATTGACTCCGGTTAAAAAGCACACCCGATTAAACAGTATCATATCTTTGGTAAATAATAGATGAGTCTTAATTTAATAAAGCCAAAAACATTTTTCTTTTCAATTATTATTTTTTATTTACTGGAGTAGGTGTTTCCATTGCGGTGTCAGCATCACTTTAGTTTCCACTCCTTCAGTTCAATTCTTTATTTCTCATAAAACTTGTAATACAAGCATGGAGCATTGTCAAATGCTAATACATGAATATTAAAGTACATTATAGGCACATAATTAGAATTATGGTTAGTAAAAATAATCTATATATTGTAATACAAACATGGAATATTGAATATACAAAAATACATTAATAGCACATATAGATTAATTTAATATCTCTTCTAGCCTGTATGAGCACTTCTCAATTAGGTAATTCTTTAACTCTTTAGCAAAGGAGTTTTTTCTTGAATGCTCTTTTATATTTTTTTAGGGCATTATATAGTATCATTCGCATTACAATCGGATCCCTTTTCATTGAAGCCTTATTTAAGTGTGCTCTATGATAATTTTCATTCCCTCTGGTGCTATATGTATATCTGTGTTTTTAGTAAGCAATTTATTTTGAGTCAGTATAATTACT
The DNA here is from genome assembly GCA_030765045.1 of Tenodera sinensis. NCBI lineage: Eukaryota > Metazoa > Arthropoda > Insecta > Mantodea > Mantidae > Tenodera > Tenodera sinensis. Next base: position 178,353,396 of record CM060963.1, on the reverse strand, counting down.
TTGTATACATAAATAGCAACAATTGTAATATTTTATTCTTTTTAAAGGATGGCTTACACGTGTCTGTAGTCTTTAGTTGAAAAATATAACGTATGCATCTCTATTGCTCTTCTGTAGCAATAGTATCCTATTTAATTTTGTTACCCCACACACTCTCCAAATTTCAATACCATATTCCAAGTGCACGTATATTATTCTGTAATATATAGCTTTAAGCTCTTCTACATTAAGGTAATTTGTAAAGTATTTTAGTAGGTATATGTTTTTTGCGATGTTTCTACAGAGTTCATTTACATGCATTTCATATGTTAGGTGTTCGTCAAGATATATTCCTAAAAAATTTTGATTAGATACCTGTTCTACGAGTACTTTAGTATTTTCAAGTTTTACATTATGTATTTTAGTTCCTCCCCTCTTTTTTGTTGATGCTGAAAATGTACCAGTTTGGTTTTTTTTATGTTTAATTTAAGAGAGTTATCTGTAACATAATTTGAAATTTGTAAAAAAATTTGAGAAATTTTGTTTTCTAGTTGTAATAAGTTTTTTCCTTTGCAAATGAGTGAAGTATCATCAGCATACGATATGAGTTTCAAATCGGTTGATTCCTCCAAATCATTTACATACAAGATAAAGAGCAGTGACCCTAAGAGGTACCCCAGATTTTACATTTTGAATGCCAGATTGAACAGATTTGAAATTGTTTCCACACTGCCAATTTAGTTCACAACATTGTTTATGATTTACTACATAAGACTGTAATATTTTATTTATTTTCCCCCTTATCCTGTAATTTTCTAGTTTTGTCAACAGCAGTTTGTGTGACACACAGTCAAATGATTTAGACAGATCTAGAAATAACCCTATAGTATTCTTGCCTATGTCCATATTTGTGAATACTTCATGGATAAATTCTATAGTGGCATTAATAGTTGAGTATCCCTTTCTAAATCCATGTTGGGAGTCTGTTATTATGCCATTTGCATTTAAGTAACTTATTACTAGTTTTTCCAGGACTTTTTATATAATTTAGCAAATATTGATGTTAAGGTAATAGGCCTATAGTTCGACTCGTCCATTTTATTACCGCCTTTATATACAGGATGTACAATACCGATCTTAAGTTTTTCGGGGAAGGTACCTTCATTAATTGAATAATTAAGTACACCAGTATGTCCATTAGAGCATGTTTGCATTTTTTGAGCATAACAGGTGAAAAACCAACCCAACTACTGGATCTCTTGCTCTTAAAACCATTTATTAATATATTTAATTCACTAGAATTTGTTTCATTTACATCCATGGACTTGGATATATTTTTATTGCCGATTCCCATTTTATTTTGGACAGAAGTATTTCTAATATTTACAAAATAATCATTGAATATGTTACTAATATGCACCACATTTGTTATTATTTCTCTGCTTCTGTTTAGGTAAATATTATTTTGCTCTTTTACTTCTGGATTTTTCTGCTTATCTATAATTTTCCACATTGTTTTAGATTTATTTTCTGAATTTTTAATTTTGTTTGAGTAGAAATTTACTTTGTTTGCTTTTAGAGCAGATCGATAGTGTTTTTTATAGCTAGATATAGCTAGATATAGATACTAGCTTAGTATCCCTATAATAGTTATATATCTCTTTCACTTTGTCTCATAGTGAGCTCACCTCATAGCTGAACATTTGTTTACGGTTTTGCTTGATGCAATGTTTTATAATCTTTTTAATTGTGGGACATACAATGTTAAGGTAATAACTCAGAATATCAAAGAAATGGTTCCATTTTTCCTCTGCATTTTCTACACTATATACTTTAATCCCATCTTCCTTTAACAGCATTGTATTTAACAACATTCAGTATGTTGTAAATTAATGCCACTATGTCTCTTAGTAAACTGTGTGTCCAGTACAAGACTTTAACTTTTGTGGATAAAGCTGCTGTCATTCGAAATGTTGAAAAGGGTTTGAAGGAAAATCTTAAATTAAAAAAGAATACGGGATACCACATAACACTTTTTCAACTTATCTGAAGAATAAGGAGAAAATTTTAATGGAAAAACGAAAAAGTCGAAAAAGAGGGAGACAACTGCAAAATCTGGATGGATTTTTGCACTAAAATGTAAATTTAGACAAAACTTTTGTAATTCAAATTTTTGGATATTTTACATTTTTTTCTTGTCCCTTCAGCTCTGAATTATACAAGCTCCATTGTAATAAGAGGAATTCTTCCATATAATCCTATTATTATTAGAATCCTATTATTGTTTAAATGATGGAGTGACACTTCAAACTTGGAAAGAGGGAGAAATCATTATAACTTATCTGAGGGGGACCATGTAATGAACATGTGTCTAGTATACTTACTCTTACGAGAGCCATGTCAAAGTCATGGCTTTCTCTACCATATTCTTCATGATTGATGATTTCACTCACTTTGTGAATGTATCCACCTTTATCCATTTCACTTGAACCAACTCTAACTATTATTTCATCAGGATCTGTCCTACAGAAACAAAACAACTGTGATCAAATTTCATACATTTTAATCACTCTCCCACCTAAATAATTTTCTGTAACAATAGGAACTGTTTCTTTCTTCTCAACATTTATTCAAAACAAATACATTGAAACAAAATGGCAGGAACAGTTAGCAAGTTAAGGTGCAAAAAAAGAAAACAATTTAAATTTGTTCAAGCCCCATCAATAAGGGAACTTCATTGAGCCATGAGGGATCTGGATGTTAAAGCATGTTCCTGCATTGTACGTATGGAAAGTGAAATCCTACGAGTGTTTAGTCAACTCCAACACTACTTTATACCGGCAGAGCAAAAACGTTTCGAACAGGCTGCACAGTGTTTTGCCTGTTGGTGCTCTTGGCACTTGTTGCCATCTGCTGTCATAAAACCATACAACATTTTTAAATCTACTTTTAAAGGCTTTATTTACAAATTTTATGAAAGAAGATGCTGAAACTGGCCACCATCACTGTCCATACATTTTTGCACCTCATTAGAAAAAGGATTTCATTCACCACAGTTCACGTTGAGAAATACTGGTAGTTTCTCCATCAGAGATTTCATGTGCATTCTTCCATGATGTGTAGGTTTTTCTTGTACAATTTGTTTTAAGTTAGCCCAGAGATAGAACTCTCATGATGTTACGCCAAGGGGATCCAGAGGGCCACAAATCTACAAATAATTTTGTCCTGAAACACACTTTCAATTGTTCTTATTGAAAGATTGGCTGTATGAGCTGTTGAAGAGTCTTATTGAAAAAAGTCAAAACTACGCTTCCTGTCTGTTAATTCTATATAAAAAGGGAGTAATATTGTATTCATGTATGTACGGGCATCAATTGAAGACTCGAAAAAATTGGCCCAATACCTCAGAACCTAATATTGTCCATAAAGTACCCCTTCATGCCAGAAAAATTGGTGTATGATGTGCCATTAGCGCAGAAAGGTTTCTCAGAGTTCTAATAAGTGATTTCTATCTCTGTGGTAACTCAAAACATAAAGTGTACAAGACAAACCCACACACCCTGGAAGAATTAAAACAAAATATCCACCAGGAAATTGCCAGCGTTTCTCAACATGAACTAAGGCAAGTGATGGATAATTTCCTAAATAGGTGCCAAAAATGTATGTATGTATTTATGTATGGACAACGGTGACCAGTTTCAGCATCTTCTTCCACAAAGTTGGTAAGTAAAGCCTTTAAATTGTAGTTATAAAAATGTTGTATGATTTCATGTGCGCCTTTCTATGATAGTGCACATGGCAACAAGCGCCAATAATGAGGACAGGCAAAACACTGCACATGCCATTTGAAACTTTTTTTTTACTCTCCCTGTATACTGTTAATACTTTGCTTGATTGTGTTCCAAGTTGAGACAAAAGCAAACTAAAAATTGAGACAGAATATTAGAAGACCCCAAAAGAAAATCGTTTATGTGAATATTTGTTAAGAGTGTAATTTGTTTTTTGATGTTGGTATGAGTTGGTTAAATGATGAAAACGTGTTACTAATGTTCATTGTTACGAACAATTAAGTTTGTTTAAAGACATCATAAATATTTCCATATTTGATTTTAATATATATGTATAAATATTAGAATTGTATGTGTTCAATATTAAAAGCGAAATCAGGATAGCTAAAGATCGCTTCCCTAACAATATGGGAACTATTTGATGGACGCATGCGCGGATGTATACGAGAAAGGTAGTATCACGTGAGATGACGCTGGACTTCTCCCACTAGTGTCTGTATATTCAAGGTGAAAAGACACGTTTAGGTAACGTGTGAACATTGTAGAACATTTACCAGACTTTCATCAAGCTTTTGTTCCACTTTTTGAAAAAGTGGAAAGACTTAAATAATCTAAAATGGTGCTAAGAGGATTTATTTAAATGTAAAATAGAGAAAAAGTGTTAATAAAATAATACATTGTGGTGAAGAAACATCGTGTGATTTTTCATTCCATCCGTTACCACGCCCTGAGAGAAATAAGAGCCACATCACTCAAAATTGAAGCAACACTACAATAAAAACAGCACCAAAATGTATAAATTTTAATTTTATTATATTTACCTTTGTAAGCAATGAGCAGCAGTTAATACCCATTCAACACTGATGATGGAACCTCCACAGAAATGGTTTGCTTCCTATGCATAGAAACAATTTTATTTCTTTAGTACAGAAGCACAGAGAATAATTTAATTATTAGGATGAAACCAATTCATTGTGAACAAGATTTCCCTATTGATTAAAACTTCTTGGGTTGCCAGACGTGTGATGTTGATGAAGTTGCTCGAGCTTTCGACCATCTTAACTCTATGGCCTTATGAGAAGTTTTAATCAATAATCATCGCCGTGAAAGCTTCAAGTCTTACAAGATTTCCCTACTTCACAGTTTCTTCATAATAAACCATTATCTCACCTGTATGCAGGTTCTAAATAACATATGAAGTCACAAAGTATAAAAGAACCTTAGCCACAAACATATTGTCACCGCGCCCGCCGCATCTAATTGCCGACAGCAGCAGTGTCACCCATCGCATTATTGTCGGCACTACCGCAAAGGAGCCGAAGGAAAGAGACAGAGAATGGCCGCATTGTTGGGGGCGCTTGCCGAAAGAGAGAAAAGGATAGAAGCTTCTGGAATCTTCCTCTTTGTATTCCACCGAATAACTGAACTTTCCAGAATAGTGCCTGGGAGATATAAATAGCGGTAAAGTGCGACAGGAGACAGTCAGTCAGACGTATGTGAAGGCTGAGTAGTCGTGCCGACGGAGACGGACAGACGATGTGGAGAGTTGTGCCGACGGAGAAGAGTTAGTTCTTGGTGTTACGAGTTCGGAGCCGTGCTGTTGGAGAATCGGAAAAGACTTTCTTGTTGTTGCAACGAGTGTACAAAGTTACTGTTTACGGAAATAAAAGTGTTTCTTTATCTCGACTACATCTGTCTACTTTACTTTTACACCCGCACCAAAAAAGTCACAATATGGAAACAATGAACAGCAACATGTCTACTTCTTTCCTCGCTGTTAATATCCCAAATCTATGATACACTAACCTCTTTCCAAAAATCATGGGGTACATTAGTAAACATTACTTTTTTCATTCACTTTTTACTGCCCTCTATGGAACAGAATGTAAATATACTATTCTATAAGTTATTATTTTGTTTAATAATTTGGACTGCTCCACATTATCTGTCATTAGCAGAGGTCAGAGCCCAGATGTTTATGCCATGTCATAGTTTTGCTTGTGGTTTTTTTC